>VZTJ01000306.1:1909685-1949175 GCA_013397795.1 Orthonyx spaldingii | reverse complement strand
TTTTTTTTTTTTTTTAACTGTGTGCAATCTAATCTAAGTCTGTTTGGTGCTAATTCTTCTAATGATCTATTCTGATGTAAAAATATTGAGAGGTGGAAGATCAAACTGCCCTCAGCAAGTCCAATCAGTTACTCCAGCTTTAGATTATGGTAACTGGTCCTCAGTCCCTAAGGGACAGGCTGGGAAAGGGGAATGAACTCCCAGACTCTTCCAGGTCAAGTAAAGCATCTTATAAAAGAACACTGGAACTGATCCATCCCACAGCATGTTTTAAACCAGAATTGCATTTTGAAAGAGAGAAAACCCTCCCTACCTACAAGTTAGTTTGGTTTTATCACCTGATGGTTATTGGAGGTTATTGTGTAATCAAATGACACATACAATGAGATATTTGAGCAAACAGACCAATATGCTGAGCCCTCTTCTTCTGAGGGACAATGAATTGCAGTCTGAGCTCCTCAGTGCCAGCAGTGCCATCCCACACCGAGCAGGGACAGGTTCTGCACAGGTTGCAGACGGTGGGAGAGGATTTCTGGCAGCGGCTCTTATTTTGCAAACAGTTGGAATCTGGTGATCCTCTCTTTGGAGAAGGATTTGGCAGATATTTATAACGGCAGGCTGGGAAGCTCTGGAGGAGAGACAGATGGAGGTCTGTTGATACTGCACACAGTTAAAAATTACACAGTGGCACCAGCCCAATTACAGCATGAGGAAAAGGCAAATCAGCACGGTAACACGAGCAGGGAAGAAATAAGAACTAAGGGGAAATCAAAGCCCAGGAAGATTTTCCCACCATGACACAACTTAGAAAAAAATACAGGAGGCAAAGAATTATTTTAAACAGGACAGGGGCATGTTTGTGTTGACACCAGCCAAGATGCAACTGTGATCTGATCTGGTGGATATAAAAGTGAGTCATGCTTACAAACGGAAGAAATAAAGCTGCTCTGATAAATGAACAGCCATGAATAAATCTGGTGAGTCAGCTCCATTCTACCTATGGCTGGGACCTGGTTTGGTGTTCAGTAGTATTTGGATAAATCAGCAGAGTGATTTGTGTGCAGAAATAATTGCAAAGTCTCAAGCTTCTCTTAAATGTTTCTGTAAACTTTTTTTTTTTTGGCCAATTACTTGATCCCCCAGTCTCAACATGAATAACTTCTCACGACTTTTCTTTTTGCTGTTCATGAACCAAATCACCACAGGGTGACTGCAGGCTCTGCAGACTCTCTGATATTTCAGAAAACAATATTATAAAAACTAAACCTTTACCATGGAAGTCTGTATTTAGGTTCCAGGCTCCCTAGCATACACCTGCCTAAACTACCAGGATTAATACCCACAGGGGCCACGCATTACTCGAAAGAATCCTGCTCAATGCCAGACTTCCTCTGCTCTGGAGGGGTTCTATTATCTGTACAGCAGCCAAAAAGCTAGAAAATAGGGCAAAGAGCCCAAAGTGAGCTAAGTGTTATCCTGACAGACACATGCTGTCTTCCCATGCTGCAGTCCAGAGACATCTCTGAGACACCTCCTGTGTCAGACCCACGTCCCTGAGCTAATGAGAGGATGTGCTGCCGATTGCAAACCGGCTCCTTTTAAATAGGTTACCCTCGTGTTCTGACACATAATCAGGGGAATCAGCCGCTGGGATTAGGGATGATTAGGGAGCACAACAACGAGCTTTGCTGCAGCAGGGAGCAAGTTTGCTTGGGTCAGGCTGTTTTGCAGACAGAGCCCCTGTCTGACCCAGCCAGGGGAACTGGGCAGCAGCAAACTCACTGAGAGATATAAACCAGTGAGGTTTTGTAATTGCATTGCCAGGGACGGGACTAACACTGATAAGAGCATAATTGGGCTATTGGAACAGATAACAGGAGATTAACTGCGTCTGCCCAAGCTATAGGTTGCTATTCTTCTCCTTTGGAAAGCAGCTTTCCTCTCTTCCTGTGGAGCATTTAAGGTGTTTAAATACCTGTCCTGAAGCCGAGTTGCAGGCTCACCAGTTCATATAAAGTGTTGCCTAAATGATAAACTATAGCTAATACACAACTAACAGGATAGTTAATGCAAGACTAAAAGGTGGCCACTCTCAGCTTGCTGCTGTTTCAATTATTTTATGGCCTGGAATGGACTTGGGGATTTTTTGCATTTGGAAGCTCCACAAGCAGCCCCCTGATCCAGCACACCACTGAAGCACAGATGCTCCATCAGTTCCAGAGAGCCTTTCTTCCAACACAGACAGGCATGAAATCTCCCAAGCCCCCACTGATGAACTTCTTCTCTGTACTAATGGAAAACTCAGACTGAAAGTCCGGTGTTTGCTTGAAGATTTTCTCCCTCCCTCCCCTCCATGCAACACTTATGTCAAATTGGATTGTGCAGCAGGGGGATCTAGAGTGCCCTGAGATCATCTAAAGCTTATTATTCTAACTGAAGGAGGCAGCCCATGGAAAAAAAAAGGTGTCTCTGAGGCAGCTGCAGTCCTTAGGAGGGTACTGAGATTTTGCATGCAGAGCTGGATCATCTGGGAGGGTTTTCAATGCACTTGGCACCAGTTAGAACAGGTGGAAAAAACGCCATTTAATTTTATAATACATTTTAATGGCTTAGTAAATCCTCAGGAAGAGAAATGATACTGCTAATGCAGCTACATCTACAGCAGCAGAGATATCTGGTGCCTATTTCTGACTCCTTATGGAGTCTTGGCAGCTGATGGCTCTGGCTTTATCAAAGCATTGTGCTACAAAGAGCACTCCCAGGGACGATAGGAGCTGTTTACAAGAGCAGAATATGGGCCAGAAAATGAGTGGCCAACGCAGGGATGCAAAGACATGCAATTTGAGTGGTACAGAAAGGATGTTTGGCCCGTTCCACCGCTATCAACCAAATGACAATATGGGCCCCTGCAGGATATTCAGGCTTCTCCAGTTTAAGCAGCAGCTCTGCAGCTTGAAAATATGAGAGAATATTTACTGTGGCAGAGAGACAGAAATTCGCACAGGGATGCGATAGCAATAGGAATAATTAGCAAACTGCCAAAAGGATAAATACCCAGATCATGCTCTTGCGTGCCAGCCCCGGAGTGCTTTTCTCCTGAGCAGACGGAGGGAGCTTGACAACAGCACATGCTCAAGGACCAGTTAGCTTAATATAAATCATAAACTTCTTATGCAGAGAATGATAATAAGCTTTTCAAAGCCCATTTGTTTATATAAATATCTTGTTACCTGGCACAGAAGGACAGTGAGGGGAAGAGGGAGAGAAAATCCACAGGGAAACAGCGTACTAAGGTGGGTTTTCTTTCCATTTCCAGTGTGAAAGCAAAAGGAGGCTCAGGAGGTCACCTAGCCCATTCTCTGTCCCCAGGGCAAGATCAGCTAGAACTAAACCGTTCTTGACAGACGATGCTCTAACGTGATCTTCAAAATGTCCTTTGGTGATCCCACGCCTGCAGCCCTCTCCTCCCAGTCCCCGAGTGCTGGCCTTCCTCCCCTGCTAGTTTCCAGTCTTGCTCTTTCTCCTCGCTCCATGATCAAGGCAAAACCACCCCAGAGACAGCTGCTGCAGTTGATGTGTGTGCCTCTCCGAGGGGGGACACATGTGACAAACACAGCAGAACAACTGGCTCCCATTCCTGAAAAGAGCTCCCCCAAGTCAAGACCTGGGAATGAAGCCTTAACGCCTTGAGACTGCAGATTCCTCAGCTCAGAAGCCCCTTCTTTACTAAGCACAATTAATATATTTTTAATTCATTAAAAATCCAACCAACCCTGAAAGCCTGTTTTAGCCTTTGCCATTAAAACCAACAGTTGCTAGAAGACAAAGAAGCACCCTCTAATTCCTCTGCATAGGTCAGGGCATTTGTCAAAGGTTGTGCAAAACCAGCCCTTTGCTGGGAGCAGCACCAGTGGAAGGTTCCTGCCATCTCATGCACTAGATACATGCATATAAAAATATATATATATATAAAAGCAGATTTTCACCTGAGCAAAACACTGACTTACCACTCCTGCCTACACAAGCAGATATGATATGAAGGGATGAATAATCAGGGCAAATAATATGATTCAAGAATATGAAAAATTCATTTTATTCTCCACTAAACTATAAAATAATAATACACCCAGACATTTTCCTCTTTTGGGGGGCTTTTCTGTTTCTTTTAGTGGTATTAATATCTCAAAATGCACTTTCTCTATATTGTCGCCTTTACTGACATTGTGCTGACAGTAAAGTCAAGGCATAATCTCACCAATCATCATTTCATTGTCTACCAGCTCAGAAGAATAACTCTTTTTTCATTCATTCTTTTGTGCTTTCAAATGCATAAGACATGAAGAGAATCTTTGATCAACACAAAACGCATAAGAGTTTGATCAACTGGGAAAATTTCCCTCAGCAATTCAGAATATTACTTCCAGCTCTGCCCAGTAAGTAGCTGCCTGTCACCAGGGGAAATGCAAATGGGAAAAAAATCTATTACTGTAAGCACATTTGTCAGGATGTGTTCCCCACCCGCGCTTTTTGGTGTGACAGCCTGTGGTCCCCTTCCTGTCCCCAGGGAATGTGGCTAAGGAGATGGGGTGTGCTGGGTGCTGAGCTCCCAGCCTGGTCAGAGCTCAGATTCACAGGCTCTTGTGATTATTCTTATTCTTGTTCTTGTTCTATTATTATTTAGGAGGTGGCTGTACAGAAAGGCAAATGAAATGCTGTTACAGAGCAGGTAAGCCCCACAAAACCAGAGAGATGAGCTCCAGTACCACCCAGCTCCACACGGATGTACAGAGAGACACTTAGTGTATAATCCAGCACATACAGCAATATCTAACACTGCCTGCTGTGGTTTGGACATGGTGTGACCAGACAAGTAGGATCATTCCTTGTAACATTTGCCTGTATTTCCCCTGCACCCTGCAAACATTAGTGAGGTGCTACAATGGAGTTTTATGCCTTTCTTTAAGGAATCTTCAAATTTAAGAGGCAGGCATAGTGTTAGGAAGCACACAAGTTTAAAAAACACTTGGGGTAAGATGAGTCCTTCCAACATGATGGGCTGATCTCAGTTATTATGGAAAAGCAGCCCCCCTGGATGCTGGGCTAAGGGAAATAAAGATGCTTTTCACGACTGCTGTAGTGAGCTCTGTCCAGGACTGCTTCTGCTGTAAGCAATGACACGCACGGCTGCTTTTTGGCCAGCAGTGGGGACTGGAGTCTGTATTTCCAAAATCAGAAGCTCAGGTCTTCATATGCTGATTTAGAGAAGTCTCCCCCCTGCCCAGAGAGCTCAGCAGGAGGGTTACAATGCACACGGGAGCACCAGAAATCACAGGGGTACAAAGGTGGGAGTCTGGCTGCAAACACATCTTTGTCTCTCTCCTTCAGATGCTGGTGGGAAGAGGGAATGAAGGGCAGAGAACAGACGAACACTGATGCCACAGTGGCTAAGTGGAAGTGCTTGTCGGGTAGAAATGTTTTTCCGTCATTCAGAACAAGCAGGGCTTGTACAGAAAAACAAATGAGTCACGGTATGAAAAGAAAGGCAAGCTCTGGGAAGCTCCTGTCACTAATTTACTTTGCAGATAAGAAAAAAAAATCTTGACCCAGAAATAAGGTTTGGTTCATTCTTGAGATAGAAACCTGACTTGACGTACAGGAACTGAAAGATTAAAAGGTACTTGACAGCACAACAAAAGAGTTCCCAGTGCCAATGTTAACACGGTCAATGCTGTTGTCACAGCAGGGAGAAAAAAGCCTCACAGCAATTAAAAAAGCAGGAGACGTCATTAACGAGGTGTTGCAGTGATATTTTGTGCCTTTTTTTGAGACAGCTTCATTAAGAAATTATATCACCATGAATATTTTCTGTCCCTGCATGGCCTAGATTCTTTTGTGCTCTTAAGCAAGCGATGTGAGCATTTTTGCCATGCCAAGCCCATGATATCTGTCATCTTTCCCCTTGATTTATCCCTTTGAGGCTCCACTGTACATTGTCTGCTCGCCACAAATTGCAAACATGAAAAATGATACAGCTGCAGAAACTATTTTTGAAAAACTGTCAAAAGCAAACAGAGCTCCATGTGAGCCCAGTTACCTGCAGCCTCTCTTCAGGAAAAAGACTGCAGAGTATTATCTACAGAGGTTTTTCAATATATAACATTTCTAGAGGTCTGAGAGCACAGGAGGAAAAAATATGTGTAAAATTAGAAGTCTGAAGCATTTCTTCAGCCCTGAGAACGTTATTTAATATGTCTGGGGTCATTAAGGGTAGGGATTTAATGGAACAATAACATTAAACATATTAGAAGCATAGCAGAGCTCAAATTTCTTTCAGCTTTTCGGATTTTTTCTTCTCACTGTACGTGATGTATGTGCCCATTGAAATTCCTGGGTTCACAATAGGTTTATAGGTTGGAAAAAGTAATCACTGTGAGTCTGATGTATTGATACATAACTTCTTCCTTTTTATTCAAGAGTTTCCTTGCTATCATTACGAGAACCATGAATGTTAGTGAGTTTGTCCTCAAAATCTCCCAGGAAGCAGGAAAATATTAGCCCCGTTTTTCAGCAAAAGCTGCAAAACAGGGAGCTATTAAGGATTCAGCTCTGCCCTAAGCAGAGCACTCGAGCCTCATTAAGCCCATGCTTAACTTTGGGCACACGTATAGCCAGTGAACTATGTGTGTCCTTGACAGTCAGGCGCAGATTTAATCCTTCCTCGGAGCTGTTCTGTGCTCAGCACTTTGCAAGAACAAGCCAGAGATCAGCACCAGACCCCACAGCAGCTCTGGCCACTCACCCCGGCCGCTGCCAGGCTCAGAGCTCTTTCTTCTTCTTCTTTCCACCCATGACAACGTCTTTGGGGAAAAAAAATCATTTCCCAAAAAGCATTTTGTCCTTCTGCCAAAGGCAGAAGTCAGTTTGGCCACGGGCTTTGGTAGATCCCAGGTGTCACCCTTCAGGCTCACACTGAGGCCTGCGGCTCCTTGGTGTAATCGAGACTCTTTGTAAGTGAAATAAGGCTCCAATCCTGGCTTTCACTGTGTTTCCTGCCCCACACAGGCACATACAAACAGATCTAGAAAGGCTCAGACAACTTTTGTGAGCTCTTGTGTTCCTGAAAAGCCTTTTGAGCTGTGCCAGGTAGAGGAAGGGGCTGACAGGCCTCAGGGCAGTATGAGGAAGTTGTGTGAGGAAAATGTGCAGACCCAATGTTCTCCTCTCCAGGCCAGAATTTGTCTGAACTTTGTATTGACACCACTAGAAACACCACAGTGTTTGCACTCTGTATTCAGCACATTTGGCCCAGGCTCCCTCTTTCAATTTGTAGTTGAGAGTTTGGATTTCTGCACCCCCCATCCATCCCACTCTTTCACTCATGAAGTGTTGCAGTGCTTACAGTCCTTAAGATCACATAACAGGAATAAAACCTATGGCTCAGAAGAATAAATAAAAGGATGCTCAGGCTCCAGCTATAAAAGGGAAAAAATCTTTTGAGATTTCACATTTTTGTGTCATGGCTGACCTGTCTATCTGAATTTGTATGGGGGAGCTGTGCTTTCCCAAGGAGCCCAAAGCAGTAACCATGCTAACCTAGGGCACATATCCTGCTCCCTTCCCACCTGCCTGTGCAGAAGTTCAAACACTTTTTGGCTTTATATTTCCATTTTACCATTTAAGAGCTACTGGATACTGAACTGCACTGAGTTAAGTGCCCAAGACTTTGCAGATAAATAACTACCATCAAAATCATTAATGGGACACAGCCTACATAGTGTGTGGACTAATACATTAAAAAAAGAGCATGGAATTCTTATTTGTAGAGCTGCTTTACCAGCTGTGCATGTCAAAGTTTCAGTACCAAATGAGAAACAGGGGATCAGAGCATGTTGTATAACCTCCTCCTGCAAACCCCAGACCTTCTGAGCGCCAGCAGACAGCTCAGCTCCAGCCCCCACACATCATTTCCCCCCGGAATGTCCCACAGAGGGGCCAGAGGATGCACTGGTGCCCTGTCCTTCTGCCCATCAGAGGGGACTTTCACCCGGAGAACCACAAGTTTTGCTTTTCAAGCTTGTTTCAATCCCAAATCCCGAGAATCTTCCGTAATTATGCCACTGAGGACAGCAGGCATGTGGTTACTGTGAGATAATTGCTCCCCAGGACCGAGAGTTTCTAACTCCTCGGAGGTGTGATTTCCCAATAAAGCACAGGCACCCCGAACTTGCCTTCCCGCTGCTGTTAACATTCCTTAACTTGTGGCAAAGGGTGACGTGCCTCTCGGAGCTGGAAAGGAGGTGTAATTGCCTGCCTCAGACTACTGCATGGTTACAACAGAAATGGGAACTGCTTGATATGGTGTGGTTATTTCATTGCTCTAATAAAGCAAACTATGCAACCTCTCTGTTTCCTTGTTGAACTCCTGTCTCATTACTGCTCCTGTCAGCAAACACAATCTCTGTGAAGAGTGCCCAACTTATTCTTTGCCCTAAACTGTTTCTGTCATTCATGGGTAACCCCTCATTTATTCACGTTTTCTTCCCAACCAGAATTTTGCCTAAACAGGCAATATGGAGCAGCACTTTGTTGCTCACCATCCCCTAGCTGTGCTCTAGCACTGGCCCCATCCCCCTGCTCTGAGGCTGATTCCCCCTCACTGACACGTCTCCCACCTGGATTATTTCCACCTGCAGAGGGTTACATGTTGAGGAATGTGTTGACATCACCACCTTGAGCATTTCTCAGGGTGTTACTTACTGCCTGGAGGCTGCCAAGGTGACTTACAAGTGCAAATACTCCTGGGTGCTCCTGAACCTCTCAAGAACAGCATTCCTCAGCCTCAGCCAGAGCACACCTTAACTTCTCAAGTAGAACAAAGCCCTGGGTCATCTTAGTATTGACCCAAATGCTTCACTCCCTGGCTAAATTTGAGTTAGTTAACTCTATCTTCCTCAGCCTTGGTTGTTCAATTATTGCATGAGGAAGAGTGTACTGTGTTGGAAGCTTTTTTTGGCAGCCATTTCACAGAATAATTGTGCTGTTTTACAAAACTATTTTAAAAATTCCTTTACTTTCTCTCTAGACTTCTCCTCTTCCAGGCTGGAAACCTTTCCTGCTAATCCACACTTTATATTAAGGGCACATATGAGTCACAAATTACACTGGAAATTACACATCAGGGTCCTTTAAGCTTGAAGCCATCTGCATGAAGGGTGGCTTAATGCTCTGCAGTCCACAGGGAGTCACTGGGTTATTCCCAGGGGAAAATGAAGCCATATTAGCATCTATTCCCTCTTCTCCACCTTCACTGAGAAGGAGGAATTTAACCTGCTGGCCTCCATGTGGGCCCTGCTCCTGGGGAGCTGAAAATACAGTCCTCTGCTTGCCACAGAGTATCATCCTTCTCCTCCTTTAATTCCAGTTATAGATACAGCATTTCAGGAAAAAATGGAGGTGCAGGTTTTGGAGAATCACCTAAAATGGCACTGGATGCAGGATTTCAAAAGGGCTTGGTGTTGGCCTAAACTGCTCCTCTTAAATAAATAAATAAATAAAGATCTATTGAAATCTCTGAAAAAAATATTCCATATGAAAAGATAAAGAGCAGAAGGCTGTTAGGGGAAGTGTTCCGTGGCACTGCAAGGGAAGGAAGGCTGTGGCTGGCTTGGCTGCTCAGGGCAATCACTGTTTTATATAAACATCTCCCATCAAGTGCAATCGTTCGGTGAACTCCCACGCTCGAGGTGCAGACGAATATTCACGCTTGGTGGGTTGCAAAAATGCACCCACTCAGAGCTGGAGTGGAGATAAAGCACGGGATCTGTGTGTGTGTGCACAGGCAGACACAGGGAACGCTTTCCTCTGGCTATGCTGAGCCAGTGCTCAATGTGAAACAGGTGTGCTCCCCTGCCCCACTCTTACACATTACTTGCAGCTAATTTAAACTTTAAAGTCCATCTACATTGAGGATGTTTGGTAAGATAAGGGGAGATTTCAATAAAGTGGGTGAGGGTTGATAATAGAAGCAGAGTTTAGAAAAAACAACACGTGAAAAAAAGAGGCAAGAGTAGAGGACAAGAGAAGGGAGGAAAATTCTGCAGAAGATGTGCAGTAAAAGCTTTAGTGAAATGATATTGCTGCCAGATTTTTTTTTTTTTGTGGAGCTGATTTATGACATGCAGCTGCTTTTCTCTAACAGTGGATGTCTGGTTACCTCTCCTTGAATTTTTAACTGTGTTTAAATGTCTACAAAATGTGAAGCTTATCTACTGTATATACAGTGTGATAGCTGTGTGTGTGCACAGCCCACAGCAGTTTGGCTTCAAAGACAGAATGATGTTTTTCCCAAAGCCAAGGACACTCGTATTCCATTTTTCCTACTGTGAGGATAAGTATATGGCAGAGCAAAGTGATTGTGTGATTTAACCATTGGATTTCATTGTCCCATTCCTGCAGCACTTATTGTTTTCCTCTGGGTTTGATCCAACTTTCCTTCTACTCAGTGAAAGGCTTCCCATGAGTTCAAGGTGAACTGGATCAGGAAAGACAGAGCCGGTTCATAAACTGAGACCTGGCCTGCTCATAGTCAAATTTAAAGGGCAGTGAATTCATGGGAAGAGCTCCCTGTTGACTCCAGAGGATTGTGGAGGAGATGCAGACTCAACCAAATAACTAAACAAGCCACCTGTGACAGCAAACAGCCCGTTCTTGTCCATGCCTGGATGAGGGGGACAGAAGACATAACCTCTGGTTTAAGCATTTAGTTTAAATAAATCCATGATATCCTCCACAGCTCTGGCCAATATCAAGGTGGATAATGCAGGATTAAGCAAGAGCAGGAGTCGAAGAATCTTAAATTAATATTGGAATTTCAACTCTGTCTAAAGCACACTGTGTGTCTGACTCTTTCAGGACCTGAGATCTAGGATAGCAAAGAACACACAAGCCATCTTCTTGTGTTTTATTACAGGTCCCTCGAGTTCCCTCCTTAAGCAATCTCCAGGAGATTGCTATTACCAAATACCTGAGTAAATCCCAATAAAGGTGAATGAAGATCTTCATTTCATCACAAATATTGGCAAGAATTAAACGGGTTTTTTTGTGTTGTTTGTTTTTTTTTCCCCTGGGTGCTGTTTTCCATGCAGCTCAGAGGCAGTGATTGTATTGACATGACTGAAGAGCAATATGAATGTCAGGAAAGTATTACAGAATTAGTCACAGACAGCCAGAGCACCTCCGGACCGAATCGGCTTAATGGTTCAAACAGGTGGAAGAGGAAACCAAAGGAAACAAAATAAAGTGGGTTCCTTGCTTGCCTCCAGGAAAACGAGGAAAATGACCCAAAGGTGCAAAGAAGATTAAATTTGACATTCTAGTTTTTATACATACACAGATCTTTTCAGCCACCTCTTTAAAAATATTAGCTCTGCCCTTTCTGGTGCCATGACATCACATCAACTACATTCTCCAAATTTGGGATTTCACCTACATACCTACAGAGCAGTCTGAGAGCGTGGGATGGGGTGTCCCAGGAATGTCAGGGAGTCACCACCTCCTGCTCCCACCACCCAGCTCTGGCAGGGAGCAGAGGCTGGAGCAGTGGGGACATTGAAAACAACAAAAAACCCCCACCCTTCCATAAAATCCTGTAAAAATTAAACACTCAGTGTTTCTTAATCTTTTTCACTCAGCAGAGAAAATAAGAGGACAAGTCGAGTGAAGTGAAGTCTGTCAGGGCATATTTCCAGATACACCTTTTCCTCCCACAACACGCAGGAAGTCTTTAAATGACATCCTAAATCCGATTGCCTTTGTAGCAGACCAGTAAGCCCCGTGGACAAATAGCAGATCTATTTTTGATATGACCTTAATAGTTAAATCCTGCCATTAGGTACATGCACACAGCTCCCAGGGACTTAGCAAGACTTCCCCTTCATCTTGCACTGGTGGTTTTGCTGATGATTAATATTCAGTTCTGTAAGTTTAATGAAGACATTGTTTCCACTTATCTACAGGTCAGATGGCAATTGCAAAGCAACTTAGCTGTTAGATGGCTGTGGATTCCCTGCTGATACATCTGATTATTTATGCACAATGTGCATTTTTAATAGATGACTATATTAAATTATATGCTTCTGCTTTATTATTTCATGATTTTTAATGGTTTTCAATTCTTTTTCTTTGTAAGAAAGAAGGAATAATGACTCATGCTACTGATGTACCTATGTATTACATCTGCATCTTTAAAATTATTGAAACTTCTTTCTAGAGGCGTACTAAAGACCAATAACTTGAAATTGTTGATTTTTATCATGAAAATAAAGATGAGAAATAAGACTGAGGCCCTTCTTTTTTGCTGGAGATGGTGAGATTTTTCTTTTTTCTGAACTATTCTGAGAGGTCCAGCCAAAACTTTTCACAAGGAGCCTCGTGCCCAGCTGAATTCCCTCCCGCACAAAGCCCCTTTGTGCCAGTTACACCCAGCTCCAGCTCTGAAAACTGATCTCCTCCAACACCACGGGGCAAACACATGCCCTCCACGCAGGAACCACCTTGGAGGGATGGGAAAACCTATCCTGGGTTGCCAAAGAACAGTCATGGTCCTCTTCAGGCCAGAGTGTGTGACTTCAAGCTGGCAAAGCCCGTCCGAGTGCGCTGCACAGAGCTGGGAGGGAAGGAGGAAAGGCACCAAGACCCACAAAGCTGCTTTGTGGGAGTCTAAATCTGTGTCTGAGCTGTGACTCCTTGACCTGCAATCAGACAGGCAGGCCCTGGCACGTGGCATTCAGCTGCTCCTCTGGGACACGGAGTGTGGGGACACCGAGGTTTGAAAGGAGATCCAACGAGAACGTGAATTGCAGGAGAATTTTCTCCCTTCTTCATAAATGCAACCACTACTGTAACGTTACTCAACTAAAAATAACCGAGTCAGTTCTAGCTCCAAATGTGATCAGCCCATAAATAGTCGGATAAACTCCTTCCAGGCACATCATGTACTTGATTTCCATTTGCAACACGTACTAAAGCTCTGCTTATGCATAAGTAATGCCTACGAATGGGAGATGGCAAATTTTCCTTCTTAAACACACAAACCACTCTCACCTTACCGAGCAAAGACACGTGATGCTGCTTTCACACGCTGTGGGATCTTTGTGCTGTCTGAGCACTGCAAGAGCCACTGCTGGTTTTGTAGAGGGGAGATTTTAACACCAGAATTGCAGATTTCAAAAAGCAACATATGCTCACAGACAAGAGCAAGGCTGTGAGGAATTTATGGGGACTTTACATTTCCAGAACTGCTTAAAAGAAGTTCCATTTTCACCATACTCATCAACTGTGTGTGTTTGGGGTGCCAGGGGAGGCTCCAGAGCTTTTCATTTCCCTCCACCTTATTTTGCACTTCCAAGTCCTAACCTTGGGTTACAAATTCAGAGCCACTTTGATGGATCACAGTTTGGCTGCCATGGTGTTAAGTTAAACAACAGTCTCATTCCACACTATAATTACTGCAAACAATTTCATCGTCTAAGGGGTGCTTTGCAAGGTTGTGCATTAGCTAATGCTGCTTCTGTCACTGTTCATCACATGAATATTCTCTTTACCTGCTGTGTCTGTGTGTGCCTGAGAGAACTGTGGCATTTTTAATGGCATCATTTCCTGGGATGAACTGAAAATCAGCACAGCATGGCCTGCATTATTTATATGCTGAGTCCTACAAATGGCAAAGGAAAATATTGTAGATTTCCTGGAAATAAATGTATTCATTATCCTGAAGCCTTGTGCACAGTAGACTATATGTCACTGAAAGAATTTAATTACTACCTCAAAAGCATCTTCATTTTGCTAGATTTGTAACAAAAATAGAATGTCTAGACACATTATAATTCAAAGACAAAAGATTCCTTACCCTCCCAAAAATACCCCATGTTGATAAATGTAGAAACATGCCTTACTGTTGCTGCTAATCAGTAGAAAATTCTTACATTTTTACAGCATGAGATAAATTGTAGATTGAGCCAATTGGGAATACTAATGACAGAAGCCATAAAATATTTTGTAACATCAATTATGATTAAAGGAAAAGGACTTGCACCATAGATCAGCAGAATATTTTGCAGCCGTGCTTCATTTAAGACTGTGATTTCTGAACATGATTTGGGAGTTGATTTGCCAAGAAGAATGTTCAGGAATATGTAATTGGCAGCTCCGCAACTGTGGTGCTTCTGCAGTTCAGCTGTAGCTGCAGAATTGCCTCTGATGGGAGGCTGCAGGTCCATGGAACCTGACAGATCACCAGACTCCAGCTGAGTTGTCCAAATCATACTGAATTCAATAATAAATTATCCGATTTTGGTTAGAGCCTTAAAACGATTACGTTAGGTTCAATCCTAAACTAAAAAGTGATCTGAGATCTAAAAAAGCCCTTCTCCTAAAACTCAGATGTTTTTTCACATGTTCCTTATTGTTATGCCTGGACTACATCCCTGACCATGCTCCACAGTCAGATTCCAAGGAAATGCCAATTTCTGCCTTTTGACACGCAGCTCTTATCAGAGGAGGCCACTATTTTCTGCTTTACACTCTGTCACATATTTCAAAACATCATTGTAACTTCACCAGCTTGTTTTTAAAAACCTCCTTATATAAGGATCCTTCCATCCTGATGGAATTGCCATTTTAAAACCGGAGATGATAACCAGAGAAATAAATTGAAATGGGGACTTTGACAAGGAGAAAAGCTACATAGCAAAAAAGGAAAAGCCAGGCTCATACTTTCTTCCCTTCTTCTCCTCCTTCACACAAAAACTATTTCCCTGCCCCAAAGTAAACCAACCAATAGATTCTGAACCAACAAATTTAAAAGCAGCTGTTCTCCTGCTATGCAGAATAAATTCCCAATAGTTATACACCACAGGAAAATAACTTTTCACCCAGATACCACCTGTATTCCTCACACCAGCTTTGCTGCAGCACCGCATTAAAGACAGACAATATTTGGTCACAAGGTGGTTAAATTAAATCCTTCCTCAACACAGAGGAGTTATCCATGTTCAGCCTACAGTGTTCCAGCCAAATAATGCTTTGCTAATGATGTCTGCAGTTAGATGACAAATCAGGCTATTTAAATTGCCTCGGCACACACATCCTTTACAGGCAGGGTATCCAGGTAACCATCCTAGCACGGCTTCAAGGTGGGAGGGAGAAAGCAAGAGCTAATTTCTTCAGCTAGGTGGAAAATTAATCCTGAAGAGATCTGTCTGGTTTGTTATGGTCAATTTAAAGGAAAAACGATTTAAAAATAATTGTTTAAAAAGTCTTTTTAAGGTATGTAGTTATGCAAGGAAGGAAAAAATGACTGTCTTTCAAAAACACAATAATGGCTGGTTTTGCTTCTGAAAATAATTAAAAATATTTAAAAGCCCTCAATGGAGTAGCAGGAGCCTGGGGCAGAATGTGGGGGTAACATCTCTGCTGTGAAACACCCCCTGCCCCTCAATAAGAAGATTTTTTGTACTTTAATACATGTTAGCATCAACATGCTTCAAATATCAGGAAAATATCAGTGCAGAATGTCAGATGCTGCAACCAAACACCTTTTTGTAAGCGTAATGCTAAGTAAAATATAAAATACTGGATTGTCTTGTCTTGTTTTGTTTACCCTAAAACGAGCTCAGCAATACTTTCCATACCTGGTTGAGGAAATGTTATTGCTGACCAGTACCAGATGCTATTGTGGCCCCACTTGAGTGATGGCTCTTGATGTCCTTGAGTGCCTTTGAGAAGGTTGAGCTCATCGGTGATGTTGGTGTGGGTGGAGATGGGGGGATGTGGCACCTTTATCATGCCCTGGCCTAGGCTGAGGCTGGTTCGGGGTCTCAGCAAAGGCTTCTCTGCCAGGGAGCCTCGCGGGGAGGCAGAGGTGGGACAGGCTCCCAACCCACACTGTGGTCACCAGTCTGGGGGCCCTGGATATCTTTGGACATCCTAAATATTTTAGGAAGGGGAAGGGGATTCCTCCAGCTGATTCATACACAGAGAAATGCTGAGATACGAGGAGAGACCAGATTTTATTTGCTCTGCAGGCCGGGAGGGCCGCAGCATTTGACCCCACACACCATAAAGGGGTGGGACAGGGAAGGGACCCTCAGCCTGCCCCATCCCTGGGGGGCTCAGCTGTGGTTCTGCCCTGACCCCTGCCAGCTGGGCAGGCTTTTGCCCTCTGCCAAGGCAATGGAACCACTCAGAGCCACTCACACCCCAGTGTTGCTCCTCTCATGATGCAGACCAGATTTTATGTATTCACTAAATCCATTAAACAGGAAAATACAAACAACTTCGGATATCCCTTTCCTTGAAAACTATTTTGGAAAATATGACTCATTTACTTCTAAACAGGAGAAGTAATATTTTCCAGCACTCCCTGAGGATGCATTTAACTGGAAGTTAAGCCAGATGTAGGAATGTCTGCAAAGGTTTTCATTTCTTTCATAAAAAAAAGAGAGAAAAAAAAAGAAAATAAAGGAAAACTGTAAAAGAAGAGTCAAGGTATTATTGGGTTTTAAAGCACTGGTGGCCTTTTGATTACCCTTAAAATCAGATCAGATCACAAAGAAAACACAGCATATGACCAGCTAGAGAAGGTCACATTGCAAAAGAATGCAGGTGGTCTCATTTTTTAACAGTGAATGCAACGGAGGCACAAATCTTCCAGCCACCAAACAGCCTCTCCTGGCTTGGCAATTGCCACGTATAATATCTGATGAACTCTGATGTCTCACTGTTCAAGGATAAAATCCCAGCAGGCAGGGGCTGTAGGAACAGCTACACAGTCAGAGGGGAAAAAAATCTTGTATTATTCCAGCAACCACTTATTTTATTTGCCAGAATTAAAACCTCTTCACAGACAAAAGTGGGGATTTTTTTTTTTCATCCCACAAAGCAATTTTAGATTTCTATAGAATCATTCAAAAGCAATTAAAATCCTGCTCCTGTTGATGGATTTGTAATTCCTTGCTCGCAGTGATGTCAGGCTTTGAAATTCAGCGTTGTTGAGTGTAATTCTTTGGGGTTTTGGAGTCACTGCTGAGTGCCAGAAAACACATTTTTTAAGTTCACAGATATTAAATGGCTTTGGTAACACCAAAATAGTTTCAATACATGTAGCTTTCAAATCTAGATGATATTGCAATAAAGAATTGGTGCAATATCAGGCAATTCAACACCCTTTTTAGGGGAAGGGAAAGATGAGCTAATCCAGTAACATAATAAGAGTACAATTAGCTAAGAGGGATCAGGGAGCTTTTCCAAACTGTCCTACTGCAAGAGTGACAGGCATACACTGCCAGGGAAAATTAAAAAAATATATAAAAAAGAACAAAATCCTTCACAAACAAGCAAGTAAACAACACAAACCCAGAATATACATTAAAAAAATTATTCATAGTCATCCATTTAAAGGTCTGTGTTATTTAAACCAGACAGTGAGCCTCCGACACCAGTGTTTGCTTTGGCATCACTTTGTATAACAAAGGAAATTGTTGTTAAAAATGTAATTCAGATGTCAGCAACAGGAGGCCGTTCCCAATTGCAGAGACACAAAATGGCAGGATTAACACTGCTGGGGCTGGAATTGCATCGCAGGGATGAGCAGTGATTTACAACCCCGAGTAAAAGGAGCAGCCACGCCAAGCGTAAGGGGGGGTCTGGGCAGCTCCTGCAGTACAGGTACTGCTCTGATCACTGAGAAAGTCTTTCTCCTGCCAAAGGATGCAGCACATAATTGGAAAAGTGTGGGGTCAACAATATTGCACACAGAACCTTGCCAAAACATCAGCAAAGCACTGATCAGTGATTACGACTATTGGCTTATCAGCACCACTGATGTCTTACTGAGACTGGCACCACCCCAAGAATCTGGTGTTTGTGGGTAAACAGGGCAATTTCTGTCCTTAGGCCACATTTAGACTACAGAATTGCTGCATTGTTGCTCCTTGAGAGGCAAATGCAGACACAATTAGTCCAATAAAGCTATAATCATGCTGCTGCCTGACACAGGAGGTTGTTAGCGGTCACTAGGCAGAACTGGCACAAGATCTGGGCTGGCTCAAGATGATGAGGGCAAAATAAAGTCTTCAAGGACACCAGCAAAGCCCAGCTGAAGTCAGCAGGAGAGCATCTGTCCCTTGTGCTGCTGTTCTGGGTGCAGCTCAGCCCTTCAGCACAGTTTGGGCTTGGAGAGCCATTGGGGGGGAGGGAGGGAACCACGATGGAGTAAACAAGGAGAGGCAGGACAGGTTTCCTGTCCTAATTTTGGGCTTATGTAGCACGAATCTAATGGGAGGGATGGGACCATCCACATGTGGAAACTGTGTTATATCAGGGACAGATCCTTTATCCTTCACAGCCTCACACCCTACACAGCAGGGAACAATGGGAGCCTATTTTTTCTCATTTTCTTCTTCCTCTAAACTCCGAGTAATAGATACAAAGAGTTGCTCTCCTGCAAACCATGTTTGAACTGTGGCTGCCAGGAAATGAAGGCAGTTGAGGGGGGCCTGTAAAAGGCTGTTCATTAGTCCTGCCTTCTTTATGAGCTTCTTCAGTCCCAAAGCCAGATGGGTGTGGGAATGCAGCAGAACAGGGAGCTCGTGTGTTCAAAGAAATGACAGGATCCAGCCCTGCAAGGAACTCCTTCCCCAACCCTTCAGATTATGGGGTTAATTAATAACAGTTAATTAATGATGTGTCAATCATCATGCAGTGCATGCCTGTGTGAGGAAAGCTGCCCCTCAGGGTGATAAGCATTAAGGCCTTCCCTGGCGAAAGTCCTTGTGACAATTTCTGAAGCCTCGAAGAGAATGTTTTAATCCTTTTATCTCAGGATTCACTTCTGGTGAGAGCCAGCCTCTCACAGGAAACCACCTGGCAGAGGTAGTTAAAAAATAATTGCTGTGCTGTTGCCTTCAAGGTGAGTCTCTGGAGGACACAGGACAGTGGCAGGTGCCAGCTGTTCCCGGTGGGGAGCTCGGGCTGAAAGCACCTCAGAAACCACCTTGTCCTCAGTGATGGAGCAGCAGGAGCCTGGGGCAGAATGTGGGGGTAACTCTGCTGTGAAACACCCCCTGCCCATGCCAGACACCCCACGTGCCTGCTCTTCCCAGGGTAACTTCAGGAGGGACAGGCATTTGGACAGCAGCACCGAGGAGCTCTGCTGCCGTTCCCCTCTGCCAGCTGAGCATCCCAGGCTCTTGGCTGCCAGGACAGCCAGCCCATCTGCTCACATGGCACGCTGCCCGCTCACAAGTTGTCAGACAATTTCACGGGTGCCAGAAGAACCTGGATTTGAATAGGTGGCCTGGATATGCTGCAAAATCCATCTCCTCTTGCTGACTGCTAACAGAGCAGGGCCTGTGTGCGCCCGCAGCGCCCGGAGCCGTGGGCTCGCTCCGGACTGGCACTGCCCCTCCTCGCTGCTGCATGAAAGCCTTGCCACGCTTCAGGCAAAGCATCAGTGCCCTGAGTGCTACTGAAGCACAGAAAAACCAGCTTCTGTACCAACATACCCAGAGCACGCCAAGAGAACTTCAAGGCACCATGATACCATCGGGCACAAAAGCTGACTCTTGGAAGAGAAGCACAAGTGGAGCAGAAACCCCCGCGGCTCCCCACGGGCCACGACAAGTAGGTCAGGCAGAGCAAAAAAGGCCATGTTTTGGGCTAAAATCCCAGTCACCCAGCTCCTGTACCTGAGAGGCTGCAAAAAAAATTTGGAGCTGGCTCTGGGAATAGGAAAATTAAGCAGGCAATGGGAAAAGCAGACTCTGCCCTCCTGGTGGCACTGGGTCAAGCTGAAGGGACGGCTGCTGTCCCCACCTTTTTCAGGGTTGGCACAAACCCTTCTTGCTGCACCCCATCCTTCTGCTGCCAACAACCCCCAGCCCCACATTTCAGTCCTATGGAGAAAAGCAGGATTTTGCTGTCAGTTGTCTGCCATCGTCAGCCCAGAAGGCAGAGCTGGTGCTGGAACTACAGCACTGCTCTCCCTCCTCTTGGCTGGGGCTCACTCAGGGCCCTGACACAAAACCTGGGTTTCCAGCATCAAAGGCTCAAAAATCTCTGGGTTTTATGCCCTGGGAATCAGATTTTCTGCTTAATAAAGCCCCTAAAGAATCAGAGGCAAAAGATGTTTGTTTGAAAATTTTGGCTGGGTTATCTGAGCATGGTGATTCAAACAGGCACAGAACACAGGGAAACACAAATACGTTGGGTCAAAATTCCCTTCCTGTGTATCATGAGATAGACTCAAACGAAATACAAGTCAGTCACACTGGAAACTAAAGAAAATTTCCTATTAAAATGCCAGATTTCCCATTAAACCTACAGATGTATTTAACATCTCCATTTCTTTTGCTGCTTGCTGCCAGCTAATCAAAGCAGTTTAAAATCCATACACAGCCTGTGTGTAGCTGAGGTCTGCGTGCAATATTTCTGCTGTTAGTGGTTTCCATGGCCAGCCATGGCATTATGTGTCCTCTGGCCAGGTGAACACCCTGGCATGAAGAATTTGGACTACCAATTAGCAAGGTTTACAAAAGGGCCTCGAAGTGCTAACAGGATCAGTTGGATGCTGCTGCTGAGAACGGTATCTGGCTTATGTGCTGGCTTGGGGTGTTTTATTATCCATAGCACATAATCCTGCACTTTAAGCTGCTTCTATTTACAACAGTTTTGCTGTCCCCCCCGCTACTCTCCAGCTCCCACACATTTGCAGATGCTACTTACTCTGTGTTTCTGCTACTTCTTCACATGCAAATGAGTCTTTCGGGCTTTCTCACTTTTATTTACCCATATGCAGAACACTACAGCAGGGTGGAAAACTATAAATTAAGAAGAAAAGTACTAAGACTATTGAACTAGACACTGAAAAGGAAAAAAATAAAAAGTCAGAAATGTTTAGTGTGCCCTAAATCTGTGTTATTAGCAGCTATTATGGCTATTTGAAACACACTTTTTTTCGTTGTTTGTAGCAGTGACTCACCCAGAGCACCACGCCAAGGGTGTAATTTGGATTTGTGCTGTGCCCTCTCTCCTAAGCTTTGCCAAAACCTTCCTGTCTCGACCTGCAGGACACTGTTACTCTGGCTGTGGGTCTGTCCTACATGCCACACCATTTTTGCATTGTCACTGACCACGGGGCTTTGCTGCCTGAACTGGGGACCTCTGGAGAAGCTGGACATGGGTCCTCAGTCCTACACTTGCTGTTTCATCAGATCCATTTCACTGCTGCTTATCTCCTGCCCCTTCGGATGACCAGCAGCTCTGACTCAAAAATCTGTAGAAATGTTGAGGGCTTAAATGAGCTGACAAACTTCAAACAAATCTTGGTGCAAGTGGCCAAATCCCCATCTGCCTTCTCCAAAGTGGTGGCACTCCCCAGAGCTACCTCTGTGTGAGATAAAGACCAGGGGCAGAGAAAGAGCAATTTAGCTCCATAAAACATCCAAAAATAACTCCTCCCAAGGGGTGAGATGAGTACGGTGCAACTCATCTTCAGGACAAAGCCGTGTGTTCTGCTCCAGAGAGAAAACAGCCTCAGCCTGTGGTTTATGCCACAAGTCTTGCACAAATCATTTTCCCCTCCCTGAATTTCAGTCTCTGGAGCCTAGTTTGAGGATTATAAATTGTAGAGAAACGGAGACAAATTCCCATGGAATGTTTCAGGGTAGCAGTATCTGCATATCCCACTGAAAACATTGCAGACACGTTTTTTTTGCTTAGATTTACTAGGACATCTTACCTCGGTGCTCCACCAGTCCCCTGTGGGCCAAGCCCTGGTGCTCAGCAGTAAATTACAGACTATGCATTTCATTCCAGCTCTTTCCCCAATAATGTTTGCTGCTTTTCTGCACCGTTGATACATGGTAAACTGTGGGAAAGAAGGAACTGAGGAGCTGAAGTGCCTCTCTGATTAAAAGACAAAGCCACAGGACTGCGCTTCTTGGTATGCAGAAAATTAAAGTGAAGAAGTGGCTTGATTAAAATCAGACACTGAAGATGGTTCTTTCCTAATATACTGTGGTAATGTAAAAAAAAAAAAGTTAGGTGCTGCAATAACTGGCTTTTAAAGAAAAAATAAACACCAGCACGTCTTTGTTCCCAAAGACTAATTAGCAAGACTCTATAAGCACCTAGAAGGCAGCTAATCAAGCAGAGACAATTCTGTGCTGTAAAATGTGATTGCAGACTCAGGCCTCCCTTCAAACAGCGATCAGGGGCAGGTACAGGCAGCACCTGTGGCCGTTTGTGTCTGTGCAAGACAAGAACAAAAATAGATATTGAGCATCTTGTTATTATCTGCCAAAAACAGCCCAACAAATGAGCCGAGGGAAAATGCAAGGCTGGAAGGCTGTGCAAAAAAACCCAGTGACAGAGATCATGGGGTTGGCATTTCCGTGAGCTGCAGTGCAAAGTCTTCTCTGTCAGGAGCTGAAGATGCCATGGGGAAGTCAGGAGAGAGGGATTTTGGGGATAATTCCCAGTGCTGGGAAGTGGGATGGAGCTGAACCCCATGGACACAGTGATACCCAGCCAAACAGCCCTGCTTTGTTGCAGGAAGCTCTGGTGCCTCCCAGCCCTGGGACTCACATTGTCCAGCCCTGGCTTGGAGCAGATCCCGCCCTGCTCCAGGAGGGGATGACCCGGGGCAGCTCAGCTTGGGGCAGCACAGCAGAGCTGCTGCCCAGGGACAGGGAAGGAGGTTTGTTTTCCCCTTCCTGGCTGCTGGCACGGTGAAATCTGCTGTGACAGATCCCTGCAGATCCTAATCCACACGGACAACCTTTGAGCTACCTGGACTTGCAGACTTTGACTCCGGGGTCATTCCACAAACATGTTTGCAGAATTTGAGAACAAATTGCTCCCGAGCTGGATGGGATTGATCAATATTCCAACCAGCAGTTGCTGAGCTGTGGCAAGGGGAAATGCAGTGCACAGTGGCAGACAGAGACTGGATTTCACTGCTGTCCAGGGCCATCAGTCAGCCTCAATCCTCATCCAGCTCCCCTTGAAGTCACCACAAATTTTCCAATCTGCATAAATGAGATTTGGACCAGAGGCACTGCTGAGTCCTGAAACACAATTTGCACTGAAATACTGAAGAAGTCTGATCTGATGAACAGGATTAGTTATAAAAGCGAAAAACAGTTCATGCATAATATACCAAAAGTTAAAGAGCTAAAACACTACACAGCATCCTCCACTGTCCTTATTTGGGACCACATTCAGATCTCATGCACTTTAAATATCAAAGGATTTAATTCATCCAGTTAACTCCAGATTTATTCCTGATATAAGTACAATCAAATGTGCCTATCAGTCTCATTCAGGTAAACATTTCAGCAGGGATTTGGTTGGCAAGGATTTGAATGCCCTTAAAAAGCCCCAGATCTCACAGATGAGGTCCACAGAATATCTGATTACTGATTATTCCTTCCAGCAGCAAAGAAAGCACTTCTTCTTCGTGATACGAGAGCATTCCTTGCGATTTTAAAATACTCCTACATAAACTGAATCCTGAGATTGCCAGTTTCAACCTTTCCAACCAGTTTTATTCAACCTTAGGTCTCCAGTAACCCACCTTGCACAGAACCAGTGACTGGCACAGTAACACTGCTTCAGCTGAGGCACAAACCTGGCTGGTTGGGTTGTACTGTGACCAGTGCCTGCTCAGTTGGGTTTCACACAGCACATTCCCGACAGCCAAAGTGCTAATCCTGGAAGGCTCCTAGCACAGCAGCTACTGGATGCACATCTCACTCCTCTAGCTGCTCAGAGAAAACGCTGCAATTTGATTTAATTGCTATGTTGACTTATAACAGTATGTTTATACTGGATGCCTGCCAGCTCACATGCAACAGGTTGGCAAAACGTATTTCCTCGAAACAGCATGAGATGCAATGTAATAAGGAAAGCAATCTTTCAGCAGCCTCCACTCTGGAGTTCATTTCACCTCCTCTGACTTGGAAGCCGTGCTACCAGTGCAGAAGGATTACACCACCCTAATTGATATGATAATCAAGCCTGGAGGCTGCACTTCCCAGGTACAACAGCCACAACTTCAGAAAGGGAGTATAACTGTAGGAAAGGAAAGCGATTAACAGTTGTTTGTATTACAGGGATTGTTTGGACTGTTTAATATCCCCATCAAAAGATACATTATTTGTTGAACAGTCCTAAAAGCAAATCAAAGAGACACTTGAAGAGCGTTGCTAATAGTTTGTCACTGTAAGTATGACATCTAAAAGCCAGTGAAAATCTTTGCCAATTGAAACATAAATCACAGAACCATCTACTCATTTAAGCTGGGAAAGGCCCCTAAGATCATTGAGCCCAACCAGTAGCACATCACTGCCGAGCCCAACTCCTAACCCAGCACATGGTGTTCACCACCAAAGCGCATCCCCAGGTGTCACATCCATGTCCCTGAGGGCCAGTGTGAGCTCTCCTACGACCTTGGCTGTTCGATTTCAGCCCAGCTGACAGCACCGCTGTCTTTGGGCCACACGATACCTTAGAGGAACATGACAGAAACCAAAAGGTGGGTGTGCTTGTTTCATCTCTGCAGAGAAGCAGTTTGCCCCAGACTGTGACCACCAGCCGGTTTTGTGGCTGGCCCTGGGATGGGTCAGGGCTCTGAGGGCTGCAGGAACCTGGAGATGCTCCCAGCAGCAAGTTTCAGGAGGGACAGTGAGAGCCAAAGTTACAAATAACATGGCCAGCAGTGTTTGATCAGTTAATGAATGAGATGACTGCCTGTGATTCATGGGGACTGGATTTTGCAACCCCAAAAGTCTCTTCTGGCCTGGTATCCCCCTGATACTAATTGGCTCTACTTTATTAGACTTTAACTGCAAAATTCATCTACTGGAAGAAACAGTCACGTAGCTCTTTCTAATCCTGTACTGTGACTTGTAAAATCAGAAGAAAAGAAAGATGACATTAAAAATATCAAGTAAAACCTAAAGTTGGAACAGAACTGGCTTTTATCTGTTCAGTCAAAAATGAGTTCACTAGATCCAGTAGTATTTCTTTGAATGGAACAAATAAGCCTCAAAGATTTTATAATGAATACCCCTTGCACACGTTTGTACAATGCAGTCTATAAAAATGGGAATGAAAGATGTTGTTCCTAAACACAAACCACAGGACACTTTTCTCACAACTCCAATTACGAGGTATAATTTCGATCTGATCCTATTTGGCTTTTCCATAAGGAACTGTAAAAACCTCTCGCAAAATCCTGGCACCAGTGTGTACAATAGGAATCCTAACGCTGGCTCTGCTGGAGCAGAATTTCCCTCTTCAAGAATAAAGCCTTGGGAGGAAAAAAAACCAGCCTGTTGGTTTTGTGGCTGAGCCAGCTATTTAACTCCACAAGCCAGCAGAAACAAAGGGAAACCAAATAAAACTACAAAGCTACAAATGTTCCTTTTGGACAAATGAGCCAAAACTCTTTTGACATTTATGGCTCTACTCATCCCTACCTGATAAGTCATACAGAAAGCTGCAAGTGCAGATATCAGCAATCACGTAAATAAATTTTATTGTGCTGTCTGTACAATACCAGTACAGTTAGATACACCAGTCATGGGAGGAGGGGAAGTTGCTATTTTTTTCCTGTCCCATATGGTAATAATTTTGTATGATTGAACTGTTATGAGCTAAATAAAAGTACACATTAACTGTAAGATACATTGCAAATACATTAAATCTTCCCTGGAGTTTGAGCAAATACGTGCTTTTTCTATCATGCAGTTGGAATTAGTGAAGGAATCTACACTGGGCCATAGGATTTATAAATAGATTTGGCTTCCTCTGCAATACTTTATGGGCAATTATTTCAGAAACGAAGATGCAGAGCCACGAATAAATAAAATAATTGCAGCTGATCAGGCTTTATTTACTGCTATCACATTTCCCTGGCTGCTTCACTTCCCTCCTCTCATTTGCTCCACTAGCCTGAATCAATGACCAGATGAAGAGCTGTCAGTTAATGTCAAGCACAGAGCACAAAAGATGCCAAAGGCTGATTCTCATTTCGCCATTTCCAAATTCTGCCGGGGCCTTTCCCGAGCTGGCTTGCTCCCTGGATAAATTCAACGTGGATTTGGGAGGCTGGGAAAGGGCAGAGCCAGTCAGATGGGCTCTGCAGTGTGTTCAGCAGTTTTCCAGGGAGCACATTTTGCTGTGACTGCCCTGCAGAAGTCACTGCCAAAGGTCTGGAGAGCTCCCCTCCCATGAGCAGATGCCGAGCTGTGTCAGGGGAGGGCTGGCATGGTCTCCCTTGTCTGCTGCAAGCCCACTCAAACAGGTATTAACTCAGTTTGGAAGACACTGAGCACAGCTATGTGTAGCAAAAACGGCTTTCCAGGCAATTCCAGTGAATCAAATCCAATAAAGATTGGCCTCATGTCTGCATAATACCCTCTGTGTACCTCACACCGTGCAGCTTTCAGTACCTGAGATCTCAGACAGGATGGGAAACTCTGGATTATCAATATTCCTTGGGATCAGGCCTGAAATCCTACACTCAGCCCTATCTAATAGTTGTGTTACCTGGGGTTCAGGAAGGAGGTTGCTTGTCTGAAGAGGTTTTATCAACTCATGAGGAAAAAAAAAGTGGAATTTCTGCTGCTTTGAAAAGGCACGGAGCTGATAACACAGAAACAAGTGAAACACGTAGGGTGCACCAGGTGGAGACAACCTGAGTGCCCACCAAGGGCTTCCTCCAATGAGCTCATCTCAGAAGCAGCCACCAGGATGACATTTTAGGGCTCTTAAATTAAACTACTTAGAAAAAAATTGTCTGCCAGTGCTGATGAGCAGAAATGTCTCTGAGCTACCTACAGCCGCCTGTCCTGGGAAGGAACATCCAGCTTTGTGAAGTCTGGATAAAAAGGGTACCCCATAGAAAAGGGGAAGCACCAGAAACAGCATGGAAGCTGTCTAGGGCCTTAAGAAGCTCCTACAAGCAGAAGTCTTATAGATTTAAAACCTGTTTTTTTTGGGGGGGGGGTTTTAAAATTTCATTCTAGGCTGCTTTTTTCTGTATAAAGAAATGATGCTGCAAACCACTCCAAGAACTTCATCAACCACAGTCCATAAGGTAGAGAAGAAGGCCAGTGGGACCAGATGCCAAAGGAGCTAGGAAGATTTATGCTAGCAGAGCATCTGGCTCCCTGTTCCCTGCTATCAGAGTGAAGACAAATGCTTGCAAACACCCTTACTCCGAATCCCTGATGTGCTCAGCCACGCTCAGCACAACGGCAGCAGGGCTGCTCCTGGAAGGTTGTGCTGCCTGGCAAAGCAGCTGCTGAATGCTCCTTCCAGGGGTTTATGCAGTGCAAAGAGCAGTGAGAAAACAGGGTGTTCCTGCCCCTCAAATCAGGCACAGGGAATGATTAAGACATCATCATTTTCTGCTGTTGTTCTAGGGGTGGTAGTAATTGCTTCCACACAGGAACGTGGCTACACCTCTGTTGTCATCCATCATCTTGCTGGGGCTGTGCATTGTGCAGTATTTTGATTTGACCCCATTAGCACTCCCAGAATTACAATGTCATACCAATGATAAAGACTGAGGTTTTATCTGCATCTGAGGAAACGGAGAAGGAGCAAATCACACACTATGAAAAAACCAAGAGGGCAACCACGACTCTGCCAAACACTCAAAGGCTGCCTGAACCCCCTGGTTCTTGATTTTGCTTGTGGCACAAGACATGATTAGGAATTGTGCCTATATGCATCAAACTTGCAGATAAAGGGGGTGGGCTCATGCACTGGTGATCTAAACACTCAGGGAGAGTGCAGGGAGAGCAGATGCTCTCTGGTACCACCTTCCTTCCCTCTGAGTTGCCGGTATTGTCTGTGCTCCTCCAACCTGTCCCAGGCAGCCAGTGATCCACTAGAAACGTGGAGAAATTTGTGTGCAATTTGGGAAATGACACAGAGGCGTTTGGCCTTTGCACAAATGCCTTGTCCTGCCTGGAAGTTCACAGGATTTTCTGGTGATTCCCAGAACAGAGGCACATAGGGAGGGTTCCTGCTCAAAGTTGGGTTGAAGGAAAGTCGGACCAATTTTTTGGCCCTTCTGGCAGTCAAATAAAATCAAGTCAAATCTGTGCTTTTCTGAAGTCAATCAATAGCAAAATCTGTAGTGAAGCAGGGAATTCCTCAGTCTCCAGCCAGCAGCTTCCCCCTGAGCTGTGCTCCCCACTACACAGCCAACACATATTCCAAACCACTCATTCTCAGCTACTTTAGTCTTCTATGGACCATCTTAGAGGAAATTAACTGAACTTCCCTACAGTGGGAACAAAAGAAGGAAATGAATTGATTATTCCAGTGGTACCCTTGACGCAGATACTGAGTAGCTCCATTAACATTTTGCAGCCCTGAGTGTCTTTGCTAAACCCTCTACAACAAGCACAGAGTCGTTTTCCTTCCTACAACACAAACACACAGGTGAGGATTCAGGAGTCTGCTTTGTATCTGAATAACTTCTCTCATCTCAATGGGATCCAGGCAGGCACAAATCAAGGCTGCGTAATCCCAGTCGTTCCCTTTCTCTCCAGATTCATTACCTTGCAGTACCACTCTTGGATAAACTCATTTTCACAGACTCAGCATAGCCCCAGCCAAATGACTAATACAACTCTTTAATACAAACAACAATAAATCAACTGATTAAATTCTAATTTATCAGACAAATACTCTTTAGCTCTCCCCAAAGCTGCCCTGAATCATCTCTCTTGTCTGGCCATGTTCCAGAGGAGCACTGACACCAGATAAAGCTCAGACCTGTGGAATAAGTCTACATAAGATAGAAATGCTGAAAACATCCTGTATTTATGACAGGAGATTTCACAGAGATCACAGTGAATAACGTTCCTGAGAAGACTGTCATGTCTCTGAAGCCTCCTCAGCATCTCTTCCAAAGACCAGCCTAGCAGGACAAGGCATCAACAGACCCCAAAGCTCCAGGCTCAGGAACCAGACACGTTAACCTTGAGAGATCCTACAGCAAACTTTTAACAGCTTAGAAAACAGCTACTCCACCACAATTTCACTTTGCATCACAGACTTTTTTGACTTACTTCATTGGTTTAAACAATGCTTGTCCATAGTTCTGGAATGTCATGATCAGCTTCAGCTGGGTGCCTCCTGATTTCATTGCTGTGGGGAAAAAGCACAAAACAGCTTTAAAATGAGGCATGTGGACCTGCTTACACTCAGTTCCCTTGAAACCAAATCACATCTATTTTTCTCTCTATCAGTTCAGCACTGAGGTATCAGAGCCTCAAGCAGGGTGATCCCAACTGGACAACAGATTATTCAGCAGAGTACAAGGGAGGCCTTTGAGCTGTTGACTAAACATGGATTGCATTTCCTGACACTTTTTTGCCTTCTTCAGCTGGCCAGCATGGGCTCCATAAGTACCCAAATGAACAGCACCTATAGGAGCAGACCATTGAGTCCTGTTTCCTCCATCTCCTATTGCTTCTGGAGCTCCTTTTAACAAGGGACTCACACTGGGAAGGGAGATGGGGGTGCTTTCAAAGGACTGCAGCTGGGACGTACAGCCCAGTGCACAGCAGACAGCTCCTTAATTAAAAGTGTGAGCAGATACTGTGGCAATCTCTGATCTCTGCTGCGATTTTAATAACTGTTTCTGAGCAGTAGAGATATGTAAATTCACCTCCTCTATGCACAGTGGATACGTAGCCAAGCCCTGCCATTGGCTCCAAGGCATCCCCAGGTGGTTCATACATGAGAGCAGAGCTGTGCAGAGCAGCCTGGCCTGGCTGGCAGGGCAGGGGAGGACAGTGGAGGAAGGAGAGGACAGTGGCCCACATGGCTTTGCTCATCTCCCAGCTGGGAGCCAATGGGAATTTAAGGCTGATACTCATTCATACCATTCTGAGAAACTTGGACAATGTCACACTAACAGGCAGATTATAGTGCTTTTAAAATTAGGATTTTTTTAAAATATATATAAGAATTCATTAAAATGCATTTTACTTGACAATAAGGCTACTTACAAAACATATACTTCAAAAAATGGCTGATTCTCTACTGCCTCAATCAAAAGTGTCCTAATAAATGAAATGACCTAGAGCCTGAATCCTAAATGCACCTCTTGTGTTGGGAAGGCAGGCCGTGGCCAGCAGGGCTGTGTGGATGAGTCAATCCTTTAAAGATGCTTTCCACGAATCATCAGAAAATCAATCCCTTTCTTTGCATTTCTGAAAAAACCCATGTCAACTGCAGAACTGCATAAATGTCAAGTTATCTTGCTCTGTAAATTCTGGCTGAGCGCTGCCCTTGTTCCACCTATACAGCTTGAACATGTTTTTTCTCTAACCAGTGCCATTAGCTGCACATCTTTTTAATTACTCATCTCTGTGCCTTATCACTGATAGGTCATCAGCTCTCTTTCAGCACTTGCAATCTATATTTTTGCAACAAAATGCTATGCAAATCTGGCCAGTGTAATTATACTTCTCCTAGAAGAAAATCCCTCCTGCCCTGCTGTTTTGCTGATCCCAGCCTTCTCGTGCCTTTCCACTTTATCCCAAAGGAACAAATAAATAATTAGAAATTAAAGGGCATTAAGCAATTTGCACTGACCAGGTAAAGCAGAAGCACAGGGCTTTCCTGGATTAAGCTCCCTCTCCTGTGCAGGACAGGCCAGCTGATCTGTACCACAGGGCTGGAGGAGCACAAGGCTTTTTCACACCCAGCTCAGAGCCTGAGGACAATGAGAAGCAGAAGCCTTCCAGTGCAAAACCCACATGAGATGCTCTGGGACCATCTGTGCACTCTGGAAACAGCCCTGGTTAGTCTGGGCAGCTGCCCTTGCCCTTGCCCCGTGCCCACAGGGACACAGGGGGCAGTCCTGACCCCCTTCCCTGCCCAGCCACCGCCACAGGCATGGCACTTCAAAGAAACAGGAAATCACTGAATGGGCTGGGTTGGAAAGGACCTTAAAGATCCACTAATATAACCCCCTGCCATCACAGCAATGCAAAGAAGAAGCAAAAAAGAATGTTCCAGCACACCCTTCTCCAAGCACAAAGTTTCAGAGACTAAAAGGATTGGTTTCTCAGCAAATTGAAGCCACTCGACAGATAATGATTTTGTTAGCAGCCAAACTCAGCAGCGAGGATGTCATCACCAAGCAGGGAAATGTATGAAGAGCATTAACAATTCAGAATAATTCTTCCATGAGACACAAAAGCCTGGTTTCCTGTCAGAAAGAACTGAGCTGAAGTAAGACAAAAGCATCTCCCTCGTCTTTTTGGATCCATCTCATTGTATTGCCTTAATGGGCTGCACCAGGAGCCTCAACCCAACACAAGTTTTGCTGGCACAAGTTGTTCCCCCACTGCTGCTGGGAGGAAACTTTGGGACTCTGAAAACCAGAGGGGGACATTGGTGGGAATTGTGTCCCATGGTGCTTTATGGCAGGGCATGGTGGAACCCCCATGGATGATGGAAAACAATCCATGCCAGAGCTCCACCTTGGCTCCCCCCATCATCCTGACTCACGTGCAGCTATTCCCACTTTGTCTGCTCTTCCAGTGCCACAGATCGGCTGGGGGTGATGAAGGCTACCCTCCAAATCCAGGCTGGTTAGAGCCCAACATTGTCATCCCTGCAGAGACGGAAACACCTAAGCTTGGACTGTGCTTTTGAGCTCGACAAGACCCTTGCTGTACCTGCACACTAAGCAGCCTTGGAGCAGTCCAGGGTGCCCAAATTTCGGGAGTGGCAATGCCAGAGAAGAGCAGATCTCACTGGAGATGATTCACTCTAAGCTCTAGATGAGATCACTGCCCCTGTCCTAACTCAGCACCACATCTGCACACTGGCTTCCCTCTCGTTTCCTGAGCTGTGTTCCCTTTCCTCCTCACCCTCAGTTAAACATGTCCCTCTGGCCATTATGGCCTGTCCCAAACAAACACTGTGTGCTCATCTGGACACATCCTTGTGCCTTCATCTACTGCCCACAGGCCCATTCCTGAAGAATGTGTAACGCCCAGAAGCAGCACATCCCATTTTCCAAGGAAGTGGGGGGTGCTACACCATTGCAATGCCACATCTGTGATCAGCAGGTTCAGGGATTTTTACAAAAGCCTTGCAACACAAGGCTGTACTGACTCCAAAGGAGCCACTAGTCACACTCTAAATTCACCTTTTATTTTTTTGAAGTATTTTAATATACTGTAACACCACAGGTCACAAACAGCTCTGTAAAGGCTTTATAAAGCTGCTAGCTCACAGCAGGTACTTCAAATCAAGCCTCACACAGCTCCTGGATGTACTGGCACACTGCTAAAAACAAATCCCAATGCCATCATTACTTTTCATCTTCAGGCGATTCAAAGCCTCTCTTTTCCCTCCAAAGTAGCAGGAAATGGAAAGCAGCATTAACCTTTCCTGTTAACCCAGTGTAAGGGCTCCAGGGTGTGATCAGAAATCTTCCTAACTTCAGGAGGCTTTGCAAAAAATTCCCTGAGATATCTTTCTGCTTGAACGTTTGGGATTAGAGCCTTGCCCAAAGATTAGTGAAATTGGTGGGATTCCCTCTGTTTTCTCTGACAGACTTTGGATCAAGCCTGCAAAAATCCCCACTCCATGGACACCTCTGCGCCTGCTGTCATGGCCACCTGCCATGGCTGCTGCTTCCCCACCTTGTCACCTCACCAACAAGTCCTGAATTCCCTCCCTGAGCCCATCCAGGACAGAAGAAGCCCAGCTGTCATCTCTCAGTCATCTTTTCAAGCTGTGTGCCACTGTCCTGGCTACTGTCTGCTACTAACAATGCTGCCCAGAGGGATTTGACCCAAAGGGATTTGGAATTCCAACTGGTCTGGCTTTCCAGCTCCTCTGTTGTGCTCCATGATAGCCCTGATCCTACCAGCCTGTCCAACCCTTATGGTTTTCTGATGGAGAGAGAGCCCCAACAGGATCTTTGAACTTTTTCTGATTCTTTTGGTCAGAACCCAACAAACATTTTAAAATGTATTTAATTATGCAGCTCTAATGCCTGAGAAGTGACATACAGTCACAGCCTGGGATGCAGTGAACATCTGAAACAGAGGATACTCAGATCCATTTTGGATTCCTATTTATAGATCAAGCTTCAATCGAACACAAACATGTTGGTTGGCTTTAACAAGTAATGCTCTGCCCCGGGCTAGAGACATGGCCCTGTACAAGCTGTGAAGAACATATTTCAAAATAAATTCAAGCCCTCGTCATCTCTTAATTTGTCCTTGTTCAGCCAATTCTGCTAACTTGTTTTTAAAGGACTTTCTTGGTTTAGTCAAGAAAGTAAAGACTTCTGCAGGGGAAGAAAGCTGCAAAATTATTCCAAGGCTTTGCTGTACATTTTAAGTCCCTTCCTTTCATCTGGAACTGTGCATTAAATCAATCTGTTGACTCCTGGCAGATTCATTGTTTTCTTACACAGTAAATCAAAGGTGCTGCATTCCATTGTTTTTCACAAGTTCTCAAAAGCACTTCTTCCTTTCCTTCGGATGAAATTTTCACAATTTTCTTTAGAACCAGAATTTATGTTCAGTATTTAGTGTCTTGTCTTTTCCTTTTCTGTTTTCTTTCCCCGCCTTGAAGCAGAGTCCACCTCAGGTAATTGCAGCTTTTATTCCCAGCGTGAGTAATCTCACACACTTGCTTTCTAATTACTGCCTGTACAATCTGAAGGCATCACAGATTCACAAATTACCTCAGTCAGGTAATGTTTCCAAACCTTTACAACCAGAGAACTTAAAGAATCAAAAAAAAAAAAAAATAAATCCCAGCTACTCAGAGGAATTACAAAGGCCTATTCAGCTTACAGGGAATCTCCTCTGGACAGCAAGCCCAAGCACACACTGCCCCTCCAGTGCACCATGCCAGAGCTGGTGTTGAACTGCTGATAGTGCTGCCACAATTATGCACAGACATCTTGTAAATATGCAAGAAAATAGCTAACTGTGGTTATTTATGCATGCAATAAACAGCTATGAAAGGCAAAGGAAATGTGCAATTGCCTGTGCATGTGCTTCTGAAAACCAGGCTTCAGTGCTCAGTGGAAAAACAATTCTCTCTAGGCTCCTATTTATGGCAAGAGGAAATTTTCAGTGAATTAAATCAAATTAAGAGCTATCCCTTTATGCTGAACAAAATGAATAGGAAATATAGAGAGAAAGAGATGCAGGGCACAGAAACATCCTCAGGCCGAGCCCGGGTAACCCTGTCCTTTTCCAGGCCAGCTCTAGGTGTCACTGTGGGAGCTGCATGGGATCCTCCTTCCCATCCACGGATTTGTTCCATTTAAACTTTAGCATCAAGAAAATGTCACCTTGGTGCTCCCTGCTCTTGGGAATTGCTTCTGTCACCGTTTTCATTTTAAAATACCACTGCACATTACAGAGTCGTGTGAGTGCTTCTAACAGATGTGAGGGATCAGTCTGCTCCCCACTCTCCCCCATAAATAATGCAGGGTGAGCAGAGAAATCACAGCCAGGCCAAGAACACTGCTTTGCTGCAGTTTGGATCTAATTACTGGAGGCATCAGGCAATCATCTGATTCTGCTAGAGCCAAAGCAAATCTGAACACTGGGAAGAGAAGCCCATCCTGGATAAAGCCATATCCCATTTCATCTAATGCATGTAACCCTGTATATTTAATTGTCCTGCTTGCTAAAAGAAGCCTGAAGACCAGGCATTATCAAGCTTTCAATTTATTTTATACTCCTAACCTGACATCTTTCCAGCTGCCTTAAAAAGAAAAAAAAAAACCAACCCAGCAAAAATTGACCATAAGGAAAGAAACCAAAGCTAATTAGAAGATAAGCAGGAACATGCAAAGAATGTAACAGCCCTATAAATGTCCTTTGGTCAAATATATTACTCTTTATTAATCAGCTTACATGCTTTTGAATCCGTTTGCTGCTCTGCAGTAAAGCTGAAAACTGGCAGGAATTACTTTAAAACATGTATTTTTAAACATCCAAAGAATTTGCGACATAAAATAAGAGATGCTGCATTGTGCAAAAAATAATTTTAAAAAGTATATTAGCAATATGCTCTTTTTTTCTTTGCAAGCTGACAAAGCTCCTGAATCCCCACAGGGCCAGGCAGTGAAAGCTACCACCAAAATTCGGATCCTGGCATCTCTGTATTGGCAAAAGTCCTCTGCCATTTCCATATACTTGATTTTAGACTGGGATTTATGCGTAGGAATCATTCCCTGTCAGTTCCCATAGCGGCCAACAACAATACCAAATACACCTCATGGTTTAATTTATGGAAATTGTCCTGATTCATTGCTAGAAACCACGGTTTTCTCTGTGTTTTTGTTAGAGGCAGAAGAGGCCCTACCATGCTCTTAAGAGCCTTGTTCAAACATTAACAGAGACAATCCCAAAGGGAATCGCTAATAGCAACCATAAATCTTCCTCTCTGGTCCCATGGCCCTTTCCCCCCATTGATCTGAAAGCTCTATCAAAATCAGAATTAATGGAAACCCCATGGCACATCTGTATGACACATTAGGTGAAATCATGGCCCCAGGGAAGTGAGTGGCAAAAACTTCCACTTACGTCACCGGGGTCAGGATTTCACTCCCGTTTTTTTATGACAGTAATTTCTTGCTGCTCTCAACTGAAGCAGAGAGAGGTGAAGCCACATGCCCAGAAGCACAAGTGAACACCAAGCCCAGAAGATCAAGTGAAGAGTGAGCATTAAACGATTTCTTGCTCCTACCTCCCTTTTTCTCCCACCAGCTTCTGTGTCCCCAGTCCACCTCAGCCGCCCCCTGCTCTGCAGGAGGGCCAGACCTCACTCACAGGGCTCGAGCACTGCTGAGTCTGCTGCAGACACTGCTCTCCTCCTGCACAGAGCACACAGCCGAGCCCTGGAGTGCTGGGGAGCTGAGTGGAGATCAGTACTCAGCAGCCATGTGCTGCAAACTGCTACAGCCACTGCACTTTGTGCAAACCTCAAGAGATGGGCCAGGAGAAGGCTCGGTTGGGCATCACCTCTGCCCCTCTGGGGACAGCCTGGCCACTGCCTGGGCACTGCTGCTCTCTGCGGGGTCAGACTGCGTCTGTCCCTCCTCAGTGCATGTGCCCAAGGAGCAACATCCATACACGTGGTACAAAGTGCTGGCTCAATCCCCACTTGCACGTGCCACTAGTATTCCAAACACTGATTGGAGGGGTGAGGTCAGGAAAGGAGAGGGCTCTGTCAGGGAGAAAATCACCCCGGCTGTGTCCATACAGTGCCCTCGTCACCCTGCAGGGCAGACCAGAGGAGCACGGGCAGAGTCTGCTGTGTCCCTGCAGTGTCACCTCTGAGCTGGGGGAGGGAAAACACACGGCTTAATGGTCAAACATGAATCCCCTTAAGGACTCACTCTGATCCAGACATCTGGGGACAGCAAACCTATCACAGGTTAATAAAGAAGCCGTTTGTCACCTTTCCTGAGCTGCATGTCCACTGGACCCTTGAAGCCCACATGTGGGATGGCACCTGGGTACCACAAACTGCTTTATTCAAAGTGCTGCCCCAGCAGAGCAGTGAGCTGAGCACAGCAAGGTTCACTGAGCTGAAGGCCTCCTGTGGCATCCTGCATTTTACACCTACTCTGTCCCAACCAGCTAAATCAGCCCACTCCTGATGACCAAGGATCTCCTTTATTCCTGCTCAGCAGCCGCCGTGATTCACACAATGGGAAATGTAAACCTTAGGGCTGCTTGAGCTATTCTTGCCCAGGCCATTTCCTGCTGAAGCCAGGGGAATTTTTGCCTTGCAGGGTTAAAGACCTGCTGACCTCATCCCACAGGGCCAACACACCATCAGCACTTTCACAGAGCTCCTGCTATTTCATCCCTCTGAAAGGGACTTTGCAACTTTGTGGTCAGCACAAGTAACTTCATTTTCTGCCTGCTGGATGGAAACCGCTGCCTGTGCCTCTGGAAACCACGGGGTGTGCACTTGTTTAGTATCCCAGGGCTTTCATCTAGGGCTGTGTCATTTTTTTTTTTTCCCTGTGCAGCTATGCAGCTAAATTCGAGAAGACACACGTTGCCATGAAACAGCCCTGGAGAAAAGCCCCGAACGGTGTCACCTTGTTTAACCAGAGCCAAAGGCTGACATGGGCACACACGGTTGTGGCTTTACCAGCAGGGCACACAGAGCTGAACCCTGCTCAGCAGGACGCTGCCGTGCCTGGGGGAGCTGCAGCTCCTGCAGCCGCAGAGCCCGCGGTGCCGGATGCTCCCGCAGCCAGCGCTGCAGGGCTGCAGGGCAGCCTCTCCTCCCCTGGCAAGGCAAGCGCTGCCAGACACAGCCTTTTAAAGAATAGTCAGCCAATACGACGAATCTAGCTCGTGCAGGATGCTGCCTGCTTTCTGCCACCTTTTTTTTGTTGTTGTTGTTGTTGTTGTTGTTAGCGTATTTATTTTAAATAACCGAATACGGCACTTTCAGCCTGATTGTGACGAGAAGATCTCTGACATGAATGGGAGTTTGCCTTGCTGGCAGACTTGGCAGTTATTCAGGTAATACAGAGCTGGCAACATCTCTTTTTGTTTAGCAGGGAAAATGAGCAGGGAAGTCACAAAGCAATGTTGTAGGGATTCTGGAGAGAAGCCATGCAAAATATTAATACTCAAACAGCAGTGAGATCCTGAACAAAAAGCAAATAATGACAAAAAAATAACATATATCCAAACATACCAACACTGGTTATCTTCTGGGAGACAAGGTCTTGTAGTAAAGCCTCAATTGCAGGATTATGTCTGGAATACAACTCGTACCGATTAATGCCAATGTGGAATTTTAACCAGTTTGGGTAGGAGTCTATGGAGGTCTCTCCAGTTGGCAAAAATTCTTCATGATGATCTTCATTTTGCCTACCACCAAAAAAAAATAAAAAAAAAAAATAAAAGAACAATACAACAGAAGTTGAGGAGCAAGAAATTATGTTACAGTTTGTAACACGCATCAAGAAACAGGGCTTCAAAATGTGACAGCTTGGAAAGGCAAAACACTACAGGGGGGAGAGAGGTCCCAGGCTCCTCCCTGCACCGCTGGGGCTATTGGGGACTTGGACTCTCACCTCCCCTCATCCTGCCTGATTTAACACCCATGAAAGTCAGGAGCAAAACTCAGAGTGGCACCACTGAGCGCTGGCAGAGGCCCTTCTGGAGCAGAACCACAGAGCCCCAGTTTTACCCTGGGTTTGGCTTGCATGACGTTGCACACAGCTTTTACAGGTCTGACTCGAACAACAGCATCATCCTGAACCTTTGCTTAACAGGGACGTGGGGCAGGAAACCAAGATGCAGCAGAACGTGACCTGTGGTGCCCAAGGCTCCCACTCCCTCCTCCTTCTTAAAGAGAATGAGAGAAACTGCAGCACTCTGAACTGGTTGCTAAAGAAGCACTGGCTGGTCTTGCCCCTTCCCGAGCAATAGGATACTGCAACAGCAAAGAATTGTTAAAATGATGATCATCACCTTGCAAATTTCATTTTAGTTCTGTGAACTCTGGCTGCAGCCACTAAGGAAAATATTTACAACAGGCAGCTGCCTTGTAGATATCAATGCTGATTTCACTCTTCACCTACTGAACAGACTAACCCATATTTTCCATCCAGAGTTCTCGGTGTTTACAGTCATCTCCAGATGTTCAGGCATTTGTGACTTTTTTTTTTTTCTTTTTCTCTCAGAGAAACCAAAACTTTTCCAGGTTATTTCCCTTCACAGTCAGTTAGGATTATTAGATGGAAGGGGCCTGGACAATTCACATGCTCGTGGGGCGGAAATCAGAATTATTTATCCTCTCTTTCTAAAGGTTTAGATCATGCTGGCTGCTCTGCAGCTTGACAGAGCTTTTGCACGGTACAATGCAGCTGTTTAAACATTACAATGTCAGTGTGTTTGGAAGAGGGTGCTGTTGTATTAGACAACCCTTTTGATTTTTCAGTCATTGAATTTCTCAGCATTTCTTAGGAGCCAACGGGGCATACGATTCACAGAGGCAACCGACTGCTTTGAAGGCTGGAGAGCAGCGGAGGTGCAGGGCACTGGGAATTAATTGAGGATGAAAAATGTGGCACAGATCAGATCCTGAAAGCGGAAATACCTGCCAGGATGAATGCCTTTGTGGCACTAGACCTTGCTTTTGAGAAAAGTTAATGTATGACTGCCTGGCTTCACTGCTCAGCCCCTTCACCTCCGGGTGGGGGACTGGGAAGGTGTTGGAGAGGAAGGCTCGGTGTGAGCTCACCCTCTTCCTCACACCGTTCTTCTGGCTGCAGCTGGAGTTGGGGCACACCGACCCCTTGGCCTCACCGCCCCAGCCCTCCCGTGCTCCTGTGTTTATTCTGTATTTCATGGCATTTATTTTCCAAAGG
>VZTJ01000306.1:1496426-1909207 GCA_013397795.1 Orthonyx spaldingii | reverse complement strand
CCGCGGCGCTCCAGGCGCGGCAGCAGGTCGATCATGATGTGCATGGTGCAGGCGACGAGGAACACCATCAGGATCAGCACCCGGAACTTGCGGACCAGGAGCATTTTCATGGCCAGGGCGGCGGATGAATTAGCGGGGCAGGGGGAGGGGGCGCGGGCGGCGGACAGAGCCCGGGCGGGCGCGGGGCTGCCGGGCCCCCCCCGGGGCTCCGGCGTGCTCCTCTCGGGTCGGGAAGCGAGCGATCAAGTCAATAAAGTTACCTCCATAGGCGCCGAGAAATGAACAGGCTAAACGCGATAGGTCCTCATGTCTCAGTATCATCAAGAACTTGGGAGGGGGAAGGAAAAAAAAATAAAAAGGGGGGAAAAATAATAATAATAAAAAAGAGCTCCGGACCGAGCCTTTAAAATCAACAGGAAAACAATGCCAGCGGCATGGCAATATAGAAAGCCATCTGTTCACGATTTCTCCCTCTCTTTATTACAGGGATCACAACAAACAGGGAAAACTGGCTCTTGGAGAGAAACCGGCATCAGACACAGGCGCTGATTAAATAAATTTAAAATGAGGGGAGGACGGGGGGGGGAAAGAAAAATATTAAGAAAACCTGTGCGGAAAGGCGGCAGAAGAAAAAAAATCATCCATAATATTTGGCTGTGCTGGAAACGCTGACTCCCTTCCCTTGGATTTGAGCAGTGATGCAGCAGAAGCGCTCTCCGCTCGCTCTCGCTCGCTCTCTTCTCTCAGACTCTTTAAGAACATTGGCTGGAAAATCATTTTCTTAGAGCGATTCCAGTTTCTTCATCCATCGCGTCCAGTGCTTGGGAGAGATTAGTATGTTCAACTGAGATCGAGTCTGGGTGGCTGCTGTATCCGAGCTGGGCTTGTGCTTTGGCTTGGGTTGGTTTTTTTTGGCTGCAAAACTGTCTGATGGCACAACTGCAACATAAAGGTTAAATATGGCACAGGGAAAAAAAAAAAGAGGGGGGAGAAGGAAGGATTAGAGGAAAGAAACTAATATAAATCAGTAGAGGTTCTTTTTAGCGAAGAGGTCTTTGATCTCTGCTGGGTCTTACAGATCTTTCTTTTAGAGAGAGAGAGAAAGGAAGGGAGAAGGGGGAGAGAAGGGGAAAAGGGGGGAGAGATCTTTGGCAGGTGCAGAGTGAAAACCTCTTTCAGCTACACTGAATTCTGGAGACTGGTTGGACTAGTAGCTCTGCAGCTCCAGCTTTCAGTGGGTGTGTTAAATATTATGAGCGAGCCATGATTCCTGCCTTCCTCACGTCATAGTTAGGAGATTGGCTAAATAAACGCTACAGTGATAGTAACAGGAAAACCTCAACCAAAAGCGGGTTTTTTTTTTCCCTCCTCTCCTCCCTCCTTCCCACCCCCCCTTTTCATTCTACTGCAGCTCCAACTGGGGCAAGGAGAGGGCGTCTGTTCCACAAAGGTTTGGGAAAAAAAAATATAAAAGGGGGAAAAAAAAAAAAGAAAGAAGCGGCGGAGGAGAGAGGAATCTGCACTACCAGCATTGCGAAGCAGGAGCGCGGTGTGTGCGCGGCTGGGCTCGGCGATTCTGCTCCGTCACCGCCCGGGCTGGCAAGTGGCGCATTGCCCGCTCCCCTCGCCCCCGGCCCGGCAAGGTCAGCCCGGGGAGCCGCGGGCTCCGCTTCCCCCGGGAACAGCCTTTCTGTCTAATCCGAGATCCTGCGGCTGCGATAATCCGGGAGCGGGCTGCCCTCCCTCCTGTGCCTTCCCCGCGCCTCTGGCCCCGTGTCCGGGTGGCCCGGGGGGCTGATGGAGTGGTGGCCCCGGGGCCAGCACAGAAAGCGAGGGCACTCTGGAGAAAGGGACGAGCTGTTCCTGGTCTTCAGGTGATCGGGCAGGGATGCTCAGAGCCGCTGATTTCTGTCTTGGGGCAGAGTTTCCCTGGATTCTGTGGCCCATGGCAGGGCTCCAGCGGTGTTGTTGAGCTGGGCTGTAGGAGTGAGAATGGTAAAGTGCTTACTCCAACCCACCACCAACTTTCTGCAGAATCGTCTCCATGCTAAATGTGGCCATCCATTTCTCACTGCATTAAGCCATATGAAAGTATTTATTTTCCTCAAAAAGTGTTCTCCCACCCGCCAGGCTCCATCCAGCACTGTTTCCTCACTGGCACTTCTGCAGAACCCCGTGCTCTGCACTCCTCTGAAGCACATCCATGCAGTGTCACCATGTTTTGCACAATCGCTGCTTTTCCAGCAGGGAAAAAAAAGATTGATGAACCAAAAAAAGACCTAACAGGACCATGATCCTATGGACTGCTCTGTAGCTTTGTGGAGAGACAATACTTGCTGTCCTAGGGAGACCTTGTGGTGCCAGGGCTCAGAGGGGCACCTGGAGCCCACACGTACAGGTGTTCTTAATCACACTGAAACGTTGTGCTGCAGAGCCAGAAGTGAGACCTTCTGGCTTTTCCCACTTTTTTCACCAGGATCAGCTTGGACAAAGGCTGTCTGGACAGCTGACTGTGTGGGCAGTGACAACCACGGTTCCTTGTGTGCCTCCCACCACTGCTCGATGCCAAGTTTGTATAGTCCTGCTTGGGAAATCAAGTTGGGTTCATAATTTAACTGCCTCTCTATGCAGTGAGATAACATTCAGCTTATTTTAACCTAGTTCGAAGTTGGGTTTTTAGGTCCATCAGGAAGAACCTTGCAGTTTTGGTTGGGCTGGGGAGCGCACAGCTGCTGGAAGGGGATCCGATACGGGCTGGGGGTGCAGGATGAATGGCATGTGGCAGATTAGCTCTGGGGTTTGGGGGTTCTTTTTTTTGCCTGCCTGTGGCTGCAGCCTTTCTCCTGCTGCTGTCTCCTAGCAAAATCAGCTGCGCTGGATTACTAATCAAGCCCCAGGAGACAAAAGGGGGCAGGTGGGAACTGGAGTCTGTGGCTCGGGGAGTGGCTGATGGAGGAGGGCAGTGGACGCCAGCGAGGGGTGAGTGCAGGGTACCTCGTGTATCGCTTGTGTTACACTCTGCTGTGGCTTTTTAAGGAGTTCTGGGGGAGCTGTTTGTAGCACTTGGGGTGAGGATAGAAAATGTGACACATTATCTCCTTTAGCATGGCACAGTAGAATTTGTAGGTTGCAAATTTTAGCTATGTGGGTTTTTTTTTTCCTTAGTGGTTGCCCTACTAAAACTGAGGTCTGTGGTGTTAGATGGGGGTGAGACTTAGCAAGTCTGAAGAGAAAGTTGCAAATTACTTAAATGCGTTCTTTTAAGTTGTCTGAATTTACTTTACAGTAAAAGAACATTGTGTCAAACAAGTTGTAGCTCCATGTATATGAATTATATAATGAAAGGGAGACTGGCTTTGAAATACAATGCAGGCAACTAAACCTAGTTAATTACGTGACTTTCAAGAGGTGAAAACGACGATACTGTGAATAAGTAACTAATGCCTGGAAACTACATGTTTTTGTTTTCATCAGTGTGACCTGTAGTGCATATTGGCTATTTAGTTAAGTATGGTTTCGTTTAAATTGTGTCTGCCTGTAAACTGAATCTCCCTGTCTTCCATGAGCTGCTTATTCCTTAAGCCTTTTAAACATTTGAGTTTTATCTAAAGATGTGAGACTGGCAGATGTACTGCGTTCTCTTCTGTAACTGACCTTTGTAGACAAGTTTTGCCTGGACCACAGGGCCCCAGAGATGTGACTAAAGGAGAGCTGTCTTATGTCTCTGCATTTGTTTCTCAGCTTCAGTATCTACAAATGCTTTTAGCCACTGATTGGTGAACTCTGAAATAAGATGCACTGGCCAGTCGGCAAACTCTGGCAGAGAGTGAGCTTGTGGCTTTGCTTTGGGCTAAGGCAAATGCATAATTCCTTGTCTCCTGAGCTTTTCTTCCTCTGTCCTGAAGGCTGTGAATGATCAGCACCAGCAGTATGGCACATCTCCTCTGTGCCTCTAAGCTGTGCTGATTGGTAAAGCCAAGGGAAAGAAGGCAGCACTCAAGTGGCTTTTCCCCAAGCCCTGTGGGCTCCAGCTGCAGCCCATCACATCAGGAGGATGCAGCCCACCTGTGTTCTTGTGGACCTTCCCCATGAGCAGGTGCAGGAGCACAGCCCTGCCCTTGTTCTGGAGTCCCTGTGCCTTGGGTGCGAGGGAAGGGGCCCCTCTCACCTCTCAAATCTCTTGTTTGGGAACACAAAATTGGTGCCAGTCTCACATTTGCATTCCTGCTGGTGGCCCCGTGGGGCTGGCAGGGAGGCTGGTGTTCTGGCCAGGGAGAGGGGGAACTCAAGGATCTGCCGGGCTGGGGGGGCTGAGGTGGCTTGTGGTCAGGAAGCAGCAGATTGCTGATGCATGAAACCACTGGGATAAGTCAGGAGCAGGGCTGCAGGTCAGGATAGCCTGGAAATTGGGTGTCAGGAGGCAGGCAGACCCGGGGACCTGAGGGTCTGAGGTATACCAAGGCTAGTGCAGCTTCCCAGGGCAATCCCATTGCTGGCCCCGGGCAAGTGTGAGCTTGGTGCAAGAGAGCTTTTGTGCTTGTGCTGGGATCTGGGGGTGTGAGATCCACCCCTGCTAGGGAAGGGCTCCCTTTTTCTGCTGCAGGGAAAGAAATGGGAATTTGTTCCCAATCAGCTGGATTTCAGCCCTACATCCCTGTCCATGGACTGTGAGGCCCTGGCTCCTTCACTTTCAGTGCGAGTGCAAGGTTTGCATGCAAGTTACCTCCTCTGGCTTCAAACGTTTGCCTTCAAGACTTGATAAAAACCCAAAAGTTTTTGATAACTGGTGATTATTGTTCAAGCAGGCTTTTAAACACCAAACTTGTGTGCATAGGGCCACAGGGTCTTTGTAATCATGCCTGATTTGGGCAGTTGTTAGTTAGAAGTAAAAGTTAGTTGTTTATTATTTAATTTCCCAAGTTAACTTGGCCTCAGTAAGGAATATGTAAATATTTCTCCTTAACTAAACTCTATGCCTTCATATGGAATTCCAGTACATGGCCAAGAGCTTTGCATTTCTGCTGTGCTGTGTGTTGGACCAGCATTACCCCTGTAATTGCTGGCATTATGTAAACAAGAAAATAATAACTTCTTAATGGGATATTATGACATCAATAAGTCATTGCATACAGCTCATTTCAATAACATGAATGAAATCAAGTCCCTTACATCAACTCTTTATTTTCTTTTTGGTCATTGAATTAAAATCTTTCCTCTCTTTTATTGAAGTACTTGAATGTTATTGGGAATCTCACATTGAATTGCTACAATCACAAGCCAGGATTGCTCTGGATCCAACAGGCTTTTTAATTTGGTGTTACAAACTGGCACTCAGCACTTCTTTGCACGTTCTACCTTTGCTTTTATTTAATAATACAATCAAGAATTCGGGAGGGGTTATTGTCGTATATCCTGGCATTTCTTCATTGTTTTGTGCATGAATTAATAGCTTATCTGCTGCTGAAATCTGGGTGGATGTTTATTTTCCCCGTTTTTGTCCACCTGCCTCACTGAGCAGCGACAATGGTCAGTGTACTCGATAGTGTATTCAGGTAAATAAATGAAGCATGGTTTTGGGTGAGTAAACATACCCAGCTATTATTTTCTCCTATAACAGTTTACAGCCTTCTGATGTAAAGCCTGAATGCAGCAGGGCAAGCTGTAAGTCAGGCCTGATTGCACATTTTGAATCAGTGTAATATTTTTATTGTTACTTCTAATGGAAAAATGGAATTTCCTTTCTGAGAGCCTCTGTCTATGATGCTGGAAGTCCTGAGGGCATCACATGCCTTGCCTGGCCCCGAGGGTGCTCTTCCTCCCTCTGAAGATTCATGTGCTGACCTAATTTATTGGTGCTTTGCCTTATAAACACAGATCACACTGGCAATCTAATGGGTACTGCATATTAACCTCCCACACTGCCAAGACCACTTTGATTGCTGAGGAATGCACTTGGTACTGAACAGGAGGTGACTCCATAAGCTTGGTTTCACTGTCAACTTTTTCTCTCTGTGAACAATCAGCAACACAAATTTCAAGTGGTGTGCTGGTATTTTTTTAATAATGCATACTAATGTTGTTTTGGCTGCCTTCTGGCCCAGGATTTTGTTAGGTATTTGGTATTTTTTTGAACAAATCTGCACCCCCAAATCACAGAGGCAGTGTGGTCACCTGCTTCTTCCCATGGTGGCTTTGCTGAGGCTGCTTGGAAGGGCACTGAGCTGCAAGCTGGAGCTAAATAGTGCTGAAAGCAGGGAGTGATGGGCTGGTCCTGTCACATCATCAGGGCTGGGAAAAGGGGAGCTCTTTGTGGAAATTCATCACCAGCCTCAACTGATTTCAGAAAGCCAAAGCTTCCAGCTCCAGCATTTTGCTTTTGAGTGTTCCAGTTCTTTAATTTGGGATGCAATATTCTGGGTGGTCTAAACCCCAGAGGGATTTCTTGATCAACCTGTTGAAAGCCCTGAGCTCGTTATTATATTAAGGCAGTGGAACAGGAGGTTTTTTCCCTGCCTGTTTGTTACTCCTCAGCTGTTGCTGCTGCACATCAAGGGTTGGCTCCTCAGCTGGTATCAGCTGGCCCTGGTTTCAATGAAATGCCATCTAATTATATCATCTGAGGATCTGATCCACAATGCTTAATGCTTCCACTGTTTGGAACAAAGAACTGCCTGGCCATGCAAGAACAAAATTCTTGTTGTTGCTGGAGCGGTGGGGTTGGGCCTGTGGAGGGATCACATTTGCTGGAGGCATTCAAGTGGAGTAGTGATCTTGCATATAGCTACATTACAGAGGGCTGAAAAGTTACCTTCCTAAGTGGTGGGATGCCATAAAGAAAATTAGTTGTTAGCAGGTTGTGTTCTTATCTAAAAACTATCACTGAGACCAAGTCAAAACAAATTATCTTGATGTGCATGACATAAGAGCATGCACTGCTTGAGTTATCATAATTTCATCTTCCTGTAGCAACTGATTCCTTTAAAAATAATTGTGATCAAATAGCCTGTGTTCCTTGTGGCTTTTCTGAGTTAGTGCATGAATCTTCGTACAGTGCAGAAAACATGGCTCGTTAAATTGCACATAAAATAATTTTGCAGTTTCAGTGAAATTGAGGAAGCAACATGATTTATGCCAGGAAAATTGCATCCTAATGCTAAAGCAAGATGTAGCTACACACGCACACAGGAAGCTTCTGCCTACTGCAGTGTGCAGTCACAGATCCACTTAAGTGCATACAGAACTATGAACAGCTTAAGAGTATACTGAAGAATCTCTTCTGGGAATTCTTTTTTATTTTTTTAGTCTAATTTTGATTTGTGTGGATGTTTTGACATCTCAACTTGAGCTTTTTTCCTCTTGGATGGCTAATTTTTTCAACCAGATAATTAAAAAAGAAAAAACACCTGAGAAACTAAGAAAGCAAACCACAAGACCTCTTAAGCATGTGACAACCTGAAATAGAAATGAAAACACTAATGGAAACCCTCACGGGAGTGTCTTACAACTAGGCAGTGTATCCCAGCAGGCTGTGAATTTACTCTGCTCCTGGGAGACACCAGGATTCTCCCCAGCTTGGATGCTCCTTGCCAGTGTGATTCTGAGAAGTTGCTTCAGTTCTGTCTCCTTGTCTGATGGGAAGGATCCCCTGGAGCATTTTGAGCTGTATTAATAAAAGCCACTACAGGAGGGAAATGGTGGTATTTTAGGTCTTGCTTCTTTGGAAAATAATTCATACTCCTGGTCTTAATCCCACGAGAAATTCAGAGTCCCAAAAATATTATTTATAGGAAGGTCTGAAACACTGGGACTTGGGGTGAGTCCCTGAGTCATGAAACCCCTTAAACTCAGCAGTGCCCTGATTTCCTGGCTTGGTGGCAGCTCCTTTCTGATGAATTGCCACTTGCCCTGTGGTTTGGGCCTCTCCTTGCCCCTTCTGCCGGAGCACTCCGGTGCTGCTGTGACCCTGTGTGCAGCTCAGTGCATGCAGTTCCTGCTACACAGCCCCGAGATCGGAATTAACCCATTCTAGCCTGAATTAAGGTGGCCCCAGAGCTGGTTTAGCCTCCATGAAGATGTGAGGAGTCTGCTGATGTCTTGGGGTCTCTCTCCCTCCCTTCCCATCAGCAGGATGGGCTTTCCTGGAACTGTTTTGTTGTCAGTGATTTCTGCTTTTCTAGTCCTACACTTGCTTTTGTTTCCCTAAGGGTTTTTTTAAATACTGTCTCACTTTCTGGTTTGTTCTTTTGATGTGTTGCAATAGTAAATTTTAGTGATTAGATGCTGCTGTTTTGCATTTGCTGTGGAAGGTTGGAGGTGTGTAGCCCTTGTGGTACAGCAGCTGTGCTGTTGTGGGGAGGGATGATCTATGGCTTTGGGAATGTGTCAGGGTGCTGGGGGCAAGTTTGTTTTCTGTATCCATTTTTCTTGTCAGGCCTTGGGCTTCTCTCAAAAACACTTGAGACAATTTAGGTGCCTGAGCTGGAGGCATAATTGCCATAGACTCCCTTGTAAATCAGACATAATTGCCTTTGGGTTTGTTGTTTATTTGAGACACCAACATGGTTTTCCACATATAGGTTGGAGTAATAAGATTTGGTTTATCTGCTCTGTCTCTGCAGAGAGGGATGCTTTGAGGGTGTCTGCTATGCTCTGAGTTTGTACAGAGCCTACAGCAGGCAAGCAGCGTCCTCAGGTGAAATACAGCTTAGAAGGAGGGTGGGGATGATATCCATACACAGCACCTGGAATCCAGTGGTGAAAGGAGGTGCTCACTTACCTTCACTGCTGGAAGATAAAAAAAACTCCAGGCAGCTGCCAAGAAATGTGTCAAGGTTATGGCTCTCAGGTGGGCTGGAAACATGAATGTCAGACATGCAAAGTGAAAGTGGTTTCAAGTGCAGGCTTTGTCCCTCTCGGGTTCTTTGAAGATTGAAGTAACTTAAAAAGAAGGGAAAAAAAAAAAAAGGTTTCCATGGAAATTTTTGAAGCCAGAGGAGTGAATATTGGTGTTGGCTTTGTTCTGTATTCTTCACAGCTGATAGAAGTCACAGTGTAAATGGACTTAACTGCTGAGTGACCTTTGACAAAGCCAGATAGGAAGTCTTTGTTGTTGTTGTCAGTGATGGTAATTTCTTTTTTTGTTTTTCAAGGTAAGAAGTCTTTTTCAGTGTGGTGATTCACTAGTTTTAGCTGAAACTTTGAGACAGAGACATGGTGACAAGATAGTGATTGCAGTGAGTAACAAGGCTCAGTCAATTATTGACCAGCCCATCTCAGCACCTTTGTTTTCCTTGCTGACAAAATATCACAACCTTTATACAAAGAGCTGAGCCGGCAGGAACCCAGCATTGCTCATTCTGGATGTCACTGTGAGAAATGAGCATTTTCCTGTTATCAAGTGAATTGAATTCTCTCCTTGCAAAGTTCCTTCCCATTATCTTTTGGATTAGCGCTCTGCACATGGCTGTCTGCTCTGATTTCTGTCCTTTCTCATAGGAAAACATGCAGAAGAGGTGCAAGCCAATGCAATGGCTGTTTTCTGAAATATTTTACAGGGTGCTCTAGCACAGCCAGCTAGAGCAGGGCTAGGATGGCCCAGGTCTCACCTGGAACCCTTTAGACAGGACTGCCATAGGCACAAATGCTGCTGTGTTGGCTCATAGTCATGAATCCTCCTTCAGGAGGCATGTCTGCTTTGGTGCTGGAGCCACTCATTTTGAGAGCACGTGGGATTTGTAGTGACAGTACCTGCAAAGCTCTGCTGTGCTCACGTCTTGTGGTGCAAAGGTGTGCAGCTCCCTTTCTCCTTTCCAGCTGTCTTCAAATACAGATTGTGCCCTTCTGGCAGGTTAGTCCTGGCACAGGGATGGGACTTTGCTGTGCTTTTTGCATAGGTGTTACTCCATTCAGCACTGGTGTCGCTCTGAAGAAGGGTTAATGCCTGAGATCCCTGAGGGGGTAGTGCCATGGCTCAAAGCTTTTTGCCTTGATGTGGTGGGAAGAGGCTTTTTCAGTTGGATCTGTTTCCCTCAGCTCGAGGTGAACCAGCAAAACTTGGCTGTCCTCCTTGTTTTCTCACTGAAATCAACAGAAGTTTGATGTTCAAGGACTGAACAGATTGAATTGAGAGGCTGGTGAAGCCCTTGAACATAATTCCCTCACCAGGAGCAGAGGTCCTGCTCAGCTCTTAGTGAATAACACCACAAATGTGAGCAGAGTTCCTGCTCAGCTCACAAATGGTCACCACTTTGCTGGACTAAGTTCTGCAAGACTCAAATTAATAATATTGGAGACCTTCAAATAAACCCACAGATGTTTTGCCCATTATCCATAGGGCCCACTTTAGAATTCCAGTCTACAAGAGGAGTTGAGGTGAGCAAGTCAAGTTCTGGGGGTAATAAAGTGAAAATTAAATTTAGTAGTTACAGTGTGCAGTGATGCCATAAGGTTCCTGGCATCTGATTGCTCCTGTGCCACAGATAACATATAAACCAGCAAGAGAAATAAAAGTTGCATGAAGAGCGAAGTATCAGCAAATTCAAAAATGCATCAAAGACAGCACATTGAAACTGGCAGAGTTTACAAAAAGAGCTTTTGGAAAAAACCCAACATTAAAAGGATAAAGATCAAAGGAAGAACAAAAGGAAATAGGGACAAATAAATTAAAGAACAAAATTATGAAGCAAAAGAGCAAAATGTCTTATACAGAAGGACTGAAAATGAAGGACACAGAAAAATAATGAGACAAGGGAACAACAAACAGTGAGATGCAGCTTTGGGTATCATTTCTGTAGGTGTTCATGGTGCAATACTCCCTTTATAATTCCGATTTTCTCTTCTTTTATTGTTTCTCAACCCAGAAAAGATAATTATAAGTTCCTTGTAATAATAATTACAGGTAGGCTGTGCCTTGTGCCTCTAGGATCTCGCAGAAATAGCGCTGTGGGTAGTCAAGAGCTGCCTGGATGCTTTGCTGTGTACCCCTGGCAGAAGTGGGTGGGGGCTGCAGATGGCAAAGGGCAGAGCACTGGAAAGTGCTGGAGTTTGGGTAGGACTTGGGGGTGTTCATGACAGTCGGGTGAAGGCTTGTGGAGGGTGGGGAGGAGTCTTTGATGGAGGTCTGACAATGTGTGACTGGTCCCATCTGCTGCCTGTGGAGGGGTGCACGGGAACACCGAGTGCCTCTGCAGTGCACAGGGTACTCTCTGCACTAGGGGAGGTGCCATTTCCCACAGTCTTGTCTTGTAGCTGTTAGCTGAAAACTCAGTGTGGGGCTCAGTGTATAAATTAGGGTCAAAAGGCCCCCATGTGCCCCCTGCACTGGTGCTCAGCACGGGGTGAGGGCTGAGGCTGCTCTGGGGGTGTAGCAGATGCCCAAGCACACTCTGGGGTGATCCCATTACAGAGGCAGCACAAAAGTCACAGAGCTCAATCACTCCATTTTCCACCTGTTTGGTGTTACAACCTTTGGCAAAATGGGAGTGAAGTGGCCAATGTATCTCATGGGTCCAGCCAGACCCAAACCATTTTCCTTGTAAGGGAACGTTCCCCTCCACACTTGGTCTGGCATTTTGGTTTGTTCTCAGAAGGGAGACTTTGACATTGCTGCAAAACAGTTCAGGAGGCGTAAGAAGGTTCTGGAAGGCACCAAAATACAAGTAGTCTGTGGTGAATTGACCCTGGATGGACACCAGGTACCCACCAAAACTTTTCCATTGCTCCCTTCCTCACCTGGACAGGGCAGGCAAAATGTAGCAAAAGGGTTGGGGGTTGAGATAAGGGCAGGGAGAGATCACTCAGCAATTACTGTTACAGGCAAAACAGACTCAACTTGGGTGAGCAAGTTTAATTTTTTGCCAATCAAATCAGAGAATGATAATGAGAAATAAAATCAAAACTTAAAAATGCTGGCTTTTGGTTCCTTTCTTCCCAGGCTCAACTTCACTTGTGTTTTCTCTACCTGCTGCCCCCAAAGTGGGACAGGGTTATTCACCACGGACTGCAGGGAAGTCTCTGCTCTGACATTTGAAGCACCTCTCACCCCTCCCTCACCGACCTGGGTGTCTGCAGAGTTGTTGCTCTTGCACAGCCTCTCTCTCCTGGCTGCAGTTTTGAACTTTTGTGGGATTATTCCCCTTGTTAATCACATATCCCAGAGATGCACCATTGCTGACGGCTCAGTGGCAGATCCCTCTTGGAGCTGGCTGGCTTTGGCTCTACTGGGCACAGGGGAAGCTTCTGGCAGCTTCTCACTGAAGCCACCCCTGTAGCCCCCCCTCTACCCAAACCCTGCCATGCAATCTGAATATATAACCCTACCCCCAGAAGGAAATGTTGGCAGTTTGAGTGCCCTGGAGCCACTAAATTTATCGAGGCTGTGCTCTGGTGCAGCAGCTCATCTGCTCCTGCCGTGGCAGCAGGAAATGGGTGCAGACTGCAAATGTGCTCCTGGTTGTACCCCACAGCTGGTGCCATCTGAAGGGATTTTGTTCTTTGCTTGCTGGCACCTGACAGCCAAGGAGGGCTGAGGAACAAACTGCAGCAAAGGAGAGTGAGGAGAGAAAAAAGGGCTGAGCCTTAAAGAGGTGAGAGACACAGCAGTGGCAATCTCTTCTGAAGTCTTGCAATAGAAAGGTCTGTGGAAAACCATTTCCCTGTTTTCCTTGCTCTCCAGACCCCAGTGTTCAAAGGGCAGGGGCAACTCTGGGTGCTGCCAGCTGGATCCTCCAGAAGTGCCATTCTTTTATCTTGGGCAGGCTAATGCCAATAGTGGGAAAACTTACCCTGGATGCTGAATATTCACATTTGCATTCTTGAAACCCAAGCTGAACTTTTATTTAGTCTGAGTCATGATTCAAAAAATAAAACATGCATGGATCACAGTTGTGAAGAAAAGCAGCAGAAATGGCTTTTTGGCACAAACATATGCAAGCCATATTTCTCTAGAAGCAATTTCCCATGGAAATTTAACCTCTGAAGGACACTGAAGTTTAATTTAACTGTAGGTTTTGTAACATAAGATGCTATTGTCAGTCTGGCAAGTCTGACAGCCATGGAGGAGTAACACAATATGAAAGAAATGGTACACCCATATTTAGAGCTCAAAACGAGGAGCTTTTCCCAGAGTCTGCATTCATGTTGCCATCCCTCTGTGACTATGGCTGTGTCATTTAATCTCATTGCATCATCTGCAAATGGCTGTGAAATTAGTACCACATGTAGCCAGCACATAAAGGCCAGGGGAATAAATCATAGAGAGAGGAGATCACATTGTCCTGAAAGAGGAGACCTTTAGGAATGTGCACATCTGAAGCAACTGTGCTTTGTCGTTTGCCTGATGGGTGAGAGGGCACGTGGCGAGTGCTTGCCGTGCTCGAGGTGAGGGCACCCAGTGGCATCTCTGCCGTGATCTGGCACAGAAGGTGGATGAGCCCTGTAGCTCCCCCAGTTGCTGACAGTTCCAGAATGGTGCTGGTCTGGGACCTGTGAGTGCTGGGGGCTGGCTGTGCCTGGGCTGGCCTGGCCAGCCAGATGTGCCTCTGCTAATAATAACAGGAATTGCCCTACGAGCAAAGCTCCATCTGGGTCACTTGTGTAAGCTCGGGGTGTCGGCTCCCCTCCTCCAGGACAGGTTATGTAATCATATCAGAAATCAAATACACAATTTGGATTTCACCTTTTTCTCAACATCTGGCTGTTCAGGTTTTAGGCCTGCTGATTTCATAGGGATCCTGGTTAGAAAGAGGTTTCTGTGCGTGCAAGCATGGAAAACAAATGCTGAAAGGTTGTCCAGACAGTGACCTTGGAATTAATTTTCAAATTCGAGTGAATATTTTTATATTTTCTCCACTCAAAGTTTCCATAAGAGCAGTGCTGTGGTGTGTGACCTCTCTAGCCCTAACTCAGTGCTTATTTGAAAGAGTCCCTCTTCTCTCTAATGCTGCATTGCTGCCTTTGAAATCAGCAGAGAGAATGGCACTGGGGCCCTGCAAGGAGATGTGACCTAAAGCTGGTGGCATCTACAAAGAGAGTCCAGTTGACTTCAGCAGGCTTTGGAGTGGGCTCATAAAAGGCTGCTGGCAGGGCATCTGTGGTGCCCTCAGAGTGTTTTAATTTCCTCCCTTTGCTGGTCTCAGATAGTGTGAACTTACTGACCTCTGGTGCATGCTGATCATCTTCTGTTTTTCACCAGGGAAGCAAAGCTTGGGACAAGTTTTGCTGGAGAATTGTCAGAGAAGTGATTGCAGCTTTTAATTTGCTTGACTTACTGGCTGAGGTCCATGTTGGCAGATCCTCCAGTAGCTCATTATTGTTGGAGGCTTTTCTCCATGGGTGTTCTTTGCAGCTGTGCTGAAGGTATCTGCTACACCCCGAGCTGTGTCCCCAGCCTCAGGATCCTCTTCCCCAGTAAGCAAAGTCAGTGGGATTTTATGTCCCAGCAGCAGCCTGTAAACATAAAGAAAGGTTTCACGGCCTTGTTCTTGATGCTTTTGAGTCCAGGGACTTTGAGGAAATAAGATAAGTGTGATAGTCTGTTCCTTCAAAGTCCCCGCAGCATTTTAAACTGTGTTTCTGATCACTGTAGTAGATAATAAATACAATACATGCACCCATGCACATAAAACAGTGTTATTTTGTGCTTAGTCCATGTGTTTCATGTAGAAATCTGGATGATGGCCAGATCAGTAAATGACTCTCCTTTTTAATGGAAATCAGAAACACAACAGATGTACTGTACAGTGAAAAGAGTTAAAAATAGCTGTTTGCAGTCTCTGTGCTTGCCTTTAAACAAAATACATGATATAGAGCAGTGGTGGTTTAGCATATGGAGGCTTTAACATCCGATATTTCTGAGGGTCTGCCAGGTTTGAGCAGGGAGGTCTTGAAGTTAATGGCAAGTTTCACAGACAGGGTTTCTGCTAACATCTTAACTCTCTCCATGGTCAAACCCTCTTGACTGCTGTGAATCTCTTCATGACCACTTGCATGTTGCAGTAAATTTGTGCAAAGATATGGAAAGCCCAATAGAAGTTGCTTGCCATCCCTGCCCTACTGAGGAGCTGGGTATTTTTATTTGGTTTGTATCTGGATAAATCGAGATGTTAATTCTGGGTCACGCAGCAAAATATTTTTCATGCTGGTGCCTCTTTCTTAGGACTGGTGCCACTTCTTTCTCATTACAAATCAGAATAACTAGTGCAGCATTACATGGGGGATTGGCTGCATCTGGCACAACTGGATTAATTCCAACATACTGCATAACCCCAGACTGACTGCAATCCTTGGGAGGAAAGGATTTGCCTTTAGGAGTTAACTTAAGTGCTATCCCAATGTGCACATCTTCCAGTGTGCTTGGCCTCATTGCAGTTGTCAGATGACTGGGGAGCCTTTATGTAAATCATTTTGATAATACACATTTGTAAGCTGGTGTAAAGAAAGCATTTTCTTATGAGTGTTATATAGTGGAAGAGCGTCATCTCCACATCACACTTATGCTTTAATGCTCAACAGCTTTTAGTAGTCTCTGTGTCAGATGCTCTGTGTAGACTCAGAAATAAGTTTTAGAGAGCAATTACCCAAACTACCTGAAAGGCTGATTTTTTTTTTAAAGGGGAATTTTACCTATTCCTGCTGACTTCTGTGCAGCACATTTTTGATTCAATGTGTTTTTCTTGTTTAAAACAGACCGTGTTTTCCCAGAGTGCTAAAAAAAGCCCCTTTGAAACACCATGAGACTACAGTGATGAGCTATGCTAGAGAAACCAATATTATATATTTCATCATTTGTCTGGTGTCCTTGCCAAACTTCTAATTTAGTAGTGCACCAAAGTGAGTCGTGAATTCTTCAGTATAATTACCACACAGTGCAACACCGAGGCTACAGAAGTCTGAACCCTTTCCTGTCTGTCGTTTTTCCCTTCTACTCGCTGCTTGAATACCATATGCTGTGCAGGAAAGCTGTGCATTGCATCACAGCTTCAGCCCTGCTCTCAGCAGATATGATTAAAGGCTAATTTCAAGTTAATAACTAAAAGTCCTTTTCTGTGGGACAGTCACAAAAAAAAAAGAAGAAAAAGGTGTTTGATTTCTTTTGCAGCTAAAGTGTGGATTTTTTTAGGGAAAACACCCTGGTAGAGACAGCCACTATGGAGTTGTAAAGCTTGATATGAAATCTGAGTAAATGCTAAGAGATGGTCTTGTTGACATTTTAAAATGAGTTTTTCCTTGAATTGATTTTCATGTCTTCAGGTTTGTCATTTTAGAAAGTGAGCCTTACATGTGAGTTGCAAAGGGCAATTGGAAACCTCATGTGTTCATTGAGGGTTCACACCCATGGATAACTCAGTCCAGAAGTGTGATGATGCCTTTGTGTTATCAGTGAGATGTGAAGGTGTGGCTGCAATCTGGAGTTTCAGAATTGCTGCTGTACCCAAATTCACGTGCAGCTCAGTGTCTGCACTGAGGCTCGCTAATTTTTACCTGTTCTCTAAGTGTGTACAAAGGCTCAAATTCTAACAGGGCATCACAGAACACAGGGATTTACAGAGCTGCTGACAGATGAGGTCATTCTTCAGAAAGGCTCACTTCAGGTTGGTTTTGAAATGTTGCATCCTTCGAATTGCTGTACATGGCTCACACACTCCAGACTCCTTTTGAAAGTAAAATCTTAGAAATGCAACACAACTTCTCCAATATTTGCTTTTTCAAGTTGCAGGATGATGAACCCTGTTTGCAAACTAAAATGGGTTGCTATATTAAATATTATCTGTGTTTGAATTATTCCTGCCTCCCTGTCTGTGTTACGGGGTGGTTGCAGCACAAGTTTTACCAGAGCACAAAGAGATGAGAGAAACAGATCTGGGGGACTTTGCCTCCTTCAGCTGCTGGGAGGATGGTCGCTGCTCAGTGGCACTTTGTTTCTAGGTGTTGCGAAAAGCTGTTTCCTGAGCAATTAACTGCAGAATTTTCCTTCCTGCAGGAGGCACAGGAAGATGTGGTTGCAATTCTGCAGGCACAGTTACATTTCAGAGAGCTGCTGCAGAAATAACTGCCATTGCAAGGTCCAACCACATGACTTTGCACACCTCCTTTTTAATATTCATTTATTATTTCTTAGTATTTCCCTATTTGCTAGGGTATTGTGCCTTTCAGACCTAGGTCTGCTCATAAGCTGTAGATGAAAGATGATAATTTTCTAACAGTGAGCGTGGAAAAATGTGATGACAAAATACGTTACAAACTCCCCTTGCAGTTCTGGAAGCTTCTTCCCCTCCTTTCCAATTACTATTTTGTTTGCTGTATCTTCTGTTTCTGGCTTGTGGCTCAGCCTTGCACTTGTTTCATGCTTGGATAAAAGCAGTTAAGGCCGAGGCCTTGCTCATGTGAGAGGGGCTGTACAGATGCAGAGCACTCCCAGTTCACTGTCACTGTACTCTGCCCACACTCCTCTCACAGCTCTCAATCACCCTTTTTCAGTAACTGCATTAACTAAATGCAGTAGTCTGACAAATTCCCAGACGTGTCATTTTTCTCCCCTTTCATAACTGTGTTTATAGGAGCGCACTGTGGTGAGAAGTTAATTCTACATCCACGCTAAATTAGTTGTGTTGGTTTGCTTTTCTGTTTCCCCTCAGATGTTCTGTCTCAGAACTGCAGTGTAAGAGCTTATCTGGAGGTGAGATTACTGTGTCATTGTGGGCACAGTATTGCCTTGCTGGGCAGTTGAATAACAAGTTAGGTATCTGAGGGGGACTGTTCAGGTTATGGGGATTTTAGGCTTGTCCATTGTGGGATCTGCTCTCCTCAGTTGCTGCAGCATCAAAATATCTCTCCCCATTAATTTTTTTTGTACTTCCACAGATGCATGAAAAACTGCAAAAACTAAGTAAAGACACTTTCTGAAAGAGTGCACAGCCTAAGCTTGAATGTGTATCAGGAGGAGAAAATAGCAAGTGATAGAACACACTTGGTATGAAAGGCTACATAATTATGTGGTGTGATCACTGGGGCAGGTGAACAACTCGGGTGTTTTGATGAGAGCGTGTTGGATGGAAAACTTAGACAAGAGTTGCTGGGAAAGAGCTCATGCCAGAGATGAGGCATGGTGGATCAAATCCAGCAGGACACTTCAGGCACTGGGACAGCATGAGCAAACCCTGTGCTACTCACTGTGATTAGAATAGCAGCCTGGGAGAGATGGGCTCAGTCTGAATGCTGCATTACTTTGATTTTTGTCAATTAAAGCCTGATGCAATTAGATGAAGCCCTTGCTCTGCATACTTGACACTGCAAGATGCTGAGGAGGCTGGCTCTGGTCCAGCAAAGCACTTAAATGATTCCATTAGTTTAAATGGCTCTACCTGTATGCTTAAAATTAAGCATGCACTTAAGTGCTTTGCTGGGTTGGTGCCAGTGTGTGTGCAATGGGTGGCAAGATCAGATTTTGAGTGACCACCAGCCCAGCCTGGCTTTGGCGTTTGCCTGCAGGGGAACTGTAAGGTTTCATTTACTGCCTTTGTAGGGTTGGCTTTGTAGGGTGGCAACACTAAATAAATCACCCCCAAAAAGTGCTTCTCTCACAGAATTTTTACAAAGCACTCCATCAGAAGCTGTCCAGCCAGAGTACTGCTAAACAGAGCTGTTCCAGTGAACAGCACTGAAGGGTTTGAGGTAGTTAAATCCAGAGACCTGATGTCTTGTAACCAGAGAATGTTTTTGGGAGCAGTTGAAGGCCATTATTTGAAATGGCTGATGGTCTTGACAGAGTGAAGGCCACATAGCCAGATGTCTAATGACGTTCTTGGATTAAATGGAGCTCTATAGTCTGTGCAAAATTGTGATAAAATAGATCATAAAAGACTGTAATTATAATCATGAGGTTTATATGCGGTCCTTAAAAAAAATCCCAAAGTGCTGTTAATTCAGAATTAAATACATCCACCAAGTCTGGAAACTTAGAGGTGGTTCAGGTGCAAGACTGTATGGAAAAATCTGAGCTGATTTACCCTAAATGGGCTTGGAAAAGACCTGAGGAGTTCACTTAGTTCATCTGCCTCTTTAAACCACCAACACCATCTATTCCCCAGTGTCCCTGAGCTATCTGTTTCAGGACATAACAGTCTTTACCATTAGAAAGTATTTCCTGATGGCTGAATTGAATTTCCCTAGCTGTAATTTTATCTCATTATTTCTTGTCTAACCTACCACGCACATAGATAATTCCCTTCCCATATGCAGCATCCTTTTACAGCAGTCTCAGGGCAGTGCTGAACTACTGTTCCTCCTGTGATTCTTCCTCACTGCTTTTTTTTTTTTCCATTTTCACACTTCTCTCATTGCCATCCCTCTAGGATCTTGCTCTGGACAGCCACCTGGGAGGCACTAACAAAGGAGCTGAGACTGTGCTCCTGGGGTTTTAGGCAACAGGAAAGTCTGGTGGGTAGAAAAAATTGTGCATCTGTGCCTTGCTGGATCTCACCAGCCTATCCAAGTGCAGAGACACACTATATGGTGTATGTGACTTTATTTAGATGGCTTTTTTTATTAGAAAGCATCTAATTACCAAACTTCTAATTTCTTTCACTTAACAGTAAGTGAATGAGGACACAGAGCTGTGGTCAGAGGCAGCTGTCACTGACAGGTCTGTTTTGCTGGGAAGCTGGGTGGTGGATTTGCATTCCTGCTCTTTCTGTGTGACTGCTGACTCTCTCCTCACACAGCAGGCTCAGTTCTGAGCCTGACTTCTGCTTCTGTTGGGCACCAGACAAAAGGCCAAGGCTGGTGCAGTGTGCAAGCCACGCTGCAATTTCTGCAAGCTTTGGCTGGCCAGCTCCTAGAGAGAGCAAGACCTTGAGGGGAGGTGTGACACAGGGAAAAAAGCAGTCAAGCAGCTCATGAAAGCCTTCTGCACTTCTTTAGCTCAAATCCAAGAAAGACTATTTCAGGCTGGGGAAGTTTCAGTTACATTCCAGTGATTGATTTTTATTTTTTTGCTAAAGATCAGGTTTTCTTAACAGCTTGGCACACTCGATAACCCTATCTCAGCATTTGGGCACTTTAGGTGCAGAATTTTTTCTTCAGACAGCTCTACCAGTATTAAACTTTATTTCCCCCCCAGGAATATCCCTGAGGACAGCCTGTGAACATCAGGAATGCAGAGGGCAGCTCTTGCACTGCACATGCTTGCTGAGCAGCCCTTCCTTCCCTGTGCCTTTTGTGATTCCCAGAGCACCTCAGGAAACTTGTGCAGCGCCCGGCCCTGCCGTACCCGTGCTCTGATAATGCTCCCCTGGTGACAGATGATACTCACGTGGGTGCAAAGCCAGTTATATTTACACTCTCCCAGAAGGCTCAGTGCAGTTGTCACAACTTGTCAGTGGTCGGGGCCCAACGGTTTGTGGTCAGCATGAAGATATTTTTCTGTTACGGAGTTTGGCATGTTTCAAAAGGAACTGGGTGACTGTGATTATGAAGATGTAATCAAATGCATTAAGGCAGCTATTTCCTTCGCCATTAATAATGAGAAAGCTGGCAATATAATCTCCCCTTCGTTCTCTTGTTTCACTTTTGTGGTGAGAAATGAAATGAAAGCAATCAGGAGCTCCAGGAGCCTTTTGGCACTATGTGTTTTTGTTGTCATAAAAATCGTAAAGCAAGTACTTCTGTCATGTATTTTTAGTTAAAAATTCTGCTGGAGAAAACCCGTCCTTTGACATAGCTCCTAAGTGTTTCCATAAATAAGAATTAGGTTGCTAATTCATCGAGATACTTTGGAGAGCTCTCCCCTAAACCACACTTGCAGGATGTCTGTCTCCTTCTCAGGTAATCTTCAGTTTTAGTTTCCTATATGGTATATCTATTTGTTTACTAAAGCTTGTATGATTTATTTGAAATTCTCCAGAAGAGTTAAGGGATTAGAAAATGATGGGGTATAACAATAATTTTAAATCATGTCTAATACCTTAAATACTTTTCCAGTACAGCAGGTTAAATAGTCACCAGCCTTTACCTTATAAAGCCTCATTTAAACCTAATGCTCAAACAGAAATGCTGTAGAAATTACCATTTAACACTTGTGTTTGACATGGGTTTATGATGTTTTCTCAGCTGAGGAAAATGAGAAAAACTGAGTTGAAACAGTGGAATTCCATTATCTTTGATTCTGCTCTTTTTAAAAACTGATGATCTCCTCACAGTTTGTCTAACGACTCCCTCGAGTTTGTTAACCTTGGTAATTATACCATTTAATTTTTCATCTATCTCTTTAATCAATTTTTTTAGTAGAATCAAGACAATTTCTTCATATTCTAAAGCAAGCCCCATGTTCTCACTAGAACCTGGAGCTCTAATTAGACCTCCAAGGCTGAGGTCTCCTGATGTGCTTTGCCAGTGCTGGTCTTAGACCCCTCTGACTGGAATAACACAGCCTGGTGATTCCCACTGGGAGGCCTCAATGGTAAGCTGGGGGATCTCAGAGTTAACTCAGTCAAGTAGCAGAATTTATTTATTCTTGCTTTCCAAAGTGATAAAGTGAGTGAAAAGGAAGGTGAAATGACTTGTGCAAGATAAAAGAGGTAATCCAAAAGTCTGCATGGTGGATGGCAAGACTCCACTCATTCCAGTGGTTTTGGGGCTGGTCTCTCTGAATCAGAGCAAATGAGACTCAGTGGAAACATCCTCAAAGGCTGCATGAGGAAAGTCCTTGAGGTACAACCAGGCCTCTCTCTCCTGATTTCACTTACTCTCTGTCCATCCCTCACAGGGATTTCTCATGGTACTCTCACTAATGTGAAGGCTTAAAATCCCCAGGAACATGCTCTGTACTGCAGTGCTGCTGTGGGCTCTCAGTTCCTTCTCATTGCCTTCTCCTTCTGGGGAATGAGAGCACGGTTTTAGTCCTCCAGCAGGAGCATCCTGCCTGTGTGCACAGCAGCAGTTGGAGCTCTTTATTCAAGGACAAGAAGTGTTTTTGCTTTGGACCCGCGTGCCGAGGGTCCCCAGAGCTGCCAGTGTCTCTTTTATGCAATGCCGAGCTCCTGTTAGCCCGGGGAGGAGCCTTGACTTCTCACTCTAATCCCTCCCGAGGCAGTGCCATGCTCAAAGAGAGACACGTGGAAATGGGCCTGTTCCCAGCAGCTCCCTTGCTGCTGCCTTGCCACCCACGCCAAGCTCACGGTGGCACGGAGACCTCGCTCATCCCCCCATGTGCCACTGTGATCTCCTGTTCCTGGGAAGCTGTCAGGATGGCTCCTCCAAGAGAGCTATGTGTGTTTCCAGTGATAAATCCTGTGATCCAGCCTCGCCTTCCAGCAGCTGGCGGCTGCTGGGAACAGGCTGGCTGCTCCTTGGGGTGGCAGAGTCCCTCTCCAGGCTGTGCCCTGTGCCAGTCCCTCCAGGGGCTGGGGAGGGTTTGCCTGCAGTTTGCTCCTCCCCAGCCCATGTGGGTCATGTCACTGCAGAGCTGTGGCTCCTGATGGGGTTTTCTGTCCCTCCTGAGCTGAGAGAAGATCCTGCCATGTTTCCAGTCCTTCCCAGGGTAGTTTTGGATCACTCTTGGTCCCTCCTCTTTGCTCCCTGACTCTGCTTTCCCATCTCCTAGAGCTGTTGTAGAGGTGGGCTGGGATTTGCAAAGGGACCTTTGGGGTTTGTTTTTTTTTTTTTTTTTTTTTTTTTTTTTTTTTTTTTTTTTGTTAATGTCTCTTAGGAGTTTTTNTTTTTTTTTTTTTTTTGGAAGAGACCATATCTTGTGCCTACAAGAGAGGAAAAAAGTAATGCAGACTCTAAGTCTGTATCACTTGATGCCTGTATTTGGTTCCCAGCACATGGAAGAGCTCTCTTAGGGATCAGACCACCCTGTGCTCTGTCAGCCCTTCCCTGGAGGGTTGTACCAAAGTTGTGTTGTCCTTTCAGTGCTGGGTTAGGGGATAGCTTTGCCCAGATTATTATTTTTCCTGTCCCCAAAACACCAAACTTCCAGCTCTGCTTCTGATAGAGGAGCAAAGGAAAAGCATTTTTTATTAATTGTTGCATAGAAAATCAGCTGCAGCACTGCAAGGATGAATTTATCTTCCAGCTCTTTGGCTTGTACTTTAGTCACACTTTGTCAACCAGACAATGCTCATCACTTATATATAAAATCCTTCCAGGGAATATACAGGTAAGAACAATACATGCATAATGAAATAACAAGTCTTGGCATTTTCTACAGAAGCAGCCAAACATTCAGCTGTGATCAGTTTTATTAAGAGGAGACACTGCTGGAAACAATAGTGTCCCAAAGAATTGATGAGAGATGAATTTGATCTCTGGCTGGTGGCTGTAATAAATTTCTCTTGTCTGCTCAGTCCACTTGCTGCAGGTAGGAACCCTGTGCAGTGATTAAAGAAGCCAAATATTTTAGGCATAACAGAATGTAGCAATTCTCCCAGTGAAATAGACAAAAATAGCTCCACAGGTAGATAAATGGAAGGGGAAGTGCTTCTGCTTGAAGTCCACATTAAATTAGGGAGCTGTTATTTTTGTTCCTCACCCCTTGCAGCTGACAGTGAAGCAAAATGATATTTTTGGGATATTGCCTTGTACAGGCTCTGTCCAGGCTTTTCATTAGCACCTCAGGAGCTGAGGCAGGGAGAGGAGATGCCTTCCCTTGGAGGAACTGTGGGACAGGAGAGGAGGGAAGGTCAGGTACTGCCGCAGAGGAGGGGAGGGAAAGCTCAGGGTTTGGTTTGCTCTGACTCTGGACGGTGTTCGGGACCTGGATGTCCTCTGTCCCAGCACCAGGGCTGCTCAACCCCTGCGGGGCAGAGACGGCGTGGGAAGGACCCTGCCCGGAGAGGGAGGTGCCCACACAGCCCCACGGTTGTAAAACAAATGCCAGAGCTCTGCTCTGAATGTGAAGTTGGGTTTTTTGAGGACATTGTGACTGCGGCTCCGGTCACCCAATATTTTAAAGAGCATTAGGCAGAGAAAGCCCCATTGCCTTTCAGCAGGGCAGTACAAGACTAGAAGGCATTGTCAGGGCCAGCAGCAGCTATAAATAACTCCTTTAATCTGAGCAAGAAAATGAGTAAATAACAACATTGTCCCACGAAACACTTACGGTTAATGTTTCATTAATGATTCGCGAACATTGATAATTCTTTTTATATAATTTAGCATGCTGGGCTCTTCTATCCCTGGAGTTCTTTCCAGATGGGGTAGTGCATCCCAGAGAGCGAGGAGTGGCAGGGCCATCAGCATGTCATTAGAGTTAATGCAGCAGTTGTCAAGTGATGCCTGTTTGCTGCCGAAAAGCTCTGTATTAGCACAAGGCTGCGAAAGTGCAACATTCATCACCAGGGAGTATTATTTGAAAAGATCATTTAGTATCTGTCAAGGCTGCTGTAATACTTTTTTGGCCGAAGAATTTAAGTGGGAAGATGTGTGTGTGTGTGTGCGCCTCCACTTCTGATTAATTGTAATCTCACATAATGCACTCCTCAGCTTGACGTTTTTAAAGTAAGGGGTAGGTTGGTTGGTTCCTGAAATTAATTACAATTCAGATTTTGGAGTGTGAAAAACGGATAGAGAGCTTTCTATAAACCTTTTAGACACAGCTAGAATTTTGACTGAGTTATTATGCACTTCTACTATGCTCTGCTGCTCATGTAATGAAATCTTCAGGAATTTATTGCAAGAAAAGGGCTCCTTTTCACAAATTTGATGCAAGGAGAAGATGGAATTGGTATTTTAATTGCATTTTGATAAGGAAAAACAAAACCAGTCTGGGCTTTGGTCCTTTGTACACCTGATGAATTGAGTCTCTGGTGTTCCTAACTCAGAGTAAGGGAAACTTGTATCTGCATTAATGCCTGCATTAATGAAACTTTTAAAAACATGAAAACTAACATATGCTGGGTAGTTATTTGCCTTCCCTTGCAGTAATGAATTAGTGAAGTCAAAATACTTCCTGATGCTTCAGCAGGAGAGACTTTTGTTGGTTCTCCTTTAGGTACTGCACTCATTAATGCATTTCTTTAGAAAGATTAAGTGGTCTTCAAGTTCTCCTGAAGGAGCAGAGATATGAACTCCTGAATTAATGCATGCCCCAAACAAAGGTTTGCCCTGGAGATGATGTTTTGGACAGACAGCTGTCTGCACAAGGAGTTAGAGAGAAACAACCATTACAGGCTGTTGTTTTAATCTGAATCACCTTTCGTGTGTAAACATGGTGAACTTTATCTCACTTAACAATCTTTAACATTTATGAAGCAAGTTTCCTGCTGAGGAATCCAGGAACACCTGCAAGCTCAGAAGTCCAGAAGAAGGAGGGGGGGAAAAAATATGGTCAAATGCTGTCTGGGCTCTTGTAGAAGAACTCAGATGTGTGATTTGGATCTAAAGGGATGTTTGTAGCATTGATGGCTGATGGGTATCAGTGTATCTCCATCGGCTATCAGGGCCTGGCTGGGAGCAGATTGTTACCGAAGAACAATGGGGTTTTTCCATTAAGCTCTTCCCTGTTGGCTAAGATAGATAAGGAAGCCTCCTCCCCTACTTGACTCATGCAGTAGATAAGATAAAGATCTATATAGGAGATAAAATTTAAGTGTAGCAGGAACTTGGAAGAGCCATTTTCTACGAGAGAAAAAAGCTTAGCAGGCATCAGTTTATAAAAAAATAAAATAGTCATGGGTTTGTACTGTGTTACAGTAAAAGCAAAGCCCCGTTGTTGGCTCAGTGTATTTTCTGTTGGAGACTGGATTGTAACCAAGGCATCATCTGCAGGTTGGAATTCTCCCCTCTGGAGCTTTTGGAGCTGGGGAAGTTCAGTTGTTAGCTCTGAGACAGCCTTCATGCCACGTTAACATGTGTGGCAATCATTTGCAAAAACTGCTGACCTTAGCAGGCTGCAAGGCCTGTGTCTCATGTGGATGGGTATTTCTTGGATTTCCTTCTTATAGTGAGGTCAGAAAGACCTTTTACAGGTCTGTCATTCCTGAGCCTTGCCCTAGTCACTGTAGTGGCAGCATTCCCAGTCATTAGGAGAACTCAAAACCAAGCAGGGTTTTTTTTTTTTCCTTTTCTGGGAGCACTGCCTTTTCAAAGCAGTGACAGAGCAAGAGGATTTGTCCATTTTTTTTTCCCTTGAAGAACTTATTTCCATTCTCTCTTAATTATCTGCGCCAGTGGTTCCTGCCTATGTGCTGGTTTTGGCTGGGGTAGAGTTAATTTTGATCACAGTGGCTGGTCTGAGGCTGTGTTTTGGATTTGTGCTGGGAACGGGGTTGGTCAGTCAGGGATGTTTTCACTATTGCTGAGCAGAGCTCGGACAGAGCCAAGGCCTTTGCTGCTCCTCACCCCACGCTCCAGGCAGGAGGATGGGGGTGCACAAGGAGCTGGGAAGGGACACAGCCAGGACAGCTGACCCCAACTGACCCCAGGGATATCTCAGACCACAAGGCTTCGTGCTCTGTGTTAAAAGCTGGGGAAAGAATGAAAGGGGAGGGACACCCACGCTCAGAATGATGGTGTTTGCCTTCCCAAGTCACTGTTACCTGGGATGGAGCTCTGCTTCCCTGGGATGGCTGAACACCTGCCTGCCCATGGGAAGTGGTGAATGGATTCCTTGTTTTGCTTTTCTTGTGGGTGTGGGCTTTGCCTTACCTATTGACTGTCTCAGGTTTTGGGTTTTTTTGTTTGTTTGTTTGTTTTTTTTTAATTTTACCCTTCTGCTTCTCTCCCCATCCCACGAGGGGAGAGGGAGCAAGCAGCTGCTCGGGGATGAGTTTCTGTCTGGGCTGAACCACGGCAACACATTATCTCCCTCACTGGCTCTCATGAATAAAGATTGCAGGGATTGTGCTAACACATTTCCCCTTGCTCTGCGCTTTCCCAGTGCTCTGTGCAGTGCTCTAACATCATATATGGGTCAGATTATATATTACACCCTGAGCTTGCATGATGAGCTCTGACAGAAGTTCCTAGGGACAAATAACCCAAATACAGGCCTGTATTCCTCTGTTAACTTGGTTGTAGTGCACGGCTCATTATGTGAGTGCTTGAGTACCTATCCCTTCATGATTAATGACATGCAAAATAAAATTTAGGTGTTCCAGTGTCTGCTTTCTCAGGGAATATTTCCTTTCTAGGTGAATACATTCCTTAGCTTGAATAATGCAGCAGCCATTTTCATGCTATCCAAGTTTGTGGGGTTTTCTCCACCACCCTCACCTTCATTTAGGTGAGGTTGCAGGTTCTCTAGAGGAGAACTGCACCCTGAAATCTGGGGTAAATTTCAGAGAAAAATATCTTAATGTTAGCTAGATTTAAACAGAATGTTGACGCACATACAGAACTCTCCATTAAGCAGCTCTATATTGAGTCCTTGTTAAAAAATGCCCAAAAAACCCTTAAGAGAAAAGAACACATGAACCAAAGGCATCTTCTGTGCTGGGCAGTGCTTGACTGAGGCAGAGACTTGGGTAGAAAAGATTATTTGCTCTTGGTTGTGTTGAAGGTGCTGCGTTTTAGGTGTGTCTGCATAGACCTGGCTGCAACAGAGCTGGGCTGGCAGCAGATAATTAATGAGAGAATGGAAGTGAGAATAAAAGAGAAGGGTGCTCGGGTATGATCATCAGGTACCTTCCAAAATGGAGTGTAATAGAAAGTGTCAGAATATCCTGGCAATAAAATCCAAAGATGAAGTGCATTCATTTAATCAATTCAGATCGATTAGCAGAATCCAGGGTACAGTATGGGCAGCAGCTAATGCAGAGGTTAAAGCATTTTATCACTAGTAATTATAAAATTGGCTCAATTTTCTATTTCAAATCCTCATGTTTGCAGTAAGCATTATAAATAATAAAATGATATTATGATTTATTTAATATTTATCACCCATCTCAGTTGCTTGAGTAAAATCGTGCTGTACTTAAAGGCATGATCTTTTCTCTCCAATTCTAGATAGCCAATTTCCATCACCTTTTGCTGGCCTCTCTTTAAACCTGTTTCATGACAGCATCCACCCATGATTTCTTTCAATGAAATGACAAATGATCAGGATTATAGACCTTTACTTTTGCAAAACCAGTCCTTTCTCAAACGCTGACCCCATTTAGCCACTTCACAGAAGTATGATTTTTCTACATTTCCTTTTGTTTTCATTTTGGAGAAGAGCCTTACTGGAGACATGCTTACACAGCAACCACCTCTTTTTGCTGTAAGAGCCGGTTTGCTCAGAGAGCCAGCCCGAGCTCTCCTGACAAATGAATTCTTTTATGGGTGTGAGCTGTATTTCCCTTAGGGGTGTGTGTAGTCAAGTTGTACCAGCACATCCTTGCTAATGCAAGCCAGTCCCAGGCTTGGGGGAAGAAGCTGCCCAGGGACAGGGACCCTTCTGCTGGTGAGGACACCCAGACAGGCTGAGCAGGGGTAGCTTTTTGTGAATTCTCTCACGGGACCCTTCACAACCAGCGCCTCTCCAAGGCCCCTTTAAAGCTTTTCCCATCCTTCTGACTGTATCAAATAAGAAAAGTTTTTGGCTCACAGAGAAAGATATTTTCAAATGACTCTTGGCTTTCAAACCTGGGCTCCACCCTGCTCCAAGGGTGCTGATTTAAATGCAATTATAAAATTGTATTGAATGCAGCTGAGAAAATACGGGTGGTTTCTCAGCTAGAGCAAGGCTTTGCTTTTTTTTTTTTTCACCTTCACAAACAGAATATTTCATGCAGACCCCTTCCCCTTGTTAGCTCCAAGAGGTGAATGATTCTGTCCTGAGTGTTGCTTGTTCCCAGCTCCTGTGGGGTGACATGGCTGCTTTGCTCCATGTGTTGTCGAGGGAGGGCTGTTCCATCCAGGATCTTGGAAGAATCACTCAGAGATCCTGCTGTGCCACGTGCTGAGGTGGAGCCATGGTCTCTGATAAAAAGCATTGGACCAAGAAGGGAAATTATATACATAATTTATATATATATTTAATCTTTACTCAAGCAGAAGGGAAGAGTTCTGCACACTCCTATATTTTCTTAGCTCTTCATGTGCAATATTTTTTTACATCGTTGTTGTTTCCTTGGATGCTGATCCTCTGAGGGTAGAAATCTGCCTCCCATCTTTGATGCCTGAGTAAGACAGGAGGAGCTTCACCCTGATCCAATAAATACAGCAAACCAGCAGTGGAAAACAAGCTGTCAGCCTCAAATTGCGGTGGTACCAGGACTCTTTTGTTTTGTGTGGTGTTCAGGCTTGAGCCTTCTCAGAGAAAAGTTTCAGTTCAGGACCCCAACCAGAGTAATATATATTCTCTCTTTCAGAAAGTAGGATAGTTCCTGACACTTTACAAACCATTAGTGTAAGATTTTGAGGTGAGCTATTCTCTACTTTTCTATTAAAAATCCATAAAACTGAGCTTCTCCCACCCACTCAAGCTGATAAAGCACGAAACCACAAAAACTTGTAAATAAAACATGAGGCTGAGGAATTCTCAGTGTCTTTGGGGGAAGGAAGAGACAATAGCAAAATATGTAGCAGCCTAAAGCAAAACCCCACATGAACAGCAATTTGTACTTGATGCAGAGCAAAAAATATCACCCCACCCTGCCCAAGGTAGTTCATGAGTTCTGTGAAACCCCCTTGCAGAACTAAGGCAACAGTTTAGAAGGGCCTTTTTTCCTGAAGAGCTGAAGTTCCTGCTCGTCTCCAAAAAGTCAATTTGAACAACATCTGCCTCACACATGACAGCAAATATCTCTCATTTGAAATCCTTGTTCGGGATGAGAGAACCCCAGCACTTCTGGAGTCCTGTGGGGAGCTGAAGTTTGGCCAACACAAACCTTGCATCCCACCCTGCTGCAGAAAGGTTGTGCTGATGGAGCAAAGGAAGGAGAAGGAAAAAGAGGGGAAAAGGCAGTGCTGGGGCAGCACAGGCACATCTGCAAGCAAAAAAAGGCAGAGCACAACCTGCTTGTTCAGCTGCAGGTGCTGATTGGTACAACACAAATGGACTGTTCATAGGGATGTTCATTGAGTCTCTTTCTGTTGGGGACTGAATTCTGCCAGAGCCAAAACCCTTTGTGAAATCATGTTGTTTAGTCATTTTGTTGTTGCTGTTGTTGTAGAGGAAACAAGAAAAGAAAGGAGAGAGGAAAAAAAAAAAAAAAAAGACAAGGAAATTATAGCAGCATGGGTATGGTCCATGTCTGCATTAGGAAAACAAAAAAATTCAATTTCCCCTGGGGGAATTTCAGATCATATTTTTCCTACTGTCATAGAAACTGTCAGAAATAAGAAGTAATTCATGCAGAAACCAAATGTTTTGATAAATGTAAAGCAACTATTTCCTCAAAAAATTTCTGTTGCCAGGAATTTTGAAACGTTGATCTGTTCTAATGTGGAAGAGAAATTCATTTGAACATTTCCTCCAAGAAACAAAATGTCCAGCTGTGACCCAGGGCTGCAGTAAAATGCTCTTACTGATAAAATTCCAGTGGTCTGAGCACCGTCAAGGATTTGGTGGATGTGGCCTGAAGTCCTTGCATTACCATAGACTTTGTTATATTTAAATAGATCAGTCTTTCTGCACCTCTTATCTGTGCAGAAATTATCAGGACTCTGCAGATCATAGAGCTGTAGATGAAAATCATGAGAGGATCTAAAGATTTCAGGTAGAGCTGAATTACCAAAGAAACATAATTCTACAAGAAGTAGGGTGGATTCTCTGCTCTGGGAAGCAAGGCTGGACGTGGGATTTTGGGTGGGATTTTTTTCTGTGGAGTGGGCATGGTTCAGCACAGATAGAATAATGCTCAATAGTTTCCTGGGCATCTTTATCTTAACTGCAAAAATTGTGGAAAGTGCAAGGCATTAAGAAAAGCCCATCTGTCTAAAACATGCACTGAATAAAATCCTAATCCTCCTTGTTGATTGGTACGAATACGTTTTCTTATTTTTCTTTCATGTGTATTGAAAAAAGATGTAAGCATAGATGCATCCTACCCTTCAACAAGCACGTACAGTAATCAGGATTATGTCGTTTTCATACAATATGGAAGTTAAACAAAGTGTTGCCCTTCTTTGTCCTGTTTCTGCAAGTCAGACAAAGCAGATCCTGCTGTAAGATCTTCTGTGTAGTGCCTGCCACGTGCAAATGCTCTTGGCAGGTGTATGAATGTGCCTGCATCACTTCCACAGGTTAAGGCAGTTCTTGGTGTTTATTCTCTGATTTAGAGCTGGGTATCACTGGAGCTTCTTATGATCTCCAGGCCCAGGACTGGGCTCTGAGCCTTCATCCCCTCAAAGTCAACGGGAATGCAGACAGCTGGAAATTTGCTTTGTTCCTGAGACTGGTTTTTGAGCATCTCAGTTCTCCTTTCAGGCAGCACCCTGGGAAGAGGGAAGCTGCGTATGGGAGTTGGCTCCAGCTGAGACATCCACAGGTACCTCCCTCCAGCTGAGGATTGCTGGCACATGCCCCAGAGCAGCCCAGCAGTGACTCAGTTCCCTTCTTTCTCTGAAGTGTCTTCATGAAAAGGTGTGTGTGTGTGTGAAATTTGTGATCACCTAACCTTAAATTGTCGCTTCCGACTGTGATTTTCCACAGCAAATATCTGGACCCAGGAAGGCAGAGATAATATTTAACCATGTTTTTCCAGATTTGATTATGATGTGATCTATTCTGGGAACAACAAAACCATCATTTCAGTACGTATTTATGAGGGTGGCGAGGTGCCCAACAGGAAGCATGACGTGACTCTCCAGAGCAGGGCAGCCCTCCAGGGTGGTTTAGGTTAACTCCTGTGTACCACGGAGTGGAGCAGGGGGGCGGCAGTCAGGAGGGGTGAACAGATACATATGGAAAAGAGGTATTTTTCCACTCCTGCTGCTGAGCCCGTGCTGGCTTGAGGCAAGAGCTCAGCAGCCCTGTTATTCCAGACATGTCCCAGGCTGGGTTTGAGTGTGAGCAGCAGCACAGGGAGCCCGTCAGTGCTGGCAGGAGCTGCCTGTGCCACCAGCACTGACCCCTCTGTCACCGTGGGGATTGGCCTGGTGCAGCTTGTGGTGCTCTCTGCACCCTGACCCGTTCATGTGCTGTACCCAGACACCACGAGTTTGTCAGGTCAGGGTTTTTTTTCCTCTTGGAAATGCTGTGTGGAAATACGACCGCTGTGATTCCAAACCCATGGCTCTCCCGGGTGTTCCATGTGCCACAGGCTGAGTGTGAGGCCACTGCTGTGGTCACTCACTGCTGTGCACCACCTGGCTGGCACGATGGATATTCCCACCTGAATGCAGCTGTTCAGGAGCTGTGTTAGTAGATTCCTCCTGTCCTGTCATATCCTTCAAACTGCCCGGAGCCGTGATCGCTGCTGGGCGTGCAGGCAGGGACAGGCAAGTGCTGAGTTGCTTCATCTCCCCAGCAATCCTGGGGCAGCCATGGTCCCAAAGAACACGTCAGTGCCTGCAGAGAGAGCACTGATCTGCACAACGCCCAGAACCAGGCTCTGGAGCTCGTTCTGAGAATTTTCTGAAGGCTGTGTTTGCTAAACACCGCGTTTAGAAAATCTGTGGCAAATTTAGGAAGAGCATCATGGCGACGTTTACCAGGGTTTGTGAAATCTCAGAGTTTCGGGGACTCCTTTCAATGTTTTTATTGCGTTTTATAGTAAAAGCAGGGTACAGTGTTAGTTTATGAAATAAATAGATGCAGCAGTGGATATTAAAGAAAGGACTGTTTTTGCTGGTGTGGATATGTCGTGGATCTCAAACAGGAAACAATATTCATTCTCAGAGCTATAGCCAAGCAAGCAGTATGGGTGCAGAGTTGCATTTAGTTTGATCAAGTACCAATGCAGTCTTTTAAAGGCAATCCCAAGCAAATGCTACCTGGGAATTCCCATGTGCCTGAATTAAGAGGAAGCAGTGTTAAGTCTGGTGAAGATGTGGGAAACACCCTAAGGCCCAGTTGAGAAGGAGAAACCACACACTACGGTTATGGGCTGTGCTGAGAGGTTCTGCTTTTTTTTTTTTTTTTAATTACAATATCCAGATTAAAATGTTTGCCTATGACCTGCAGCACTGTGCATCTGACTCTGTTCTTGCTGATGTCTGTGGCAAGAGTACATCAGTAACATTTGGCTCCTTTCCACTGGCGTGATCTTCCAAGCATTCACTTCTCTGTGCAAGGCAGGGAAAAGCAGAGTAGCCTCATAGGCTCCAATGACCATTTCCAGCACAAACCCTGATGCAATTAGGCTCTACTTGAGTCTATTGTAGTGGAATTTTCCTGCCAATATTGTGCTGTGAATGTACCACGGGCAGTGGGGATGCCTGGCTTGTCCTGCTGGCTTGGAGAGGACAAAGGGTGCTCAGGATGTGTCTGTGCTGTGGCATGCAGCTTCCCACGTGGCCAGGGCAAACAGAAGTGGCTTTAATGTAGACAAATGAGTTGCTGTGCTCACAGGGATGACTGAAAGTAGTTTTCAAGGACTTTTGGCAAACAGTATGTCCAGCACGGATGTCCTTACCTATGGCTTTGTGTGGCAGTGAGGTGAAGTCCAGCTGGGGCACAGTGTGGTGCTGGGACCTGCACCTGAGGCATCCAGGGATGTGCCCAGGCCACATGGGGAGGCTGGAAGGGACAGTGGTCCGTGTCAGCCGTGAATGTGCTTTCCCCATATCTTTCAGCTGGTTTTCTGATGCTCCCCAGATTTTTGTTCATGCTCCAAAATCCCACTGGAGGAAAACAAGTCTCAGAGAAAGGCCTCCAACAGTGACACAAATTATGTGAGGATTCAAACAAGTCCTAACCTGACATTTTTCAAAGTGAAATGCAGGACTTGCCACTCGCTGATTGCTTTTAGCCTGTAACAGCAGCTGAAGCACAAACAACGTTTGCTGTGGATGACGTCAAGGAGAGAAAAGAGAGGAATGAGGAAGAAGTAAAAAAAAAAATAAGTATTGAATCAAATTATGGAGGATAACCAGCTTCTTCATAGACAGTTTTGATGAAACTTAATTTTGTGTGTATGCTTAGAAATGCTCGTGGTATATCCACTGCCCATGCCAGAGCCAGAAAGCTCGTTATGCCAATTACAGAGGAAGGAGGAATTCTCTTCCCTTCCTCAGCAGGGCTTGTGGCTGCCACTGGAGCAGGGAAACCTGAGGGCTTCCTGCAGCCCATGCCAATGGAGGAGTTTGAAAGGAATTCCCTTGGGATGCTCTAGGCTGGGATGCCCAGGGCTGCCGTCTGAGAGGGGTTTGGGCAAATGGGGCCTGTTTTGTGCAGCTCATCATGGACATTTTCCCTCTTTCCCCAGCAAAGCAGCCAGCAGGCTCCTCCTCATGAGATTGAAACTCTCTGTGGTCTCAGGGGGAGTTCTCACAGAAAGGTGAGGTGAGACACACCCAAGCATTACCCAAACCCTGCAGAACTAACTTCTGCAGGAAACCTGTAAAAGTAGGGAGAGAGGAATAAGGACTGTATTGCATTCCAGTGGAGCCAAAGACTGTGGTCTCTTTAAATGTTATTAAGTCAATAATTAAGTGAATTTGGAGTGTGAACTGTGTATCCACTTTAAATGGATTAATGATACGAGAATTCATACAAAATTGCTGTGTTGATTTTATGTTAATGGCTTTTTGAATATAAGCTGAACTATTAACCAAGGATAAGTGGAACTAATGTGCCAGCATCACTATAGAAATATAATTGAAAGGATGGTCTGCAATTTGTAAAGGGCCTTGTTTCTCTGGAGTGGGTTGGGAGCACAAAGGCTCCCTTGGACAGATTGGAAGGATGTCAGTGGGGGCGGGAGGGCTTTAAATGGAGGGATGCTCAAAGGAACCCTGAATGGCTTAAATGCAAGCTCAGGGAAGGGGTGTAATTCAGATGTCAATAGTGACACTGGAGACACCCAGCAGGGCAGGGTATCTACTTTAAGATCAGCAGTTTGTGCCTTAAAGCACTCAGGACATTCCCAGGACTGCTGTGCTTTATGCCAGCAGCCAGGGAGCAAGTATTCCCGAAATCTTGAGGATAAATTTGTGCCTAAACTGCATTTCACATGAGTCAGCCTTTCCCCTCACTTCATCCCATCCTGAGTGTAGCATGGCAGGGACAGGGCAAGCACAGGAAAAATTGTGTTGGTTGGTAGAAGGAGGCCTGGTGAGTGGGAATGGCAGGAAAAATGAGCAGAAGGAAATGTGAGCTGACTGTCAGTGTGCTTTTCCAAACAGCAAAGCCTGGTGGATTGTGGAATCCCCATTACTTGAATCATTTAAATATAAATTGGATAAAAGCCTTCAAGAAAATACTACAGAGAGTTGACTGGGGTGAGAGATTCAGTCTTTCCAGCTCTTAGTTTTTGGGGGCTGTGGTTAAAATAGAGGATTGGAACAGCTGCTGAATGACCTTCTTTGTTCTCAGCCTTTGATTTTTTCCCCTCCCCTCTCAGAGGCAGCATCCAAGGTGTTGAGTGGACAGCCTGGGTGCAGCCCACAAAGGCAGGAGCCATTTGGGGTACCCAGGGATCCCAAAGCCTTGAATCTCCCCTCACTTGTGGCTCTTTGTGCTCCAGTGTGGTTCTTCTTGATATGTGTGGCGTTAGGATCAGGCTCGAGGCATTTGATGCTGATAATTTTACATCGTGTAGTGGAAACATCGTGGCAGCCCTTGGCAGTGAGTTGGCTTTGGGGGTGCAGAAGTGTGGGTTTAAGGTGCCTGCAGCAAACGTGCTCACTGGGTGGAAAATGTGGATGGTTTTCTGCTGGGTTAGTGGGTTGAACTGGCTCAGATGGGTGTCTCACAAGGGGCAGGCTGTGCAGGGAGGAGGTTGGAGCAGGGGCTGAGGGGAGGAGGGAGCAGAGTTCCCACGTTTAGCAGTGGCAGCCAGTGGATCTGCTCAGGTGCACCACCTCACTATGTTTGCCTATCCGAAATTTAGGGATAAAGTGTACATGGACTTCAGAGCTACTGCTAAAAAGCCACCCACAAGAGGAGATCTGGTCTTTGTAAAAAGGAGTGCATTCACCTCTGCCTCTCCAAGGACTGGCTTTAAAACCACAGACTTTATCTTTTGAGGTGAAGCTGCAGGTTCTCTGTTGCTCTTGTGTTATTGCCAGTGATTGAAAAAGTACTGATGGGACCTGGTTGAATGCCCAGATGTCTGTGAGAGCCATTGATTCTTTAATGAGGGCTAGATCAGGCTCCAGAGGTCTGTACAGAAAAGCAGCAAAGTTTTGTCAAAAAAAAAAAACCAAATCAGTGCTCTGAATTTATGGGCATCATAAACACAGAATTGGGTTGGTGATTAGGAGTGTCATTTATAAAATAATGTTGCTGATAGTTAACGAAACTGTAAATAAATCCTTAATCATGTTGTACATCCTTGTAAAGCCTGCCTGCCAGAACTCCAAACAAACAATAGCAGCATACAGGGGTTTGGAAAATAAACTCCATGATTAGCTAATCTCATCTAACTGAGGATTAATGATAAACTGAATTGTACATATTTTGTTGTTTGGTACTATAAATATGATTGTGTATCAAGGTCAGAATTTTTATGCCTCTAATTTCATAAAAATGCATGCTTCAAAGAAATTAAAGTAATTTTGTGTTGTGGATTGCAGGAAATACCAAAGTTCATTGCTTAGAGGCATTAAAAATACAAGACATATTAGAGTTTCGGGTGAAATTCTTCCATTGTTGGTTTGGGTCTGGCTAATACACCAAATCTTTTTTTTTTTTAATTTGTTTTTTACTCAGAGAGAATCAAATCTCCACATTTCCAAAATATTCAGTACACTTAGAAATCTACATCTTTGTGTGCAAATCTACATTTGCAAATTTACAAATGCATATTTGCATATTTAAATATTCCATGTGTCAAAACCCTTCTCCCATTTATATCAATATATATATTATCAAGCTCAGTGCTTCGGGTCTCTTCCTTCCTCTCTCCGAGGCAGAGTTCAGTGCAGCTGAGCATAATTCTCCATTTGTGGTGGGATGAATGCTTCCCTAGTGCTGCATTTTGATACATTTACTCATCTTCCTTGAATATCACTTTATTTCACCAGCAGTCCAGTCGAGTAATGGACATACCAGTCATCTGTTTTGCACTTACAGAGTCATACAGTTCTTAACAGATGGGAAGATGTGTGAGTAGGTATTCATAAAGGGCAGGAGGAATGACTGCAGGTCAGCCCAGGAGCAGGAGTGTGGCAGGGTGGGATTGCCAGAGGCTGGAAATAGCTTGGATTTTTTTCACAGTACCGGTGCTATGTATCCTTTCACTGCCAGACATATGGGAAGCCCCTAATGAGGCTTACATTATTGCTACTTAATATGCAAGTTGTTTCAAAGCAAGTGAAACTTGCAGTGGTAATGAACACTTAAGTAAAACCCATTTTTCTTCACTGGCCCATTACTATCCAGAGATAGTTAATATCTGCTAAATGATTTTTCTCTCAGAGATAATGCTCAGAGAAACTCTTAATGCCTCCTCCCATGCAAAAATTATGTCAGGTTCTGTAAAAGTAGGAGGTTGACTTTACAACCACAGTATCTGAAAGCAAAATACAAAGTCTGGCAACCTTTCCACTTGCCTTTGGTGCCTACAGGGAACGCCTGGGTTATGTTTCTGAGGTTTTCTCCAAAGTCATCAGAGCTAAACAGTTGTGTTCTGTTTTGTTTGTTTTGATGGTTAAAATTATCGGTTAATTAAATGCTTCCAGTAGGTAACACTTGTATAAAGATGCCAAGCATCACAGGAGTTGTGCTGTGGCTGCCAGTGAGTGACCACGCCACGGCTCGGCGAGGGAACGCACACCCACAGAGCATCTGCCATGAGGTTTTTGGGCAGAGGCCCTTCCTCCATGAGCAATGATGGCCATTGTCTGACTGCTGTCCAAGCAGCTCTTCTCAGGCAAAGACGACTTGTGCACAACCTCCTGCCTGCCCCTGAAACACAGCGGCTCTGTGGTCATGCGCCTCCTCCGCGTCACAGCGGTTGTTCCTAACAAAGCACCCCTTTATGGGAGCTTGGCTGCTCTGTTAGCAACAGAGAGACTTTGGCGCTGTCAGCAGCATCCCTTGGCCACTGCAGACTTCAGCAAACCCTTTCTGAATGCCCGAGGAGGGAATTGGAGCCTCCGTTCGTTTGCAAGCCTGGATGTGTTGAAGAGCAGTGGCACTGTGGATGCACCTGGGCAGGCAGAGAGGCCCAGCTTGGGAGCTGGGTAACTGCAAGAATTGCATAATGTGTTTAATTTGCCCCTCTGGGTTCAAGGCTGGTTAAATACGAGCTGCTCTCTGCCCCAAGAACAGTGTTTCCTTGGCTTGGAGCTGACTGGTTGCAGTCCTGTGGAAACCACAGGAGAAGCAGATGAGCCATGTACTTGGGGACCTGCTTTGCAGAAGATGTCTTTGATTCTTGCCAGCCCATCTCATCCTGAGCAGAGCAGCCAAAGAGGCTGTTCTGCCTCTGGGAGGCTCCATGGAGGGGCATTTCCTTACGGGAGGAAAACTCCTCTTTCTCTTCTGTGCCTTTCCAGTGAGGACCTATCTCCTTCCCTTCGGCTCCCCACCACTCTCATGGCCCTGTTTCTCATCCAGTGCCAACAAGTCCTTTCCACCTGAAAAATATTACTTAGGTTACTGTTCTGCCTCCAGATACAGAGAGTTCGTATTCCCAATTTCTTTAATAATCTAGACAGTTAAATTAGAATAATATTAAAGGGCAGTTTAGCAAGGATGAAAAGCAAACAGTGCTGCCAACTTCAATAGAAAAATATATTGAGTCAGGTTTTCATGAATTACACAGTAATCTTAAAAATCACAGTTAAAATGACTAAATTGGTCCCTTTTTTCATTTTGTGTTCTGATTTCTGAGTCTTTAGGGTATAACCATAAAGTCTAGAAAATTACTGTTAATAAAAATTAAGAGAGGAGCTCGCGGAGTTTCTCATGTCATTGCACGCTTCTGGCAGCCAAGGCTGGAGAACACTCAGAAATCATAAGACTCAAGATAAGAATCATGTGAGTTGGCAACACTGCCCCAAGACTCCCCAAAAACTCTGCACCTTCTTCAGGGAGCATAACTGTGCTTTTAAAACTGCACCATTGCAAAATGAATCAGGGGAGAGGATCAGATGGAATGAATGGGAGGGAGTTTTGCAATGGCTTGGGTTTATGGCCGGAGGAGGCTGACTCATGGCTCGCTGCAGCTCTGGTGCCTGTCCTGTCATGCTGCTCATTCAGGGCCCCAGACACGTCTGAGGTGAGATGAAGGCACATTGTGTGTCTTGACTTCCTTTGGAGAATCAGCAGAATTGGTGTTCCCTGGGTCAGGGAGATTAAACAGCTTCTTATCAGGAGAGCGGCACGGCAGCAGGGAGTTGAAATCTCGACATGACCACAGCACAGGAAAGTCTTGTTTTCTTCCCTCAGTAAAGGGAAAGGCCAATTTTCATCTTCATCCAGCCTAGGTAATATTTCTGAAGTTAGTTAAACTCCTTTTTGTGACTGCAGAGTTATACTTAGTCTGTCAGACCCTATTGATTTCCAAGTGTCAAAATTTTATTGCAATATTATTAAGTACATTATAGCTGTTTGAACAGTACTTTCAAGGCTCTGTTCTCTGGTTGAGCTGTGAATGATTTACAAACTGCTGCTGGTTTCTGAGTTTACCATTAGATTCTGGACCGGGTAGTTATTTGGAAATGTGTATAATTCAAGCAAATCATTGACAGCACACAAAGTGTTCCTGTACAAAGGGAGATGTTCTAAAGCACAGAGGTGCTTCATGAGTAACAAACAAGCACTGAAAGACTGGAAAATCTCAGTTTCCATGTCCTGGATGTACAACCCTCTAGGGGACTTGGTTATTTACTGTTTGTGCAGTGTAATCAGCCACCTTGGTTTTGACTTTGTGATTTGATGGTTACAACAGGAGAAGGATGTGGAGGGAAGAGCAGAGGGCGAGTCCGACCACCACCAGCCAGGCACAGCCTGCACCTTGCTCCTTGAGTGCCCAGATTGCTTTTTCCCATAATCCCAACTGATGCTTTGGTCAGGAATGTGGAAGGAGTTTTGGTTGTCATCAGCAGAACCAAGGGGCCTTGAGGTCCCCAAGGGTGGAGGAGGAGATGTTTCCAAGTGTTTTCAGTGCTTTACTACATGTCTGTAGTAAAGGGGTTGAATTAGATGTAGCTGATTGACAAACTGTGGTCTCAAAGTTGGTAGATGGGGAAAATCTAGGGGAGGTGCCCAAGTTTTACTCCAAACTGAGTCCCCCTGAGTCCTTCACCTCACTTGGAGGGAGGCTGGTATGCAGTGTGCAGCTCTGAGACTCTGCCATGTGCTTGTTTCAAATATACCTTAAACAAATGTGTGGAGCAGGACTTTATTTTGTTACTTCGTGACTATAGTGCTAAAAGGATAAAGGGAATAGCTGTAAACACCTGGCATGGGTTGGAGATGGATGGAAGACACGTTGGTACTTGTTAGAGATGAGTTTTGGCAGCAGAGTTCACCTAATTCTCCTTTTATTGGCACTGTACATTTTAGGGATAACTCGATGACAGTACAACAGTGAGAGGAAAAGAGAGTGAAAAATATCTTCCCACCCAAAAAAAGGTGTTTCTTGGCAGATGCATTCTGGCTGTGGCCTGTAGGTCGCAGCAGTGTATGCTTTTCATTAGAGCACGCCACTTCATCCTTTGTTTTCCCAAAGCGGAAGCCCCCAGTGAGATAAACCAACTCGTATTTGGCTGTATCACTTAAAAAAAAATAAAATTACCAGGCTTGGTCTTGCGGGTGTGACAAAAGGATGTTGTTTCTTCAGCTTTGTGCTATGTGGGTGTGAGCTGTGCTGAGCTTTGGACCAAGTGAATCAGCACCACGAGGTCCAGCAGCACAGAAGGACCTTCCCAGCGTGATGGGAAAACAATGGGAAAGAGTAGGACACACCATAAAAATGCTGGTAAAAACTGCCCCTGGAGGTCCCATCCCATTAGGTCAATTAAATTTCTGTTTTCTGTTATTTTTGGATCCGAAGTTTGCACAAATCCATGTAGTTGTCTGTTAATCCAACGTATCATGCAGCAATGGAGGTGTGCAAATAATGTCCCGCCACACACAGGATTGCAGTGAGAAACTGCTCCACTCTGACATGATCCTATCATGTGCTACAGAAATTAAAATCTTTAGCAGATGGCACTGATGTAACTTGGCTGCAAAGATAGGAATAAACAACAACTTCATATGTCAGGTTCATTCACTTCGTTGATTACTCACAAAATATTAAATATTTTTTCACTCTGTGACTGTAGTGCAGGAAAGATAAAGAGAATAGTTGTAAGAATAATAGCTGGTAGGTAAGAAAAATAGTACAAGCCAAAATTGTATGCATGTTTAAATGACAAAATGTTCTGGTTTTCACCAAGAAATGCTGAGAGGAATCCAGCACTTTGTAAAACCAGTCATAAACATATAAGAATATATGAATGCCAATGGAAATTATGGACTGAGCAATCTCCTTTTTGGTGGGAAATGTTTTATCAATATTTATGCTGCTCTGCTTGAAATACTAAAGGCAGAATGGAAAAAACAGTCAAAACTCTGAAAAATGTAGAGCATGTTTTCAACTGGCTGAAAACCAGAAGTCATCATGTGATTTTTTAAAGAAAAAGCAGTCTCTGTTTCTTCAGATTCACTTGGCTTAAGGCCAGAAAGGACCTTTAGATCATTTACCCTGGCATTTTGTTTAATGAAGGCCAGTTACCCCTATATTTAGCCTGAAAACTTAAATTTGGTTAACTTTTTTTCCAGAAATGCAAATAGCATCTAGTTTTAACTTGTACATACTGTGAACTGCAGAACCCACCATTTCCTCTGTGTTTTCTACAAGCAGTTTATAACTTTCCCAGTTAAAATATGTTCTTGATTGCTCCCTTAGAATTGTCTTCACATTTCAGACCTTGCTTCTTGTCATGCTTTGCTGCTTTAGATGAAAGGGTCTTGCAGTGTTTTCTCCTTTTGTGTGTATAAACACTGCAATCACCTTTCCATTGTTTTGCTGCTTAACCAGATTGATTGAATTCCACAAAAAAAATATATAAGCCATTTTACTAAATTATTTTAGACTTGTTCCTTATTCAAGTTTTCTGCAGCTTTAAAAAAATGCAAGTGCTAAAAAAGGACAGTTTTGCTGGTGCTGTGTGCAGAGGTAAGAATCCACCCCCAATTCTCTTCTTTTAGAATATCCAAAGGTCAAATTTGCTTATTTGCTTTTTTTCCCCCCTCTTTTCTAGAATGAGGGCTCATATTCAGTTTCTTAACTCTTTCCCAACCCTCTGCTTCACATGGTCCCCCTTGCTGCCTCCATGACCTACATTCCTCACTGATAGCTGTGAAACTTTAGATTTGGTTGAATTAAACACACCTCATTTTCAGTGCCCAAAACTGCTAAACAATGCATGTTGAGCTCCATGGTTAACCCCTTATCTTCTGAACTTGATCCTGCATGTCAGATTGCCGAGGCCTTGCAACGAACAACCTCCCTTCTACAGATGTTTCATAATGTTTTTATAACCAGCATGTTGCACTCTGCTGAGTCCTGTGACTCACCAAACCCCGTGTGTTGCATCCCTGTGGTTGTCTTTATCAAGCAAATTTGTAATCTCATCAGAGAGTGGCATCAGATTTATATGATGAGGCCTGTTTACCATAAAACCATGATTGCCGGCGTTAATTATATTTCTATACTTGATTATTTTAATTAATTATCTTTATTAATCGGTGTTTTTGTCAGCTTTGCCTTGGCTGGCATTGGTGCTGGCCAGCTGGCTCACACTTGAGCTCCACTTGACTCTTGGCACCGCACGAGCTGTCGTCCACTTTTCAGGAATTTCCTCTGTGTTAGCATATTTATTAAAAACTAATTTCAGCAGGCTGGATCTTTGTGGCTCAGACACTTAATGTCACTGGTATTCTCTGTGCCCTTCCTCTCCAGAGGCAATAACTTTCCTAATAAGTGTTGGGAGGGGGACCTGTCATCACAGCACTGTCACCCAGGGGTTCCTCTACACCATGGCAACTGTCCTGTTAAACTGGCAGTTATCACCTTTGGGCTTTTCTGTCATTATTGAGCAATTGTTTTAGTTCTACTTCTCATTTTGTGGATAAAATCAGATGATAGAAGCATTCCACCTAAAACTTCAGGACAGATATGTGAGGTATATGAGCTTCAGCAACCACCAGCCTCCAAAAGTCTTCTCTTGAGTATGGATTTCTGTAGTTCTGCCATAGTCAGAGGCACTGAATCACTCAAATCTGTCCTACACTGAGGCTAGCACTACTCCAGAGAGCTCAGCCACCAGGAATCTCCCAATGATCCATGCAGGCTGACATCCATTTCTCCACCAGCACGGGCCGTGGCTGCGTTCCTGGGGAGCAATGTTGGCCTTGCGTGGGCTGCAGTGGAGACTTGTGCTGTGACGTTTCCATGTGAGCAGCACTAAAAACAGCCTCAGGCACTCTCTGAGTCTTTCAAACAGAGCTTCTATTTAATTTGGTGTGTAATGGAAAACTCTGGGCAAGTTTTCCACTCAGAGACATTATATTTTAAGGGCACTCTGTGAAGTACAGCCTTCTTTTTTTGTCATTTATCTCTAGGAAACTAAATAGAAGTCCTTATAACAATTAAATACCCATCTGTTGCTCTCAGGAAGCCAGGGGTATGATGCCAGAAAAGTAAACCAATCTTTTCATCAGTTGTTGGGTATATAGATTCAGTGATCAGGAAGACAGTTCAATGAAACACATATTCTAGTTTATATGACTAAAGGAGAAGGAAAATCATGACAGAAGAACCACTTAGGTCCAAATCCTGGACATGATGGAAAGGAAACTAAATGTAAAATTGTCCAGATTGACTGTGGAACCATCCATCTACAGATTCTCTTCCTTCTTGGAAGTGCAGGTGACACTGTGGTAGAACAGCAAATGGATCTGTAGCACAGAATGTGTGATCAAAACCAAATTTGTGAGTGACAGTGAAGAATTTTGCCCAAGAATCTGGTAATTTAGTACAAGTTTAAAAGTCTCTGTCTCAAGAATAAGTAGTAGTCTCATTAGCAGTACCTCCAATCACTACACATCCCTGTTGCCCCGTTGTTCTGGGAAAAATCTTATGCACCAGCAATGGATGCTCTGATCTGGACTGTAGTCATAGAATCCTTTTAAATCTGGCTAACAAATGCCAAAATCTTGACTGAAAAGTTGTGATATAAGAAGCACTCGTTAAAGCTGCCTGCAAACATATCTCTCATCATCCCCATTTTGCATACCCAGAGGTTAGCTCAAATCACTGACAGTAATGTCAAGCATATCTCATTTATGCTATAATTATCTTTACTCACATATGTCACCAAACAGAATTGTTTTCTCAGTATTTTAAGAGTCCTTTTAGGGACAGGGAGATGTGGAAATGTCTTTCTAACATGAGTTTAGGAGCATCTGAAAGAAGCTGCAGCTGAAGAGAGGCTGGGATATGCACAGCTGTTTGTGCTTCCAGCTGGTTTTTGTATATTCTCCGGGTGGAGCAGACATTGATAGCTGTTCCCTCATAAAATATGTAACAGTACTTTATGACCTCATATATTTTCCAGTCCTAGAGCCTGATCCAGGGTCCACTTGGCTCCCTGAGCAGGCTTCCAGTGCCACCAGTAGAGCTCTATCAAATTCTTAATGAACCAAGTCTAGAGAGGGGTAATTTAGGGCCATTATCTTTGCAGGGTTGCATACGGTTCGGTGATGCTCCAACATTTGCCTCTGGAGTTCTTTCCCTGCTGCTTCCCTTGCTCTCATGAGCTGTTTTCCACCACCCTTCAGAGATTTATACACGACAGCTCTGGGTCTCTTTCGCTGTCTGAGGCCACCGGGTTGCAGCCCTGGTGCTCTCTCGCTTCCTTGGCAGCCTTCCCCAGGAAAGCTCCAGGCCCCAGGGTGGTTGATAATGTCTGGTGACATTTTGTGGCACTCCTGCAGCCTTGTCAGTCTTGTCGTACTTCCCCGTGTCGTGCATCGTCAACTGCAGCCTCCTAACTGCAACTTGATATTGAAGTTCATTGGCAAGGGTTGCTTGTGGGTCAGTCTGTGCTTCCAGAGCCTCAGAGAGTGGAGTGGCAGGGAGAGAATACTGGAGCTTTTTGTCAGGGGAGAGTTCTGCAGAGCCTTTCACGTGAGGTTTGTTTCCACACACAGAGTGTAGCCTGAATTTGGGATGGGGAATGTGAGCGAAGGCAGGAGCCAGACTGCTGAAAACAGAGAGGCTAAAACCAGCCAGAGGGAAGGGGAAGCTTCTGTGCTTGTGGGCTGGGAACTCAATGCCCTGGTTGAAATCCATCTCTGCCTTCTTTAGGTCACAAAAATTATGGCTCCAAAGCCAGGATCCAGCCCTTCTGCTCAGCAAATTCGGTGTGCTTCACTCATTGTGAGCATAGGCTGCTTGAAAAAACAATCATTGCTTTGCCTCCTCTGTGGAAGAGTAGGTTCTACTGGCTTTCCCCCACTTTGGATATGATCCAAAAGGGCTAAAGCAATTTGAAAGTTCGTACAAGTGTGCCAAGTACATGTACATCTCACTGGTTTGATGTGGTGGTGCTGGGGACTCCAAATATTTCACACCTACTGAATGTTTCTGGGAAATGTTGTTTCCACTCCTGCAGTTCTTGGTTTTTGCTCTTGTTTGTGCTTGTCCTTAGATCAAATGAGGCTAATGACTGAGGGATAGCCATGCTTCCCAAGGATTTGAGGACTTTAATGGTAGAAAGCTATTAAGAGACGTGCTTTGCTGTTGAATACATCGAAGCCTTTTGCTGCAGGGGATCATCCTAAAGGCTGGAAGAAAACAACAGCTCAGTGTTTTGACAACATCAACTCACAACTTTGTTTTAGAACAGTCTTTTTCTGATCCTAATGTAGGTCATGGCTGCAAGTTAATTTGTTCCATGTGCCATTATGATGTGGAATACATTCAGAAAAATAGGGTTTTCCCAGGGTGAGAAAAAATTATGTTTACTAAGCAGTTACAGTTTGGTTGATTTTTTTATTTCCCCCCTGTGCTTTCCCATGCTTTGCTTCACCCTCTTCCTTCTTGTTTTCCTGCATTAGTAGCCTGACATACATGACTGGGGTAACCAGTTTCACTCCCTGTGCTCTCCAGAGCTTTGGATGTGGAGGCAGAGTGGACCCATCCCAGTCTTGTGAGGGCTCTTCTGCAGCTCCCTTGGGCTGTAGACACTGCATAAACTGAGGCAACGCCTTATTTCAGTAAACCATGTGTTTGATTCATAGTTTTTAAGGCTTGGTTGGTGATGATAGAGAGTGGCTTTGCATGTGGCCTCTCCAGTGCTAAAGCAGTGAATTTGCTCTGGTATCACAAAGTCATGCAGAAGAATGAGAATCCTGATTGCTGTCCCCCGAGATGAAAGCGCTGTAATCACGACAGCCACCCTGGAGCAACTAACCATACAATAGGTCACCAGAGTCATTTTATCTGTTTGGTTTCTAAGTTCTTTTGCAGATTTGAAGGAACTGCTGGAGCAAGGGAGATGTGGGGTTTGGGGTCTCATCCCAGCACAGCTGGCTGGGGAATCACAGTGGGAGCACCAGCACAGAGGTGATTTAACACCTTCTGTCCCAATCCCCTGCTGCCATCACTCAAAACTTCACCTACTGTGGTACAGGCTCTCTGTGTGCCTGAAAATGTATTCCTGGCCACTTGAACTGAGCTAATTCAGGCCCTTTGAACATTGCAGAGCCCAGAGAAAGAATAATTTTCTCATATATATATATGTATATATGAAAACCGGACTTCTGTCTGTATCAGTTTTTCAATTTTGTTTTAGAGCGGTTGTGCTGAAATGCCATGAGACAAAAGCATCATAGTTTGAATCCTCACTATGGAAAATATATTGAAAATGTAGTGAAAGGCTATGATATATGTCCAAGTTGAAGGTTTAAGCCTTTTTCCTGGAGTGTCTGTGTCAGCTGCTAAGTCAGCCACGTGAAGACTGAGGGTCACCGTGATGTTGGGAGCCCTATGCATGGCCTGTGCAGTACAAAAGGCAGGGAAAGATCACATTTTCCCTGTTTTAAGTTCGCTGTGCTGCGTTTCCAGGAAAACTTGAGTTTTACAACACATTAGAGAGTAGGTCTTCCCTTGTTAGAATGGTGTAGCTCCACCCAAGTCCGTAGATCTCAGATGGTTTGTGGTACGTAAGGGTAGCACTGAGCCTCAGCACTCTGTCAGAGAAAGCAAAATGTTTAGTTTCACTAAAGAAAAATGGATATCTATTAGCTGTTAAACTCCCCCCCCAAAAAAAATAAAAAAATAAAAAATCTTGAATTAATGTGCTCCACACCAGCAAAAGGGGCATTTTATCACTTTCACCCTATGTGTGAAAATGTTGTACAGTTTTACAGACAGTGGAAGTGTGATCAACAGTGAGACAGAGATGGTGTGACTCACACAAAAGAAACAGCACAATGAGAGAACGCAAATATTTATAAAAAGACAAAATAATGTCTATAAAACGATCTCACAATTGAGACATATGGATGCAATCACCAAGGATAATACAGGGAAAATAAATGCCACTTATAGGGAGTTTGTCATAATCCAGTGAAATGCGTGTGGCTGCACAGCACAGTTTGGTCCTGCAGCTTTAACTTCAGGAAAATCTCCCTCAGGATTACATTAGTGACAGATCTCATACCTGTGCCCAGCAAGACACTGCCTTCCCCCCTCAGTTCGGTCTCATGCTGGACCACAACTTCCATTCCTTGTCAAGACAAACTCTCACCACTCTCATGGTGCTGAATTCTCTTCTCATTTGCATGGAAATGGAAGGACTGAAGGATGTCGTTCCCAGGTCACAATGTCAGATTTCCAATCAGATCATCAAAATTAAAAAGCAGTTTGATAAACCCAATTTTCCAGCTGACAACACAGTATTTATAATAGTTGTAATCTTTGTAAATTATTTCTGACCCAGTTTTCATATATGAATGTCCTTGCAGCACTGGCATTTTTTCTTTCTCTTTTCAGTGCCTATTTGCAGTTTCTTGCTGAGACATAAAACATTATCATGTAAATGGTGGTTTCCTTAGAAAGCAAATCCACTGGGATTTTTAATTAGAATATCTTTGTGAACATCTGAACCAAACTGTAGCACACTGTGAAGCCTTGAAGTGATGCTGAGCAGTACTGCTCACGTTGTTATTTCACGTTTGCTGTTAGAACTATTTGGCAAAGATAAGATTTCAAAATACACAGCTCAGCCACATAAAAGTTCTTGCAACTGTGACAAAGTGAGGGAGCTTGAAATATATACAAAAACCTTCTTTGGAAGAAGGAGCAGGGCGAAATGTGCAATGAGAAATTATATTAGCAATCTTTAATTTATTATGAGGGCAATTTTCAGAATGCAATGTCAAGGTCCTTCATGTTTATGAACGTTTTCTGCACTCACCTAATAACTGAGAGTCAAGGAGAATTTATCAAATTAATTTTAGTTTTGGCTGGAGAGTTAGACTTTTTAAAGAATGCTAATGATTTTGCCCAGACATTAATAAATCTGCAGTAAGGCCCAGCATGCAAAAGGAAAATGAAGGGACATTTTTGTCCTTCGTTCCCTTTCTCCTGGAAGGCTGGAAATGCTGTTTGTCAGTGCTGCTAGGGACAGATTTTGGCGTGTGTGGGACAAGATCCACGTGGCAGTGCAGGTTAGAGGGACAACTCCAACAAAGAGCAGTGTTATCCTTTGTCTGCAGGGGGATCCCATTGTCCCATGACTGGAAATTTGAGGGAACAGCATCACAAAGCAGAAACAGAGCTGTGCATGGCAGTAAATGTGTATCTGAGAAGGGTGGGTCTGCACAGGTCCTCATTTTTAGCTTTTTCCTGAGCATCTTTTGATGGGCATTGCTGGAAACAGGTACTCCTGCTGTGCTGTTTTGGTGCAGTCTGGCTCTTTTCAGGAGTTTTTCTGTAACTGCACAGCAACCACAGCCACTGGAGTCCCACAGGAATGGATAGTACAGCCCAGAGGCCGTGTCCAGGCAGAAATCCACTTAACTAGAGGGAGAACCTGAGCATCTCCAACTCCCATTTGCCTCACGGGCAGCTGAAGACATTAATCATCTTGCACAGGACCCTGAACACCTTTTGTAATCCTCAATGAGGATAAACAATCAAGTTGACTTCATTTTTTGCAGAAAAGTGGATGTTACTGAATGTGAGGCCCAGAACACAGTTTAGTCTCTTGTTGCCACCTCTGCAGGGAAAAATGTAATTATATTGAGCTCTAAGTAACTTTGTTTGGGACAATTTATTTAGTCTCTCTGAAAGTAGCTGTCCATTCCCCAGAGCATTTAAAAATGAATGCTGGTGTCCAGCCTATTGCCATGGCAGCCCTGGGAGGGTTTATGTGATACACAGCACATCAGAGCCTTCCAATAATTCCTCTGTAGGTTAATACTGAAAACAGAGCTCTGCAAGTCTAGGGTAATACAATATGCAGAGGTAAAGCAAAGCCTGGGCAGGCATTTAAAGTGAAGGAAAGTAGTGGACAGAAGCCAAAAGCCCAGCTTTTCTCCGTTTTCATTTCCTCAGAAATACATATACTCAACATCCATTGCTCTCTCCTGCAGTGTCACATGTTTGGATTGAATGCTGTGAGTGTCTGTTTCTGATGGATAAATTCCCAATGAACTGCTTCAAGACAGGTTTTTTTTTTTTTTTTTGAGGATTTTTCTAGGTGGCACCATTTAAGAAGCTTCCTGCAAGCTCTGTCTCAGTTTAAGTGACTAAAGGATTAACAGAGTGAGACATGGCGAGGAAAGCAAAGCCTGGGATTTGAGAGCAGCCAAAGCAAACATACTCTGGAAAATAGACCTGAGGATCTTTGATACCTTTGAGTGGTTTGAGGGGTTTTTTTAAGAGCTGGAGTGCTATTTCTCTTAAAGTGGGTTATAGATGGGGTTCAGGAATCTTTCTCTGCCCTCCAGCTTTCTGCATCATGCATTTTCTCCCCATAGAGACAGCAAATACTCTCTTTCCTGAGCAGAATCAGTGAAGAGTATTGTCTCAGGGTGGAATCTCTCCAGCATTATCTGAAGTCAAATATGCATCTGGATTGACTCCCAGGTCCATTCTCATCTCTTCTGACTTGCAAAGGTGTGGCAAGACTCCAGGAAAGAGGTGGAACACCCTGTAAAAATTCAGAGTGCTCACTACACCCAAATACTTAAAATCTGAAGGTATTGCCTAAGGAGTTTGCTGTGCAAAGGAATTATAGCATAGAAGGCAACAAAAGACAAATTTAAGTTGATGGACAGAGACATTTGTAAATCCACCTCCTTTCTATCTTGGCATTAATTCTCTCTGCTCCTCTTTTCTCTGTTGAGATGATGGGCCTAAATGGAGCAAAACGCTGAGATCCCGTTCTTCCACAGATGCTTATGTAAATGCCAACTCAGAAATGCCAGGTGAGGCCTGGACTCTGCAAAGAGGTGACACACACGGAGCTGCCTGCTGGTGTGCAGTCTCCAGGGGTTGGTGCAGCTCTGTGCGAGAAATGCTGCACAAAGAGGTTCTGCCCCCGAGGGATGTTATCACCCACCGCGGCAGAACTCACACTGCTCTTTCTGCTCCTGTAAGCTAGGAAGAGCTGAGTTGGAATTTTCCATCTAGATGCTTTTTCTAAAGAAACTACACTTTCTGAAGGCGGGGGAGATGGTGCCTTTTTGCAGTTTTAATTGGAAAAAAAAAATTTGCCTTGGGAGTTACAGGCTCATGCTGCCTTGATAAACACAAATATATTCTGGCAAATGGAACAACACTGACGTGTCATTTCCTTGTGAGTAAGCAGGAGATCTTGGAGTATTGGTGAGAAGAATCAGATTATTCTTTTTTGGCTACCTCACACTAGAGAAAATTTCCCTACTTGAGCATCTTTAATGGGCACTTCAGTGCTTTCGCATAAATCATTTAGAGTTTAAAGGGTTTTCTCAATGCTTTGAAAAAAAGCGTAGAGGAAAGGAGCCCTTATCTGGTGCTTGTTGATATTGCAAGATTTTTGCCCTACTAGATAATAGGGATCAGACCCAAACTGTCTGGTCTGTGGGTCCTTCCATGAGAGAACCAGCACTGAGTGTGCCAAACTACACATCTGGCTAGCAGGTTAACACATTTGTGGGAAAAGGCACCTTCCCTTCCAACTTATAATACACAACAAATGCTTGTTGGTTTAAAAAAAACAACAACCCACACCCCAAAACACAAAGATTTGCTACTCCAGAAATAAATTGTGTGAAGAAAGAAAAGGGGGGGAAAAAAGGAAAATGAAGGAAAGGAAAGCTTTGTTTTATTTTTCTGTGGAAGCCATATTCCCACATGCTGGAAACAGTAAAAAATCAAGCTCATGAGGGTTTCTGATGATGGGATAACCGTAGGTTCTTTGTTCTGAATATAAATTGCCACATTAAAATGTGCTCATAAGAGCTGCAGCTTCAGTGTGAGTAGCCAAGAATAAGAAACTCAGCTTCATAAAATGACACCTAATGTGAAAGCTGTCCAGAAGACATTACCCATATACACTCCAAAAAAGGCCCATTTTTGAATCAAAAGAATGGGTAAAAAAAGCAAACTGCACCAGAAAGTTGTTGTTCAGGAGTGGGTGTGTATATAGGTTTGGAAGTTGGTGCTTCTTTATTAAAAGCTTTTATAAACCCAGTCAAGCCAATTCCATGAAAATTAGCTTTTGCTGGCTTCATTTTTCTTTGTGGAACAATGTGGGTTGTGACAAGACCCCTCTAAGCTGGTGGAATCGTTCTTTCTTGCTCCAGAGAAAAGTCAAGGTGGAACTTCTGCCCTATGCGTGCAACCACGGTGTTGACACCAGGCTTTTACCCACTTTCCCTAGGTATGGATGCATTTGCAGATTTGTTTTTAGTCCTGTGAGCACATGGGGAGTGGTTCTACCAGCTGGAGGGAGAACACTCAGCATCTACCCCTTATGCTGGAGTGAAGCCAATATTTTGATAAACAAAATTTAAATGATATAGATTAAATTTCCATTAACTGATTCTCACTTATGCTGATTTGGTGTCAGTGTAGTTCCAGGGACATCCAAACAGAATTTGAAATGATGAAAGCCTTTTGGGAGATCAGAACTGGAAGCAGTGTAATTTTTTTCCCAATGTAAGTAAAGCTGGCTTGAAACTAATTGTATTAGGCTTTATACCCTTTCTGCTAGAGCAGCTGAGGATATGAATGTTTTAAATTAGTGGAGGCAGTTTCTTAGTGAAAATGAGCCTTGGTGGCCGCTCAGACAGGCAGGTAGGGAGAAGAAGCTCAACACATTTCATGACTGCAGGCGTCTGGGTAAAGAAGAGAAATCCTATTAGTGCCCAGTTAAGAGAATGGCTGCATCGTGAATTCAGTGCTTATTAGAGGATCCAGGGGGACTCCCAGCATACAGATGCAAATCCACAGGAAATTAGGTCCCTGAATTCTAGTGCTCAACGAAATCACTGTTTTTGTGGAGATGCTCTCAAATATGAATGGTGAGAAATTGGTCTCATTTATGTTTCTGTAAATCAAGAATAACCGCAGAGCAAGGAGATGGAGTCATCATTCTGAGATATTTCAGCAGCTCCCATGGCCTCAGAATCTGAATGTTTCTGTATCTGCGTGGATCAATTACTGCCTGTGAGCTGGGGAGATGCTAATATCCTCATTTCACAGGCTGCATCTGAGGCAGAGAGAGACTGGAGCCTAGTTCCCTAACAAGATTTAAATATATAATTTCTATTGGTTTCACTACAAATCAAGAGACTTTAGATGCTCTGTACTAGCCAGGCTTTTTCCAGAAAATATATGTTGGAGGATGGAATTGGACTGACATGTTTTGCGTTCGCGTTTACCCCTTTAATCACAGAACCTGCTTCCCTGGCTGGGGAAGGCTGTGGCTCTTCCTCACTGCGTGATAGCCTGCAGGAGGTGAAGGAGGGGGAGAAGGATGTTTTTGTTTTCCCTTTATCATTTTTGGAGCTGATCAGATGCTGCAGTGTTCTGCAGGAACAGGGTAAATAAGGGAATCCATCGTCTGATGGCAGCTGCTCCTTTGCAGTGCCTCACTTCAGGGCGTTGTTTCTTGCTTGTGTTTCCAGAGAAATTTCCTCCTGGGGTAATGATGAAAAACTAGTCACAAATCAACACAATTCAGAATATATGAGAATCATAAAATATTGCAAAATAAAGCAAACAATACAAAAGCTCAGTGCTTTCATCGTGCAGGGGAAGGCCTCCAGAACACCAAGGAGTTTTGGAACTCTTTCAGAGACTCAGAAATCATGGAACTTGGATGTTTTTCATCTCAAGGCTCTCCCTTCTCTCTTTCCTCTCTCCTCCCCAATGAATCACGCAGTAAAAGAATACATTACCTGGAAACACAGCAGGAGTCTTGGCCTTAGTATAAGAGAGCAGATTATAATGAGTATCATACTAAAGAAGAGGGCATAAAGAGCACCAGCAGCCAAAAAAGGCAATTTGAGGGATATGATGTAACTCAGACAAGATGTCAGTGATGGGCTGGAGATAAAACAATGTCAGTCACTGTGAATTAATTATCTCTCTATAAAAACAAATCAGTGGAGCAGCATAGCACACTGTTGTACTGAGTCATGAGGTTTGGCTGTCAGACAGGGAAGTGGTCACTTCACACTGCCCCAGGGTACAGGGAGAGTGTTGAGAGTCCCATTGCAGGGCAGCCAGGTTCTCAGAGTAGTGGAAAAATTGCAATTTCTATTATAATCCCTTTGTATAGAAGAGCTCATAAACCCAACCAGAAAATTTTGCTTTAGGCTGTAACTGAGCTGACAAGGTCTCAGCACAAGAGCGAGTGTATCCAGTGGGGAATGCCCGTTGTTGCGGAGAACGAGGTTTGATTTAATGAATGAGAGAAGGTAAGGCCATAATTATTCTCTTGGAGGGAAGGAGAACAAGCAAAACATTTAAATGCACACAACAGCAATTCACAGGACTACTGGGAAGTGCAGGTGTGTGTTACATCAGTAGCAGATGTATCTGCAAGGCCACAGAACCGCTGCTCTGCTTCATGGCAGAGTTTGGTTTCATGCACTGTGTGGCGCTTTGAAATATCTGAGAAAAAGTTCTGAATGTGCCCAGGCCTGAACTTTGGCTCCTCCTTCAAAGCAGGACACACTCCACCTTTCTCTTGCACCCTTGATAACCTCACCCTCCTTAGATGGGGAAAGGTGGAGGCAGAGAATCCCACCCCGAGTGCCCACAGAGCAGAACTTGCCATCACATCTTGCTGCCACTGTCATCCTCTGGGTAGCTGTAGCAAAACAGCCTGTAAATGGTGTTGGAGATTGAATTGCCCAAAGCTCTTGGAGGTTGGTAATGGTGCTCCAGTGTGTTTTACAGATAATTTGGAAACAAATCTGTGCTCTTAATCATGTCCTTTATTCTATGCTGACAGTGCTTCCCATCCCAACAGTCAGCGTTCATTAAAAAGCAGCCATTGACTGGAGGGGAGTTGAAACAGGGACAGGGGCACGTATTCAGTTGGGTGGGCAGGATGGGTGTGAAGTTTCTATCTGCATCTTTTCTAAGCTATCACATTTTTCCCCTCTAAGCCAAGATTTAGCTGAAGAGGTGGGTTCAGAGTCACACTGTCAATTCCCTCGCTGAGCACTTGGCTTGTGCTGTTAGTGAACACTTGGGGTTTCTGAGGGCTTCTGAAGTGAACTGCTGCAGGCACAGATGTAATATTTTACAGCAAAAAAAAAAAAAAACCAAACTCTTTTCTAGTGTTTCCATAGTCTGGGCTTACATTGTATATACAGGGAGTGGTTGATAGCCAAAGGAGATGACTTTTTTTTGGCTGGGATTTTCAGAGGGACTCAGAGGACCACCATTGCCAGTTATCAGTGATGACAAATTCTGTCGGAGCTGTAATTTTCACACAAAGCAAGGAGGAGTTTAACAAGTCACTGCAGGGGAAACGAAGCGTTGAAGTTGCAGCTCGTTGAGAACCCCTACGAGCTGCTCCTTCCCAGCCACACAGTAAATGAGCAAAGCCTCGAAGCAAAATCTCAAAGAAGTGAGATTTCTTGTATGCAGGAAGTGCTGTAGCAGCTAGAAACAGGCAATTACTGTCCAACAACCGAGTGCCCAGAGGTTTGTGCTGGGGGTAATCCCTCAGTAACCCCTGCCCACACCCTTCGAAGATGCCAGGCTCCGACTGCGGCACAGGCACAGGGGCTCAGCAGTACACCGAGCTCCCAGAGCCTGCAGTCAGCACAACGTCTTATTCTCTCTCCAAAAGCTTCCTCTGAGATTTTCAGCAGTGGCAGATGGTGACATCAACGTGTACATCACCGCTTTGCAGCACTCAGGGGTTTTATTCCGTTCGGGAGTGTGAGACCAAATGACTCGCTCACGCCTTCCTTGGAGGAGTGGGCAAACTGAAGTTCAAACTCTGGTGGTGAAACCCAATTTCTCAGTCCCCTGCTGTGCTTGGATTTGAAAGAAGAGGTTTCTGTAGCTTGCTGACTTGCAGGTGTAAGGGAATCTTCTCCTGCTTCTGCACAGCCTGAGCAGATCGTGCATTTACCTGCTGTGTGTATTTTTGCACAACTTTTGGAGTCCTGTGTGAAATGTGCTTCAGTATTTACCACTGAGTAATCGAAAACCATCTTGGAACTTTTTCAAAGGAACACCAGTAAAAAAGCTTGTTTTATCTATGTACATATGTTAGTGTGTGATTTGGAAATGCCTGCTTTATGGATTTGATCCATCTAGATATCCTTAAACAGCTTTTCTCTCAAGGGATCCCTGAAGTCTGCCAGCAGCTCTGTGATGCTGGGATTTACCCCTCTGGAGTGTTCTAGCCCAGAGAGGGATGGTGTGATGCTAATGGCACTCAGAAGTGCCCCTGCACTGATAATTGCACAAAATGCATGGGGCAAAGGGACAATGGGCTTGCCCATTTGAAGGTGTTCACGTTCCCTGAGTGACATTTGGGCCAGGCCAAACAGTACAGTAATGCTGAAACTGTGGGGAATAAAGGTCAGACACCTTCAGTGGTGTGTCCCAGTGAAAATACTGGGTTTAATTGGAGCATCAGTTTCCCTGTCTTAGGTGAGGACTGAGGGTAAGTATGTTTGTGAATGATGAGTGGCCTCAAGTGCTATCAAAGGTTTCTTTCAGGCAGATGTGCAAAATCCTTCTATTCTCTGCCCCCCTCCCCTGCTCCAAACACAGATATTTCAAGGTTATAAATGGGGAGAAAATCTCTGGAGAGGAAGATATTGCAAATAAAATCTAATCTATAAATGTCTCTCTTTAAAGGCACAGCCCAAGCTCCCCATTTTATCTTCTTGACAAAGCAAAACAACTCAATTTTGAACTTGCTCACATTGATTTTACATCAGGGAATTCCACCAATTTCTGGGAAATTATTGATCTGAGCGAGATCAAAATCCATGCTTTTTCTTTCTTTTCCTTCAAAATTCTTTTTCATCTATCGATTATGGTTGTGTGATGTGGCTTATTGGCTCTGAGCTAATAATGACCAAGTGCTTTGGGACAAACCAAACTGCTTAATGGGCCACAACACCAGAATTGATCCCTATAATGACCCAGAAATTAATTAAAGTAATCATTCTCATGCAGTCACATACCAGGGAGTCTCTAGGATTGTCACCCACCTGGCTGCAGTATTTAAGCCCATGCAATTCCAGCTGTTGAAAATTTGAAGGGATCATCCATGTCTTACATCTCTAAGTGGGGTCAGCAGGCTGTGACCCTCAACATGACCCTGATGGGCCACAGGTCTCTCTAGCACAGCCAGGATCAAGCCAACTCTAAGCAATAGCAGTTTCTTGCCCTTATTTGTTCTTTTTTTTCTTTTTTTGAGGGGTCAGATGGTTCACATTTATGAAAGGGCATATTTCTTCTTGATCACTGAGAGACAGTAATCATTTCTTGCAGCGTTTACAAGTCTTGGTGTTTTTTAAAATATATTTACAGCGCTTGACTTCCTTAGTGAGCAGATCCAGATGGAGGATAAAAGCTGCAGCCCGGGGAGGGTGTGTGCTGAGCAGAGTTGTAGCTTGTTCTTCCCAGTCCAAAGTGAGAAGGATATGGATTAATTGTGTATAATGACATAAACCCTTGTCTAATGGCATGCAGGAGCTTGCAGGGCAAACCAGAGCCCAAACTCAGGTCTGGAACGTGCTAGTGGCAGGGGCAGCTCTGCCTCGGTGGGAGAGTGAATGTGTCTGAGTCCACGTGAAGTGAGAGTGTGGCACTGGCAGCTGCTGGCACTGATGGGGCACCAGACCCCCTCCTTAATGCCTGTGGACAAATCCACATGCACATACTGGTTTTTGAGGCTAAAATGTCTGATTTCTTCTCTGCTCTGGCTCTCTGTTTAATTTTGCCAGTTTACCAAGTTGCCCCTCATTCTCAGAGGCTACAGAAAGCTGCAGGCTGGGCCCTGTGTTTTTGTAGGAATGCTTTTATTACAGTATCCCTTTTCTGTAATTCCACATGGGCTTCTTTGTCCTTTCAGTAAAACCACTGAAGCAGTGAATTCCTCCCATGTCCAGGGGTGTGGTGCAGAATGAGCCTTGGTCCTTCAAGGGGATTCAGGCCAGGAGGCTTAGAAATGAACATGTGTGTGGGAAATATTGAGGCTGAGGGAGCAAAATGCTTTCACAGAAGATGAGGAATAGACATTAATGGACAAATTCCCTTTCCATGTTCCAGCCTGTGTGTTACTCTGAACAAAGAGCTGAGTCCATGCCACACCCACACCTATCCAACCCCTCTTCTTCTGCCACCTGGCTTTTGTCATTACTGGCAATACTCTTGCTGTCAGGGTGGTGTTTTCCTCTGCCACATGGAGTAATACTTCTAAAGTTACCCAGGCAACCCAATTCACATGCCCCTGCTCCTCCCTGTGGGGTGAACCAAATCTGGGGACCTTTGGGACATTGTCTTTAAAATGTCTCTGCAATTTGAGATGCAAAATCACCATCTGCTGTCTCTGTTCTGTTTGGTGCATATCCACTGAGCTCAGAGTCATTCAGGAACCTCTGGAGACTTTTATTGCCAGGTGATGAAATCCCAGAAAAGAATAAATTAGAAATCAAAAGGGGAAACCAGAATGGCATGTGGTGTGCAGGGGAGGAGCAAAGTCAGGCAATTGTTTCTGCTTGGAAAATTAATTTGTTTCAGCCATAAAGTTGACAGTTATCACCTGCACAAGGTTTCATCGAGAGCCATCAGTCTCATTCCCCTTCTGTGTGCTCTGTAGCCTTCATTTGGGGTTTTCAGGAAGGGGTTAAGTGCTGCTCTGTAGCAGAAGAGAGGCCTCAGCTGCATGCCCGGAGCACATGGGGTGCCAGGGCAGGGACAGCTGTCCCCAGTGAAGGGATTCCCTCACATATAAAATTAATTTGCTCCAGCAAACTTGCTTGGCTGAATGCGGTCTGTGTGGGGGTTGGAGTTTGTGCAGGTTTGGGGTGGGGTAAAAACTGTGCTTTCTTCCTCTCTTATTTACTTTTCTCCTATGAGAGTTGTTGGTGGGTTAAATAGCAGATTTTTTGGAAGTTGGCTTTTGTGCAGTGCTCTAAATCTAGGATTTTTTTTGGACGGGGGTACTATTTGGACGCTGATTCTGTGAAGTTGTTTTCTTACTCTGTATGTGCCTTTTTCAAGGCACAAACAAAAATATCAAATGGGGAGAAGACGTTTCAGAAGATTAAACCAAAGAAGGGAATAGGAGGGAAAGAAACAAATAGTGATGAAACAGCACAATAGAGCCGAGATAAGATACTTTAATAGGAAGATTTATACAAAAATATGCCTGGATCTCTGTATTTGGGCAAGTGGTCCTTGTTGGTATCTAAACCTTTAAGCACAGAGTTACTTCAGCCAGGGTAGACTCAGTGCTGGTATTGGGAATTCACTGCAACCCTTCTGTGCTTTATCTGTCCTGCAGGGAAGGAGGCTGCTGTCACCTGGCTGTTTGTTTCTGCAAGCAGAGAGCAGATTCTCAACAGTACCCTGCTATCACAGAGCTTTGTAAGGTATGGATAAATCCTCAGAGTTGCTGGGAGAAAGGCTTTGTTTTAACTCCTCTGGCCAGATGTGGTCTCTGCCTTGAAAACACTGCACGGTGTGAATGAAGAGTGAGTGATCTTGGGTTTTTTGTCTTTTGGAAGGAGCAATTGACTGTATAGGGCTCATTAATTATTGATGCACACGTGTCAGAGGGAAATAAGGAGATTCCTTGCCCTGTACAGAACAGCTCTGCAGAGGGAAACAGATGCTGGATATGTCTGTTTAATCACACCCTGGGCCAGATGCCCAAGGAATGGGCTGAGCCTCGTGTCTGTCTGTCTGTCTTGTGTGCTGTAGGCACAGGCCAGCTGTGGGTTAGCCTTGCCAAAGAAATAGGAGGATAATTGGGCTTTGGATGGCCTCTTAATTCCAAGACCACCCTTGCCTTGCATTTCATCCAATGCTAAAATGGAAAGATACTTTAGTGGCTGCAGAGTTTTAAAATCACCAGTTTATCATCAAGCAAGCACCAGGGTGCTGCTTGGGATCCTGCACTGCCAGGGCAGCAGCAGAACCCGTCTGCTCCGTGCTGTTGGGCTGTGTAAAGTGCTCAGACAAAGAATGATGCACTCGGCCCAGGAAGGTCGCTGAGGGCTGCTCATTAGGCAGCAAAGATGAAAGTGCTGTTACCTCCCCTAATTCAAGGGCAGGAGATGAGACTGGAATCGATTGTTCAATAGAGCTGAAGATAATAAAGCTGAGATTTCAGAGTGTCGGCCCAGGCTGGTCAGGACATACAGGCCAGTGCAGAGCTTGAACTGTGCTCACAGGGAAGACAGCTCTGTAATTCCCTGGGACCTTCAGTAAGTCCAGCTGGTCCCTGATGCTGCTCTCTCCCTCGGTGTCTGGCTGCATGCAGACACCTCTCGTGTCCAAGGGGGGTGTAAATCATTTTAGAGGGGATTTTCTTCTCGGAAAGGTTAGGCAGGGTGAGCACTCGGGGTGGATGACTCTGGAGGAATTAAAGGCAAAGGTTTTGCATGTTTCCTACTTCAATTATATCTGGACTCTCCTGCCATGAACAAAGACTTGTTTTAATTTTCTTGCTCGTAAACATGACTCATTATTATAAACAAGAGGAGAAATCTTATTTCTACTCCTAAGTCTTAAAGTGCAATTAGCAAAGGCAATTCAAGGACTTGCCCAGTGCTCACTTAAGGATAATAAGCATTGACCAATTAAATCCCTTTTGCTTTGAAAATTTGATTCCTTAAACACAAAGAAAAACTGTTTCTGCTGTCTTTTAACTCTATTTTTAAAATTTAGAAAATATTTCATTTAATTAATTTGGCATTAATTCATTTCAAGCCAATTTTATTTAAGCCATTTTCATCTTCAAAGTCTCCTTTCTGATCTATCACAGCTGTTGTACTGACACACTCCGTGACCAGTTTATGTCCCATTTTCTGTGCCCAGCAAAGGCCAGTGTGATACCACCTGTGCATTGTGGGCACAAATGGATGAATGAAAAGCTCATTTTGTTGATGTTGTTGTTCACCAATGTGACTTTTCTCCAGGGTGGGTGGGTGTTTGTATGTAACCTTGCAGCAGCATTGTATCCTACGAGATGGGTTTGGGTGTAACCAGAAAATGACCCAAGAGTTAAGCCAGACCCAAGAGTTAAGCCAAACCCAAGCAGCCGGAGCTTGTGACTCGTGGAAACGTGGCTTTGATTAAAATGCTGTTCGTGCAGCGTTAGCACACACAGCTCCTCTGCCAAGCCCCTTCTTGCTGCCAGCTCTGCAGGGCTGCTCGCTGTGCTGGTGTCACTGAGCTGTGCTCAATGGGCTGAGCTCCTGCGTGTGTGCAAACTTCTGATTGCACGGTGCTGATACCCAGCACGGCTCGAGCCTGCTCCTGCATTTATACCCTTTCTTAGGTAACGAGAGCTAGGTTCTGATCACTTCTCTGGGAAGTGCAAGCACTGCACGTCCAAGCTCTTGGGTTTGTGAGTGACTAATTCCAATGACTGAGAACCAGTTTGTAACAGGAGTGGCTCGGTTGGTCAGTGGGACAACACTCAGCAGTCATATCCACGGCTGAAATAATTTTCCAGAAAATGCTCAAGCATGTAGTTAACAGGTCCCAGGGAGAAGGAACCCTGTGTTTGATGTGATGAGCAGGAGAGTTATTTGTCCTGCTAAAATGGTGAAAAGTCTTCCTGTCCCACCAAAACGGCTGTGCTGGCCTAGGCGGCCTGGTTTGGTCAGAGAGAGAAGTTTATAGAACTGTGTGTCACGTGCAACTCCAGTGTGTTTTTTCCTGGGATTAGCTGAGATGATGACCCTGGGAGAAGACCTGGAGGGTCTTCTGGGTCATCAGGTCCGGTCCTGTGCACTTTCACTTGAGTTTCTCCAATACTCTCCTTCAAAGCTGAGTTGAGCCAGAAGGAAGATTTTTTAGGGGAGGGGACGAGAAGGGTAGAGCAGGATGGGTTAAATACATCACTGTAGGATAGAGTTTGTGTCTCCATACAAAAATACCAGTTTGGCCCTGAAAGTTACATTCCCTGTTGCCAGTTCTAGAGCCGAGTCAGTGGCCAGGGACTGCTCCAGGACTGGAGAAGGGCTCAGGAACCACCACAGGACTGAGCTGCCTGGCTGCTGCTACTGCACATCACCCTCTGAGATCCACCACAAACCAGCCAGCAAGGAGTTAAACAGTTAAACACAATGCAGAAAATAATGCCTCCTTTATTTTCTCCTTCTTTCCCCTCCTCCTCCCATGTGCTTTTATTTTTGTCTTGAGCTAAGTAGAAATGTTGGTTTGATTTTTTTTTTTTAACTTTGGCTTAGCTTATGTTGTTATTTGATTTTTACACAATCCTCAGGTACCTAATGAAATTGCCACATGCTCAAGGGAAAACAAGTTTCATAACAGAATGACAGTAAAACGTTGCTAAAATCCTTTAGGATAGAGGAAGGATTAGAAGAAGAAAATGCAGAATAATGTAGACATTAGTTTAAAGACAACAAAGGGCTCCTAGTCCACTGACATACCAGCATCCAACAGAAGTATTCATAATTACTAATAACAAAAGGCTGCTCTGTTATGACTATTCCATTCAAACTAAAACACATGTAAAGCTTGTGTGCTAGTGAGTGCATTTTGATGATAGGTCTGGTTTAAACCTAATCTGCTGAAATACAGACAGGATAGGAACAATGCTTTCTCTAGGGATCAACAACTTTGTCCCTGAACAGACTGCCTTATGTAAACACCCATAATTCAGTTCAAATTCATGCAGACAGCTTGGATTAAAAAGAAACAAATATCAAGCAAATAAACAAAAGTCATGAGCAACAGGGGCTGGTAAACTCATTGTGGGAAAAAGTGCTCTTTGAAGCATATGCCAGTGTATACTAAATCAAGGAAATTAATATTAAACACTACAGGTCACAATATTGGACATATGTTCCACCTTCTGAGGAAGTAGCCAGAAATCCTGCTTCCAGCAGCGGATATCTTGTTTAGTGTGCTTTTTAGTCTTAAAAAAAACCAGCCCTGAACTGATAACTTAGGTGGTCACCACTACTTTGGCCTTCGCTTTTCATAACATTGTACAGAATAAAGCTTCTGGCTTGGAGCATGCAGCTGGCACTGATTTATTCAGCTGAGAATAAAGGTGGCTCACTCAGAAAATTTAGATAGTTGTGGTTACATGGGTTATATTTTAACTCAGTAAGGATAGAAATGAAATTTCTCAAGTTCCTTTCCAGTGCCTTTTAGTTCATCAAAAGGGACAAAAATGTTGTGTCTTGGAGCTGACACAATGACCTGGGGAAATCTTGGACTCTGCTTTAACTGGTGGCATAGGGACAAAATTCCTTCTCCATCAGGATTTTTGGTCAGTTTTGGAGGGGTTGGTTGTTTGTTTGGGGTTTTTTTATTGTGGGGTGGGGTTTTTTGTTTGTTTTTTTTCCTCTTTTCCTTGTACTCTCACACCTAAGTAGATGATGGGGGACTATGGAGAGATCGATGTTTCACATGTTCCCAGTGAATATGGGTCCATTGGATTTTCCCGAAAATTTCTGCTCTGTCTGCTTCTACTACCTGCCAGGTTTTTATCCCTGTTTAAGGTTCTAGGAAAGGTTGTGGGTGAGACATCCCTGAGACTCAGCAGGACTGACTTCAGCCCTCTGTTTTTAGGGTAGGCTTTGAGACTGTGGGCACTCTGCTCGAGTAGGCTTTGCTACAGGACAGGTCAGCTTTAATGTGGGCATTTCAAGAAATATTCCCTGCCTTTAGGTGAAGGGACAGGCAGGAAATCTGTAGGAGGTTTTCCAAGCTGGAGGAAGAGCTTGGGAAAAAATAACTGTGGCTCTGGAATCCAGCATATGGCCAGGGACCCTGGGCTGAGGAATGTGCTGAGGGCAGGCTCTGGGATTCCTGAGCCAAGAGGTTGTTTGTTTTTCTGGTTGTGTTCAAAGAAACCAAACTCTGTATTTTGCAATTAAATGAGGTTATACCACAGGTGTACCTGACAGGTTTCAGTCATGGAGAAGAAAAATAAAATCTTGCAAAGTCTGGCTAATTATGGTTGTTCAGATAACACACTTCAAATGTGGAAAGTTTAATAACTGTTTAAGCAACTTCTGGTCAAGGTGTTTTCTCTTTCAAAATTTCTGTTCAGTGGGTTTTCATGGATTTTCCTATTGGAACCACTGGAAGTCGACCACCCCTGAACTGAAAGCCTTTCAGTGGGGGTGCCACCTTTTCTTAGTTCATGACCTTATCTCCAGTTCCTATTAGCCACCTTGGGACAAGACTTTACTGTGACCATGATTTACATCTTGTATGAGAGCTCTCTGGGATCAGAGTGAGAAGAAAATTTGGCAAATCTGGCATTCAAAAAGCATTCTCTGAGGGCTTGGTATTTAGCTCAGTTTTCAATTTCAGCACTGCTTACTTGTGTTGGAAAAGTTATTTTTGGTTGCTTTCTGCGCTTCATTATAATTCTGAAAATGACTAATTTGATGTGACATTTGCTAATGTAGTATGATCAGACATAATTTGATCTTATTAGCTTGGATCGTACCATATTAGCAAACATCGCATTCTATTTGAGGAATGCACACGTGCTGCAAATGTGGATACACCTTGAAATCAAACTGTATTAGTATAATTGGTCACCTTAATGTTGTATTTGGTAACGAATGCCAGAATATATTGCAATTTATAGCTACCTACTTACAGATCTGCGAAGATTCAGATTGGCTCTGCGGTTGTCATATTGTTCTAGCACTTCAAAAAAAACTTTCTCAGTGATACAAGACCACTGCAAATGCTCGATGTCTTCCTTTCCTTTGGAAATGCTTTCATTGCCTTGCATTTTGGTGAGTGACGTCTGAGTTAGCTGAGTGGGATAAAGAGCTCATCTTGTGGAATAAAGAGTTTATCTTCCCCGCCGTGTGCGATGCTGGCCAACGTGGCCAGAGAAGTTTGCATGGACTGGACAGCAACAGCCACTGAAGAGGTGCAGCTGTATCAGCTCCAAATCAGCACATTAATCTGTGTGCTGCTGCCTTCTGCTTTCCTGCTGGGCACCAGCCAGGTTTTGAAAAAGACTAAATATTTGTTGGTATTGTTTATGAAGGAATGGAAAGGCCAATTGCCTTTTACGACCTTGTGTAGCTGAGATAGTAACCCTGGTGTTCACTTCTCCCATTCTGCTCTAGAGCTGTGATTTCTCTCTGCCAGCTCAGGCTGTAACTGGAAGTTTATCTCCTGTGTTCCTATGTGAGACACCACTCTTCCTGGTGGTTTGTTTTTTTGGTAATTCTTGAAGGGGAAAGGAGGGTTGTTACTGGGAGCATTATGCATTCCCATCTGAGCTAGCTGGCTGTGACTGGTAAAGAGACTTTGGGATTGGGACAATTATACAGAGGGCTGAGCATCCCTACAAAGGAAGTGCTTCCACTTGAAAAGTGAAAGAAGGCAGGAGCAATGTCTGAACAGCCCTGGAGCTCCTACTTTCCCAATGGTTTTCCCCCAGTCTAGATGCATTCTGGTGTCATTGCAGCAGAAGGGAGGATTTCTAGGGGAGAGAGGAAGGCTGAACACCCGAATTTCACACAACTGCCCCAGTGAGTGCTGGGATGGGGTGTGTGGCTGGACAGGAGGGGACTGGGGAATGGGATGAGCACCAAAGCAGCTGGTAATCCAGGATGTCTGATGAAAAGTGCAAATTGCTTCCCATCTGCAGTGGAAAGAATAAAAAAAAAAAAAAAAAAGTTAAAAATAGAATTAAAAGGAACAGTTAAAAACTTGCTGTAAGGACTGCAGTTCTGACTGCCATGATCCACTGGCATCTGCTGTGCTGGGATGAGCCAGAATGGGCTGTGCACACACTAAATCCCAAACCTCCAGGCTGAGTGCAAAGGGAGCTGCTTGTACACCCCTGGCTGTGTGGGCAAGGCAGGGTGAAGGCTGAAGCTTAAGCCTTAAACTTCAGACTGCAGGGCGTGAGTGATACGTGGTATTTGACTTCTTTTTATCTGTCAGAACAGAAGTTGTCAAAAAAGCTTTTATTTTTCCATATTCCAAAATCTTTTTGATTTAGATATCAGGTTACCCCTTTGATGTAACTTTTGCAAAACCCCTCAATAAGGTTATTAGAACTTGTACAATTTTACTGAACAAAAAACTGAGCAGAGCACCTACAACAAAAAGGGTGTTTGAGCTCTTTTCATTGACCACGAGTTTGAAATAATATATTTCGTTTTAGCCACACAACAACTTTGATCCAAAACTGATAATGTTGCATCTTTCCCAATGGATTTTTCTCTTTTGTGTTATTTTTTCATGCTCTATTTGGAAAATAGCAATCAGAGGCAATTCCAGGCTCTTAATTTCTTTTGTTTCCACCACATGGTTCTGCACACTGAGCAAATCCAGCTAGTTGTCAGCCTGAGCTCCTGTTACTCTGAAGTTTTACGTCTCTGAAGACAACACTGCTTCCTCCTCTGCTCTTCAGATATTTCAGAAATGTAATGCTGGAACTTTCTTTCAATAGATGGAGATATGTGGGGCTTTTGTCAGGTGATTCCTCTGTTTCCAGGTATAGCAAAAAATGAGTAAGATGACTTGAATGTAAACTGCCTTCACTTCAGTGTTCAGTGATGCAGACATGTTAAGGAGCTGCTGGTCCAGAATACCTCGCTCATCCCATCACACAATCACACACAGAATACCTCAGGCATTTTTGCCCATAATGAATTCCACAGAGGGACAGAAATTGGCAAGAACTTGCCTTAGACTTACACCGCTTCTCTCAATTTTCATTTCAGAAGAACCTGGGCTTTGTTCTTTCTGACTTTGCCTTGTATCCATCTATCTACAGTCTTTACAGGTGTTGTGCTTGCAATCTTCTTGTGTATTTTAGGTGGATTGACTATTTCAATTCAGATTGAAATTCCCTGCTTTGATTAGGTGCTTTGTTGAGGTTAAGTTTTATCCATTTCTTGCATTGTTTTATAGGATAACAGTGCTGGTGTGTGTGTAAGTGTGGAGAAGCAGTCAGTGGGTCAGCTCCAGTGTGAGTAACAGTAACTAACAGCAGGGGAATGTCATCAGGTTTTTGTTTCAGATGTTCTTCCTCTGGTGTGGTGGATTATAATTTCATTTATATGTATACAGACAAATGCAATAATATTTTTTATATACAATGCATCATCTTCTCTGTGAATTTATAATTTCATTGAGGGGGTGATTATTTCCAGTCACTCGAATGCAGCCTTTCTCAGAGTATCAGAAGAGTGAGGGCTGCAAGATGTGTCAGAATCTCAAGGTCAGGCTGATCCTTTGGGCACCAGAACCTGCCAGGACAGAAAACTCTGTCATTGCCTCACACACCAGGAACACTCACTGGGGAGGGTCAGTCAAGACTAAATCATTCTCCTGTCCTTGAGTTAATGACTGACTAAAGTAACCAGAAACCAAATTAGTTTTACCCGTTCTTTAACTGGCTCTGGTGTTGGCTCTCCAAGTTTATACAGCAATTTCTATGAGATCTATAAAACTCTAGTGGAAACTTCTTTAAGGAAAATTTGCTGTTAAGGGAATAAATGGTCCAGATGTTAAAAAGGTTGTTTGGGGGTTGAGTAGGATCAGATCAAGTCAAGACACATAATAATTCTGCACTGTTAATGAAATGTAAAAGAAAGCAAATTAGGAACATAAAGAAAAGGCCATTTTGGGGTTTCTTTTGTAAAATCATAGAAGTGCCCCATTAATTTCATCATGGGATTAATAGTTCATCTGCTAGTAGTTCAGTGGAGGGAGAATATTCACACAGCATTTTGTTTTATGCTGCTATTACATCAACCTTTGTGGCTGTGACCTGCTGTTAAATACAAAACAGGTGTTGGGATGGAATTAGGTCTTCAGATTACACAGACACGTAGAACATTAATTGGACTTTGCATAACCAAACTTTTATAGACTCATATTTAAATGATGCTAGTGACCACTTAAATACAATTTCAAATTAAATCCAACCCATAGAAGGAACAAGACAGTGAGCAAGCAGGGCTGGGATTTGAGAATGAATTATATGTATTGAATGGGCAGCCATGTGGAACAGTTCTAAATTATAAAATCCCTATTGGGAGCTGTGATTCCTTGTCTTGAGCTGCACACAGAAGTATCTTCAACTAAAATTCACTCTCTCAAAAATAAACATAAGAGGATGGGCTGGAGTATCTCTTTTAAAGCCAGTGTCTGCTTTTGAGCAATGGTGTAAGGTCAGGTGCCTCACATGATAAAATCTTATTTATCATCTGTATGGAAAGGTATGAGCAGTGTAGTAAAAACCTCCTGGGCAAAATCTTGTTGGGTCATTCGGATGGACCTTCAGTCTCCAGGGGCTGAGATTCCTTTTGACTTTATGCTGTGGTGGAGCAGAGCCCTTCTCCCCACAACTGCACCCTCAAATCCAGGTGCTGTCTCGTGACCCAACAGAGCACCGGTCACTGGTGGCAGCAGCAATGATGCAAAGGTCGGAAGGATTTGTGTAGTTTACACCCAGCTGACTGTTCCTGCCTGGCTGCTTCTCAAAAGTCATGACTGGCAAGGAAAGATGGGCCAGAACTCCAACTCCTTTTGATGCAATTAATTAATTCCACCTCTACAGAAAAGTCAACAGGACTTTGTGTGCTTATTTCTTCTTTTGGAGCTGCAGTTGCTCAGATAAATTCTGTACTCCTTCCAGAAGGACTGGAAGGTCCCATTCCTTTGTAGTGCTGCAATCTTTGAACAGTTCTTCATTGTCCTTAGTATTTTGAAAATGAGCTACGGTAGCACGCTCTTTTCTGGGCAAAAGAAATCAGAATATTTGTTTGAAAACTGCAATTTTTGTTAATAGAAAGGTACTGCTTTGCCCCAGTAGACCTCTAGTTGCATAGAGTGGTTAAGGAGAAAGGAATGAATAAACATGGAGCTATCACAAGTGATTAGGACAAGTTCAAGTTAGGCAGAGGAAAAGCATCCCTTGTGGGGAGGGTTTGCCAGGGGAGGTCCTGAGTGAAGCTGTGGAGCCTCTCTCCTTGGAAATAGTTACCATTAGATCACAGATGATGCCTGTGATTGATGCTGTATCTGTACGACCCCTGTGACCTCTCCAGGTTCCTTATGGTCCTATAATTCTGTGTTCCAGCAGTGAAGCAGAAACGTGGATGAAATACCAGTTTTAGAGCAGCTCAGATATTGACTTTTACCTCCAAGGTCAGGGGCAATGAAATATGGAGCACTGGCAATGAAATATGGAGCACTGGACCAAAAGTGATGCCCTACATCAACGTGTCAAGTCACCTGCTACTGAAACACTGGGTTATTTAATTCCTTTTGTGATCTTTATAGAGTTGGTCTCTAAATGTAGTTAGTGTCTGTGATGGATGCATTTAAGACAGGTGATTGTTGAGGTAGTAGAGATGTGTATAATGCCTATTCAGAGGTCACTGGGCTGACAATCACAGAATTACTGGCGTAAATAAGAGCATTCCTCTGCAGAACTTTTCACATGCAAATGTCTAATTCCTGGCTTTATCACAGGAGCTTTAAAATACAGTGAACTAGTCAGTGTATTCTCCTTTTAGAAAGGTACATGATGATAAATGGTATCACTTGAAATTATTTTTTTAAAAATCACTACAGTTGGAAAGAATGAAATTTGATTCCACCTAATCACAGATGTTTAATATTATGCAAGTGAGGCTTTTCATTGGTGCAGGCTTTTTATTTTTATGATGTACTTTTATTAAAATGTATCTAATATAGGTACTGGAAACATTTTTCAGATGCAGATTTTCTTATAGCAAGGTATTAAAAGATAAGGCAGTTTTGGATTTACTGGAGCAAAGCCAAAAGCATCATTACCTATGTTACACCATACTGTTGGAGGGAAACACGTTTAGGACTTTTGGATACTTTGATTTCACAGAATTCTTTTCAGTTAGAGCATCTTGTTTGTCAGAACGTGAATGAATGAAGGAGGATTGTGGGAAGGCTGTTCCACCAAGGACAAGGTAAAGATCATGGTGGCACTCTCCATGGATGAATCCATTAGGCTCTCTTCTTTGTGTTTCCAGAACATGGATGCTGCAATCCATTTCAATGAGAATTGTGTTTCAAGTGCCATCTATCTGACACGAGTTTTTGGCATGCTAAGAGTCCACATGTCTCTTGTGGGCAGCAAGATCTCTTCCATTTTAGCAGTAACCGCATTCAGAAGCTGTGGCCCATCTTAATTTGAATTCAAAGCTAGGTCCTGATCAAAATTAAATTGCTTTTCTGAATGAATGACAATTGTAACCGTATTATTTAGTCCTGAAATTGGCTGGTTCATTCAGAGAAAATAAGGCTTAAAAGAGGCATCTGTAGTATCACTCCAGGAAACTGAATATCCTCCCTCTGGGAGAAAAAAAATAGTTAAAGCATTGATGGCAAGATAATTAAATAAATATAAAAACCATTTCTGATTTGAAATTAGATTTGCTTGTTTTGATCTAGAGAGCTGGTTTGTCTTACACCCATTTCTACAGGAACACTGTCTTGAGCTATTTTTTTGCTTACATAGACCAGCACAATAATATCCAGGCAATTAAAATGTTATTCATTTATTCTTAGTGACACATTTTGAAAATTAGCTTCTTTCTCATATGTGGCAAATTGAGTCATGGAGAAATAAAATGTCCTGGTCACAGCTGTATCAGATTTGTAGAAGAACTGGAGATTGAGTGCAGATCTCCTGAAACCTGGTGTGTGAATCTTGATGTGTGAAAAATAAAACATAACTCAAAGCCAAGGGGGTTGCTGTGAAAGAAAATTGGATCGTAACCTCTGTCCTGACTTTTTCCACTTGCTGCTCCTAATCCAGGAGTCAGCATGAACACAAGAAGGGCCAGCATTTTTGTTGAGGTGTTTTGAGCCCCATAAATAATTCAGAACTTTATTTCTATGTTGCTCATGCACAGTCATCACTAGGGAACCACTAAAAATAATAGTGAGGGTGATGATTAGCTTCTGGCATGACTGCATGAATTGTGATGAGCTTTGACTGGGTTCTAGATGCCAGCAAATGTTTACAAATGTAGCCCTTGAACTGTGTTTTCTCCATGCGGTTATTTTCCAGTATATCCTGACCTCCTGCCCACATAATGGCTGTATTGTCTTTAAAGGATGGAATTCTGCCCTGCTGTGCTGTGGCTGCAGTGAGACAAGCACAGGACTGTTCTCCACCCTGCTGCTTCTGCCTGAGTGTTGTTACATTGGTTTAGAAAAATTAGGGTTTTTTAGCAGACCGACCTATGGGATGTGTTCGTGCTTGGATGAAACACCCACTTGAGAGCTCTGGTGAAGGACTGGAAAGAGATGCACAATTCATGTCTGCAGCAGTGCTTTGAAGGGTGCTCCTTGTCAGGACAGACTGAGCACAGGTTGGGGTGTCCTGCCCTGGGTGAGAGCAGGGCCACTGCTGGTGTCTCGCAGTTAGTGCTGATTCCCTTGGCACAGTGAGCTCCTGCAGCTGCCCAGGGGCGGGGTAGCACAACCTCTGGGCATTACCCATGAGCTCTTGTTTTTCCTGAGAAAAGTGGGGCTTTTTGCATCTCAGACCATGGAAAACGTTCTCAGGAGAGCTTTAATGCGAAAGAAAAGCCTTTGGGGGGGGCCGAGGCCAACTGTGTGAGGACTGTAAAACTTGCATGTGTTTGGTAACTAACCTCAGCACGCAGTCTGAGGGAGGCTTGTGGAAGGAAATTGAGAAACGCCTTGCAGATGGCAAACTTGAGCCAAGCCAATTCCCGAAACTGGGCTGCTGCAGAATGACAGCTCTCAAGGCCGTGTCAAAGACATGTGACACTGTGTGGGAATAAACCCAAACTGCAATCTGAAAGGTTGTGTAGAAAGCTCCAGTTGTGTAAGAAACCCCAAGATGATGCGATAGTTTCCATAGAGCAGAAAACCCTTGTTAGTGAGAGCAAAGCTTCTGAAAAAATCTCTTGCTCTCTGCTTTTCTTCTCCTTTCTGCTCTCACTGCAATAGCCATTAGATGGTATGTTACCCACTGGCTTCAAACTACTGCAGGGATCCCTGATGAAGGGATGAAGGGCTGACTTTCCTACAGCAATTCCAGAGGGCTTAGCAGAGCTTGTTCACTCTGAAGCTTTTCCTCAAGCTTTTCTGTCTTTCCCTGTGGCAGTCCTTTGCCTGGTGCTCTTGCAGAGACAGCCTGCTCTTAGCATGTTTCCTGATTTCCAGCTTTTCCACTAGCAGCACATATTCAATCAGAATTTCGTAGTAGTCCAGAACCCACAGCAAAAGTGAAGGCCAATATTACTGGAATATGATAATAGCCCTGTGCACAGGCTTGCAAAACTTGCTGTAGCAGCTTGCACGCTGTTACCTAAACTCTCTGAACTTTTGTGTATAGCCTAACCAAGAAGGATGATAAATGCCTCCATCCTCAGAGCTTCTAAAGGCTGGGTTGGAGAAACATCTGCTAGGAATAGATTTGGTGTTGATTTGGGGGTTGAGGACACATACTAGGTGACTTCTCAAGCACTGGTGTTCCAGGATTTCATGTTCCTTCAGAGGGGAACAAGGGAAGGACAGTGGTGTCCTCCCTTGTTTCTCTCACCTCCACGCATGACTGTGGCTGTTTCCAATCACTGTGCAAAGGAGAGGAGCCATTCCCTCTATTCCTATTGAACATCAGCTCCCAGCTTTTCTCCCGTGCCCTGACTGAAGGTGCAAATAAAGCCGAGCAATCTCCTGATTACCAGAGTCAGCCTTTCACCGAGGGAGAGCAGTGGCACGCTGTCTGAACATGGTTGCTCCTTTGTGTCTGCTGGAACTTCCCCAATCTCTCTGATCTGTCTGGAAAACCTGGTTGTGTTCGTCCAGAACTGCTCCTCTCCTCCTCAGCAGATCCTCTCCCTGCCAGAGAGGAGGTTGGGCAGTTCATTCCCCAGCTCTTCTGGCAGAGAGCAGCTGTGGGCTCGGACGATGATGCACAGGCATGCAGCAAATGTAAAATTGGCTTGAGGAGCCTCCAGACAGGTGGGACAAGTTCTGGGGCTGGCAGGGCAGTCAGATGTCCTGTGTGATGTCTGCCAGAGTACTGCTGCCAGGAAGGAGCAGGGGCTTGGGATGGCAAATGAGAGGGAGCAGAGGAATCAGGAATAGCCTTTCATGGGTACGAGGAAATCAAAGGCAGCAGTGTCTTAGCCAAAATAAATGGAGGACAGGACAAGTGAAAGCTGTGTGGGATGCCCAGGGACACGGGAACCAAGTGTAGTTACCATCCTGCTGAAACCAGCAGCAGGTACAGCCCCTTCTGGATGTGTGCTGGGACGGGCTGGTGGCACTTCAGAGAGCAGGGCACGGCTGTGTGAGACCGCAGGGAGGGCAGGGATAAACGGGCCCTGTTAGTTTTTGTGTTCTGTCCATCCTCAGCAAAACTGGGATGTCAGACTGAGATGGGAAGGGGAATCCTGTAAGTATTGGCAGAAAAGCTCTTCTGTGCTTGCCCTGGTGCCTTGAGTTGTCTTGATGTTAATGTTGCTGTGTTCAACTGTGGCTCTGTTGGAGCTTAGGGCTATGTGAATGCAGCACAGTTTATCCCAGGAGGGAAAATCCATTATTATTAGCCTATTATTGATCTTGTTAATTATGGTAACTGATTTAGTATTAACTTTGCACTGGAGCTGTAACTTGTGAGGTTGCAGCTAGAGACAATGCTGACTCAAAGTCACCATCATGTGAAACACTAATAACTGCGTGGGGTTTTTATTTCTTAAGAGATCACCAGTGATTTGAATGGTGATGACCAGTAACTGGTTCACCTGGCTGTGTTTGTGGAACAGCTGAAAAACTAAAGCTGTTCTATAAAGTAACGGGATTTTCCCTTAATGAATATTTTAGCGATTCATGTGTAATTATTTGAACTTTCTAAATTGTAAATTATACCGCTACAAATTCATCCTTTCTAGTTGTGCGGGAGCTTTGTGGTGTTTTAGAGTGCATTAACTCCCTTGAAAATCCCTCTCTCATTCCTGTGCAATTTATTCTCCTGTTCTCTGTAATGAGTTAATCTATTTTGAATGAAGTTGAGTTGCTTGCTGTATGACTACATTTTAAAAGCTGCTTGCAGTTCCCGTATCAGCTGGCTGGCACAGCCCCACAGCCATTTCCACAGCGTTATTGCTGCTTCGTGCTCAGTCTGCACAGGAATTTCTGTGTAGGTTTTGCCTCGCTGGGATTGTTAAGAGCAAAGACAGACAAACCTGACAGTTGGTCTTCAAAGCTGTGCCAGCTTGGGGAATACCTGAGTGTACAATTGCCTTTAAAATCCTTGCTGGATTTGGCATTTACCATTTACCTCTGCTCAGCCACAGAGCAGCTCCCACCACAGACCCAGAAGGAAGACCTGCTCTATAGATTCCACATGATTCAAGTCTAAGAAAATCTTTCCTATTGACGTTTGGGGGGCAGAGGGAACTTACTCAGAGGTCACCATCTAAAGCAAACCCAGACTCCTAGGCAGGTGATGTACGTGCTGCATCCTTGATGTTCTTGTTATTGGAAAAATGATGAGAAAGTGAAGTAAATGGCACAGACCCTGGTGTCCTACCTGCAAGGCATGTGGGGTGCTCGGAATATCTAAGGGTTTTTGTTAATGATAAGCCATCATTCTAAATGCTGCAAACAGCTGCAGGTGCTTTATTATTCAAGAGAAATCATTGCCTTCATTTGTTTCCATCAGAAACTGACTCAGAGAGCACATCTCTGAGGAAGAGAAATTAAATAAGTGACTCTTTTGACAAGAATTACATATTACTGTAGCTTTGGCATTATCAGGATCTGGTTTATCAGTGTAACAAGATCATGTGTTTTTAATACAAGACTGAGATATATTTAGTTCAGAGGGAGCATTTTTGAGAACCGTGAAGAGTGTAAAGACAGTGATACAGGGGGGAAAAATGGAAAAAACTTTACAGCAGAAAATTTTATGCATGAGAATTCACCTTTGCAAATCAAATAATGGGCACATGTTTTGCTATCAAATGCAAAACCCTTGGTCTAACATGTATTCTAGAGCTTATAAAACACAATTTCAGGTCAAATATTTGCAGAATTTGTGTTCAGCTCAGCCCTCGTTCGTGTGCTGAAGTGTTTTGCTCAGCCCTGGCCTGCAGTTTGATTTCCAGCTCCCATCTTTACCAGGTACCAAGTGCTTTGAATACCCTGGTGAATAGCAATTAATGACACTCAGCTACTTCAAATGCTGGGATAAATTGCAGCAGCTCCCAAAAGTGGCTATTAGAGCTAATCAGAAAATGCTGTACTTCCTGCAGAAAATGTCAACTTCTTGTTTTTGTAAACCAAAAGCAATCAGGAGAAGTTCTCTCTCCAAGGAAAGCTCCTTTAAAAGAAAACTGCACACATCTCATAAATATTCGCTCTGGTCAAAACCCCAGATTTCTTCAGAATGTGTTTGGCTGGGTTTAGTGGTTATTGCTGATCCTGCCAAACACTGTGATCCAGTTGCGAGGAATTTTAATAGAGGCTCATTTTAAGAACTGCATCCCCTCGAACTGACTCTGCGGTTAGGAATATTGTGACTTGTGAGATTTTGGGGTAAAGTATTGCAAAGCAGAATATCAGTGTTTAAAAAGGATGACACTGTAAAAACCTCCTGAGGCTTAAAATTTAGGACCATCTACACCACAAGAGAGTTGAGTCAAAGGCCATATTTCAGTGCAAACCAATCAAATGTGATCATTTCTCTGAACTTGAACCAGACTTAATTTTTTTTTCTTCATATCCGGCATGAGTTCAGCCCTTATTTTGTTAAAATTGTGAAGTTAAATGAGTTTAAAGATTTCCTGCCTGTGAACTTGGCATGCAGAAGTAAAGTGCGTTTGCAGGTGCTGCTGTTGAACTGTTTTTGATAAATACTGCAGTTTTTATTTTATGTTAAAGGAGTTAAAATACGTGCTATTATTGTGTTAACAAATCTCTTCAGCTATTTCTGAAAACCAGCAATTTGCCCTATTCTATTTCTGTGGCATACTTTTATTGCTGCAGACTGGACATCCAGGAAGTATAATTGCACTCTTTTTTGTTATCATTAATATTGTTAATTACTTCTGGGATGATATGTAATTGCTAATGAGTTTTGCCTCTCAGTGAAATTTCTAGAGCAAGTTAGGTTAAATTTGCAAAAGGTGTAGTTGATAATAATTCAACATCTTGGGAATGCTATGTTACAACATTAAACAATATTGCATTGCATGCTATTGAAGAAATAAAATTATACACTTGAAAAATGAATCTGAATAAGCCAGGTATTTATGCTGCTTTCTGGAGTTATGTAAGAGTGGAGTTATAAAGGAGATGTTTATTTGACCATTTTATCTGACTATTTTCTAGGGACAAAACCAACATCTAAATGTTCATTTCAGCCAGTAAACAAATCCAGAAGTCTCAGATTTCACCTCTGGCTTTAACCACAAGAGGAGTAGTACTAGTGTAAATAGGAATAAAGTTCCACCTGTATTCTGTTGAGCCATTTGATATCTGATGTTTGGATAATTCACTGTGCAATAAAAGCTTGAAAGGTTGATTTTTCAAAACAAATCCCTCCACCAGTGACACTACCTTGACACACAGATCTGCTTGGCAGAAGGGCAGTAGCTTTAGTCCAAGTTTTTAATGATTATGCTCAAAACTCACAAAAGCCAGAAGCTCTGAACAGCAGTTGCCAGTGGAGAACGACCCCATAAAGTGTGTGAGGAAAGGAGAGTGTCCATGTGAGGGGTTCCAGCTCCAGGCAGACACACCCCCACATCCCCTCAGCAGCTTGGAAAGTGTTTCTGTGGAATTCAAATGCTTTAGTAGGAGGCAATTATCAATCCTTTTGGAATGGCAGGGCGAGGCAGTGTGTTTCTTTGCTACCAGCACTGGGCACCAGTTGCTTGCAGCCCTCTGGATGGTGTTTCATACAACGTGGTTGTTTATTTGGGGTTTATGTTCTTCCTATGTTTCCAGGTGTCAAAGTGGAAGCTCTGCTGTGTTTGCTTTATAGCAATGTTCTGGAGGAAAAAAAAGGAATTTTTGTGAGAAGGGAAGAAAGGGAGGTAGAACAGCTTTTTAAAGCTCAGATTTCCCTGTCCAAAACCTGCCTATTTCCTGCAGTGCCATAAAATAAACCTGATCAAATGAACTTCTGTCCAGCTAGCTTCTGGCTAAACCATGCAATGAAAATTAATTCACTCCCAATTTTGTCTTAGTTTTCTGTCCCTCTGATGTGTGAGTTGACCCTGATTGCAGCAAAGGGATTATATATTTCTTGGTGTGGACTGCATAGATCTTGTAAATAAAGCTTGTAAATTGCTTGCTTTGACTATTTGTTCCTTGTGAGATGTGGATGTATTTTTGTGTTTAATCAGAGCATGCTCAGAGGCAGCAGCATGTTTCATGAATAATGGCTTTATCCAAACATAATGAATACACTTCTTCTGAATTCAGTGAATTTTGGATTAGGTCTGAAATAAATGGCACATAGAAAGCATTGGTGAGAATGTATTTCAGTGTGTGCATTTCTTATTCACCTCCAGATATTGTGATACCTTGCACCTTCTCAGAACCAGGCACCTCTGTAACTTTGCTACTGCCTTTCAAATATAACCGAGCAGCCAAATGCCTCAAAATTTTAGAGTACAGAACTTAACATGGAAAGGCTGCTTCTTATAGCAGGGCCTGTTTTGGGGCACTTTTGCCTGAATTATCAGATGGGTAAATGCATAATACTGAGAAATATCAAGAGGGGGTTTCTCACAATACATAAATCGGTGTCCTAGGCAGGATGAAGAGTGACACTGGGAAACATTGGTCAGCCTCAAGGAGTAACGTGCACCCTGGTTGCAGTGGCTTCAGACTTTGGCACACTTCCTGCTGGAGAAAGTTAGTGAGCTGTTTGTCTTCTTGGACCAAAGTTTCCTGTGGACGTTACCCAGAAATCCTAGTGAGAAACTGTGGTTTTTCTGACAGTCCAAACTGAACTCTCCTATGAAAGTCTGGTGGAACCATTTTTTTTTGACCAATATTGTGTCCTCATTCCAGTGATGCTGTTGTCTCCTGGAGAGTAAGGGTGTGTGATCCTACTATAGACATTTTCAGGCTTAGGAGGACAGAGCAGGCGTTTATGGCCATATCTTTGAGTGTGGTGGTGGAGCACAAGAGTTTCAGCAATACAATCCAGCCTAAAGTACTTCCAACTAGATTGCCTCTGGTGGAATATGCTTTACCATATTATTATTTTCAGAAGTGTTAGCAGCACATGCAGCATCCCTGTTAGTAGTTTTGAATTTTAAAATAGTCAGTTTAGCTTCACAGGAATTAAACTTTCTTAAAATACTCCAGCCTGGTATGCAGGATATGAAACACTGTTCTGTATAATGTATTTTATTTCATTGCTGTTGGTCACTAAGGAGACAGCTCAGAAATTACTGCCTCTTCCCAGGTAGTGGTTTCCTGTTTAGAGTTTGGAAATAAGTAGGATCTTGGTGTACATCGTGACTGAAATGGCAGCCTGCTCTTCAGAACACAGAGTTCATCCACGATATGTGATGTCTGCAGAGGTGACAAATCCATCAGCTCCCACCACATGGGGCATGAGGAGCTTGCCCCGTGTTCTGGTGCTCTTTTTCTCCCCTGTGCTGTGCTGTGCTGGCTAAGTTTTATTCTTTCTATTTCTCACACTCTTGAGTCTTAACAATTTCTCTAAACAAGTGGATTTATTCCCAGTGTGCACATTACATGAAACTACTGTTTTGCTTTCTCAACAAAGAGGAGGCTGATGTTCTGAATTCAGCAAATAAAGCAGCTTTTTAATGTGAAGAGTGGAGAGCTACCCAAAGATTCTATATGTGAGTGGAAAGGAAGCCTTGATCTCCCTTCCAAGGGCAACATCTACTCCTTATTTTTTAGGAAATTACCACAGCTGCAGTAAACCTGATCCCACTGAAATCAAGGGAAGTTTTGCTATTGCTTTGCCAGCAACTCCCTCCTTCTCTTTATTTCACATCTAGGATCTAGTAGACAGAAATCTTTGGGGTATGATACTCTGGTTTTTTTCTTTTTGCTAAGGAGATTCTGCATTTACTTATGCCACAGATTCCAAATGCCATGGCAAAGCACTGTCTCAATCAAGGCTTTTAATGATATGTGATTATTCATAGCTTTTTGAAAATGGCATAAGTAGTTCCACTTCACATGCTAACATATGCTTTCTAAACAAATACTGATGAGTTATCTTGGGCCTCAATTTCTTACAGTAGAGTTCCAGGTTCCTAAGTAAAGAAGGAAACAAAGATATGGAGAAAAGTGTAAAGAGATTAGTCAGTAAATAAATGCAGCTGTTTAGTGTTCAAAGCTGTTGTCCCAGGATTTCATCTATACTGCTTCAACAACTCTGATCTCAAAAATGTCTGTTTGCCTTTCAGTACAAAATGCAGTATAGATTTTAAAGTGTCATGGATCTCCCTCCTTAAATGTTACGACAGACTGAACACTGGCAAAAACGCTGTATTAAAATAAACGATACCCCAAATAAATGTAGGGTCTAAAGGGAAGGTGTGGTTACTGCTGGCAGTGGTATGAGTTACCTCAAGCTGTGTGCCAGTGATGTCAAGTAACACTGCTTACATCATTCCCAGGTTTTTATAAAACAAACTGTCATCTCTGAACTAAAGATTACTCCTGTCATCTGCTATATATAATAAAGCAGGATGACAGCAGTCAGACTGCTACAGAATGATGAGCTGGGAGGGAGAGATACTGCTGGAAATCATCTGTGTATGAGTGACACTTTAACCCTTTTTGTCTGAGAGGTGCCCTGCTGGAGAGGGAGACAAGCAGGTGGGAGGGACGCGGGGCTGTGCGGTCACTTCTGAAGAGCTCCATAATTCCACCTCCTGGGAGCTGAGGATGATGAATGAAATGTCACCAGTTGCATGAACAGGCAGTCAGGAGTGCCAGAAAGAGCTGTGGAATGATCTAATCACTCCCAAGGTGTCAAGGGAGCCTGAGCATCAAACTGCACCCTGGGCTGGACCACGCCGAGATCACCTACTGCTAAATGTGTAGGAGGGAAAATTTAATCTCTTATTTGGTCAAATATTTTGCTGCATGCTCCAGGGAGAATCAGCATTTCCAAACAGCCTCGTTTGGATCAGGATTTTTTCTGGTTGCTATACATACAGTCATCTTCACGTGCTCGACTTTCACATTATCTTCTTCCTTATGGGATTGAAACTTGCTGTGTTTAGGGATGATGAAGCTGAAATGCTTTTTTGTGTAGCACAAATAATAAAGACAGAACCAGCCTCAACAGCCTTTAGGGCAGTTGTACTGTATCACAGCTATATTGTTTATATTAAAATCTGAGTGCTTACTGCAGGGATAACATCCCAGAACAACCCTGTGGAAAATACCTCTCCTCATCTCTCGTCACAGTAAATTGTAGCACAAGAAAGTGTCTCTATTCGATGAAAAAATATCTTGTAAGCCCAAGAAAGAGGTAAAAATACACCACCAGCAGTTGTATAGACTCCAACTAGATTTCCTGGGGAAAAGGTGTAGGTGAGAGTGCACTGGCATTTGGAGAGCAGGATTTTGCATATGCCAACTCATTACTCAGCACTGGTATAAAGCATGGACAGTTGCTGCTGGAAAGCTACAGGGAGAAAAATGTCACTGATATTCAGGATGTTTATAAACAGTGTGAGCACCTGCAGTTGATACCCCCAGCTCCTGAGAACTACACACTGTGTTTCAGCCTAATTAAATGCAATGGGGTCTTTTTTATATTTTCAATGCAGGTTCTGCTAAGTGCTGTTCTTGTGACAACTGTTGTGGTTAGATGTTTAGGTGGTGGGGAAGTACAGATGCAAGCTTTAGTTACATAAGCCTTTAGAAAGGTTATGTTTCATTGCTTTTCACATTTCATCTAGTTCTTACTGGGAAAATGCTGGACTATAGAAAAATCATTATGCAGATCAAGAAACACGAGCGTGTTGCTATCATAGGAGGAAAAATATAAATAATTAAATCTTGTGCCACCTCTTTCACAGCCCTAATCTCATTAATACAAAGCAATTTTAGAGATGGAGAAGAGCTGATAACAGCATTGGACTCATGAGATATTTCTGTTTTCCATCCATCAGGCAGGTAATTGTGGGAGTTATGACTTTGTTAGGCAGAAATGTACAGCTCTAAAGAACCGATAACTGAGCATCTCTGCTCAGCAGACAATGGAGCAGCATTCAGTAATTGAATACATCAATAAGCTTTCACATCTCGTATACCTTCAGTGCCCTGGACAGGATAGCATTAGACATAATCATATTTTGATCAGGAGAAAATAGAAGTTGGATGAAATAATATCAATTTTATTTACAGGGCAGAGAAGAAGCCATCCGGTCTGTGACAGAAAAATGATTTTTTTTTTTTTTTATCTGGCTTTGATCTGGCTCTGGGCTTTGATTTGGTGGCAAATGGGTCTATAACTCATTTACACCAGCTGCCAGGCTTTTTCAAAGCACAGAACATTAAGCAGAATCCTGCTTCAAGGAATAAATACACAATCAACATAATAAATGGTGACAAAAGAGCCCCAGCTCATTCTTTACAGTTCCAAGTTGCTACAGCCTACATGAAACACTAGAGATACTCAGCCCAAATCGTGCTTATTGATTTGTGGCATTCCTGGGCCAAAGAGCACTTTTTGTGTAAAACGTGGAGAGTTTAAGGGGGCTTGATGGCGTTGGGGAGTGTCTTTGTGTGAATTTTATTCGCAACAACACTTTCAGAACGTGGCAGAGAAGGAGAGCGCACTGGGGAAAGCTGAGGGGAGGGCAGAAGAGGGGTTGTCCATGGTCACAGCAAGGCCACAGCCCGCGAGCCTGGCCAGGGCTGTCCGAGGAGATGGGCAGTGCAGGGTGGCACCGGGGGAAGCCCACAGCACCCGTTCAGAGGGATTAGGGCTGGCACAGAGCAGGAGAGCTGCTCTCTGCCTGCAGGAAGCCCCGAGTGTGCTCTCCCTTGCAGGAGCAAGGGCAGTCTGGATCCTCCTTGCCAGAGCCTGGCATTGTGGGGAGCTGGGCTTGCTCCCTGCCGGCCTGGGGTGCAGGGATTGCAGGCAGCTTTGAACCCCTTATTCCATGTAGAGCTGTGGGTCTTTGAGCTGCATTTTGTGTGGAAAACTGTATTTTTGAGCCCAGACTCGAGGGTTTCAGGCCTCACTGTTTTCCCCCCGCCCCCTGCTCAGAGAGGTGCACGCTCTCTTCAAGGCTCTTGTAGCCTCCTTCTTACATAACGCTGCACTTCACTGCGGGCTGCATTGTGTGCTTCTGTGGGGATAAACAAGTGTTATCACGATGCTGCTTTACAGGAGCTGACAGCCCTGCCTGCTCTGCTGGGGAGTAAAAGGCTGGGGTTTAGCTGTGGAGAGCATCAAAGGCTCCAGAAGGAGTTTACAGGCTGGGAGAGAGCTACTGAGCAAAGCTTTTGCTGACATGGTCAGGGGATGTGCATTTTATTCACAAGGGTTCATAAACTACAGAATTCTTTTTCTATTTTTTTTTTTCTGTTTCTATTTTATTCTGTGCCAAAACTAAGCAGTGGAGCTTGCAGGAGGCAGTAACTGGAAGACGGAATCAGGCAAATGCTAAGAGGGAAGCACACTTTTAATCTGAGCTGGAATATCCCTGATAACAAGCTTCCAAGTGAAACAATAGGATTCTGTGGTTTGCTGTCAAAACAGAGCCCAAAGGGTTTTATCCTAGCACAGGGTGTGCCCTTAAGTCAGAGCACTTCATTGGGATCATAAGCAAGAATTCAAAGTGAAGTTTGATGGCTTATGTTACATGGGTCTGACCAGAGGACCCTCTTAAAACATGGTTTTCTACTTTAAAGCATATTTAATAGTGTAAATATAATATCATGGTTATTTGTTCCTCTTCTTTAGAGCTTCAATAATTGGACTGTATCCATTTTCTCTCTTTTCTGCTCTCATCTCAGTTTCATTCTAGTCTGAGATGTGGATCATTATCCTATGGTACAGACTATTTGCCTTGGCAGATTCTAGGCAGAAAATAGTTCAATTACTTGAGCTGTTTTGGATAGGCAGGATAAGTTTCTACGAAATCTTTTTCACAGTTCCTGATTTTTTTCAATAAGGGGCTTGCTTTGAAATAGTTGGCAAGAGACAAATCAGGATTTAAATTTGGGAAAAAATAGTGGAGATTCTTCTGCACCAAGTGAAAGTATTCAAGCAATGAATTTTTAACATGGCTATTCCTTTTATTTCTGTGAATTAGGAGTCTGGTGGGTGACAGGATTTGGAGGTGGAATTTGCTGTCCCTACAACCAGCTTGACCACTTCAGAGAAACTCTCACCCACTTTGTAGAAGGTCCAAACATGCAATGTGAGACTCCTATGAGTTGCTGAGTGGTAGGATAATTATTTTTCCAGTTGAGGTTTCCTGTCTCTTTTTGGCTTGATTGTGGCCTTGTGTTATATAAGAGGTGGAAAATGAAGATTTTGCACACACACATGTGCACACACACACCCATTTAAAAGAAAATTACTCCAAACTGTTTTCCTAGAGCCCCAAGGCAATTGCAAAACTAAGTGAGCACTTCATTTCAGTGAGCACCAGCAAAGAGCATCTTGGACACCGTCCTATGACCTGTAAAAACACTCATTCAAACAGATAAATTGCATCAAGTCCATTGAGATCAATGCATCTGAGATGTCCTTCCTCCTGCTGGTGGGTGTTCCAAGGCAAGAATAATTGATTATATCCTTAATCTGATGTGTTACTGCTTAAATCATAATATATGAGCTACCACAAGCTGCTGAGGTCCCATCAACAGAAGTGGCATTGTGAAACAATCAGGTTTTTGAAAGCACAGTGTGAGTGGGTGAGAAAAACTTGACTTTTGAGAGTCTTATTAGCAGGAGTGCATTTTAGCTGTGCATGCTCGAAAGCAACGTGCCATCACACCAGGGCTTCTGAATTCAGTCATTATTCATCTAAAATTTTGCTTTTATCAAGAAAATTTCTCTCAACACTGTTCACTGCTTGCATTTAAAATATGAAGATACAGCAAAATCATCGTTTCAGGTTTTTTAACCTGTCAGGATGTTCCTTCATCTCATTAATCTGTGCAACAGGTTGATTGGCTTCAGAATGTCCTGGGGAATAAAAAAAGAAATGTCAGCTGTGTTATCGTGTGCTGGGTGAGGGAGAGTTGCCTGGTGAGGGACAGATCACAGTGATTTATGCAAAACCTTGTGTTCCCACTGTTCCCTCACACTGCTGGTGAGCTCTGAGTTCCCACAAGAGGGAATGACTTTATCTTGGCCATAAGTCCTGCACTTTACTTGAAACAAAATATTTGCCTTTATTTTAGGGATTCTTAAAAATTATCTGTCACCACATGTGTTTGAGTCTGGAAAAAGGTGAGGGTGGTTTGGGTGCCGTAAACCAGCAGAGACAAAATGCTCTGTGCATGGGATTGGCTGCTGTGAGCAGAAGGAATCGGCCATTCCAAACCAGCCCTTCGGGTGGGTTTCCTCCTCGTTGCCACATTGGCCTCTCACAGCCAGATGTAGGAATTCCCCTGAGATGCTGGGTTAAAATGTGAATTTGTAATTGGGGGAACAGGTCCTGAAGACCCCTGCCTCACTCTGGGAATGATTTCAGCCCGGGTACAACTGTGAGTGACGTTGTTGCGTTTGAGGCATGAGCGGGGCAGGGTGTCTGTGAGGGTCTGTGACAGTGTCCCCAGTCCTGGTGGGATTGTTGGGGTTTTCCTGTGAAGGGCCAGGAGCTGGACTTGGATGATCCTTGTGGGTCCCTTCCAGCTCAGGATATTCTGATTCTGCTTTTCCCTGAGTCACCAGCCAAGCCACACTCAGCCACCAGTGACTGAGACAGCCAGACACATTTATTTAATATTCATCTACGGAGAATACCAAGGAGCTTGTAATAGCCAAAATTAAATAACATCAACTTAAACAAGACAAATAATCCCTGTGAAAAAAATTATCTTTAAGTAAACTTCAAAGGCTTTTTCTAATTTTTTTTCATTTACGTATTTTTCTTAAATAATGGGAAAATCAGGGTGTATGGTTGAAAAGTTGGATTGTAGCTCAGATAATGACAAAATTTCGGATCATTTCTATAATGTAATGAACATACTTTCTGAACTGACAGTTTGTGTGCTGAGTTCAAAATGGCTTGAAATTAAAATTTAAAATAGGACATTAGGCCAGGAAATAAATTTAAACAATGGTAATAGCCATAGTGTATTGAAACTGGTTAAGAAATCACATAGCTGTGGACATAATTAATAGTTCTAATGCTTCATTAATAGAGGTTTCATGCTAAATATTACACTGATGTTTATTTTCTCACATCTCTAGCAATGTGCATTATTAAGGCACTAGCCTTCATTCTAGTTTTAGGTAGTTCAATGCATAAATCAGCACAGCTTTTAAAATTCATTTTGGTTGGAGTGATCATAATATGGCACTTCAATGACCAGTTTTGCTTAGAGATTTATTCTCTTAGATTAGATTCAGGTTATAGATTTCTCTGTAGTGGCTACAAATTTTTCCCAATGAAGTAAATAAGCTTGAATGGAGTGGGTGGGTTTTTAGTTTGATGGGGACTTTAATCTCATTTCTGTCTGCACTAGATGACAGAAGTACAATACTGGTTCAATTTAGTCTACAAGTGCTTTAGACTGGAGAGTAATCTGTAATTAACTGAGTATTTTACTAACTTTCTATTTAGCCATTAGTTTAAAGGGTTCATTTTAGTAAACCAAAGAATGTAAGGATCCTTATAAATAAAAATCCACTTAAAATATTCTTCTCGAACTACCCTTATTACTCATTTCCACAATGGCTTTGTTTGAGGATTTTTTCCTTTTCATTCCTTCTCTTTATCCTTGTTGACTGCAGAAAAAAAAAAAAAAAAAAAAAAAAAAAAAACCCTAAAAAAACCCGGGCTTTTTTTGGAAAAAGAAAAAAAAACCCCTTTTTTTTTTTTTTTTTTTGAAAGAACAAACCTTGCAGCTTTTTGAACCTCCTACAATTTGGAATTTTGAAAGATATTTATACACATTTATTTATTTAAACAAGTAATAGGCAGCTGGGGGAGCACCTGCTGACAGGGTTTGTGCTCTGTTCTCTATAAGCAAAGGGCACTAAGACTTGTTAAAATCAGGGGAAGATTTTCAAAGGAAATGTTGCCTAGGATTTTAGAAGCCACAGAACTCTCGAGGAGTATTTAGATTAGGAGAAAAATATAATTCTGTGCTTACTTGTTAAGAATTTGTTGGTGAAGAAACACAAGAAACAAAGTTAAATAGGAGTTGTAAACCCCCTTATTGCTCTGTAAGTGGTCAAGTAAACACCAGCCACAGAAATGCAGGAGTTAGGAGAGGGAAGGTTTGAAAGACACCCCAGGGAAATGAGCCTCTTCTGTCTGTAAGACAAGTCAGTTCCCCTCATGCTGCTAAAAGATTCTAATGAATTTCTCTATATCATGGAGTCAGAGAATCATTAAGGTTGGAAAAGACCTCCAAGATCTTAGAGTCCAACTTTTGTCCAAGTGCCACCGTGGCAGCTACACCATCTTGTGAAGTCCTCTACCTGCTTAGGGGATATTGGAGTTCTTTTAACACTTCCAGGCATGATAAATTTTGTCTTGTGCCACTTGAGAGGGAAAAGGGCTTTTCAGCTCCACTGTGTGGATTTGCGTTTTGAGGCATCAGTACTGTAACTGCTTCCAGTTTAACTGCTGTTTATGCACACAGTTAAAAATAAAAGCAAGCACCTGTCTATTATTTTTAATTACCTTTTTCCAGACCTGGAACAGAAAAGTAAAATATCCAACCGTTTTGACCCTGATGTTAATTGTTTTGAATAAAAAAATTTACCACCTGTCAACTGCAGCAGAAAACATATGCTCAGTACAATAGTGTGCAAACCAAGTGCTACACAGCTCATCTTCAAAAGTTACTCCCTTATGATTAATTTTCCTCTAATGGACATGTAGTAAACATTGCCACAGATTATGGTTTGAATTTTCAGAAGAACATATTCGCTATCTGGTGTGAAAAATGCATTCTCCATACAGAAGCAACCCTCAAATTATTTCTGTGCGTGTGAGTTGGGAAATGAGAAGCTGCCTTGTTTTGGTGGTGAAAAGCTTGTTTATTGGGCTTTAAAGCTTTGCCTCTTTCCGTAAGTGGGAATAATTGGCAAGGATGTCTGTGAAGCAACGATTTCAGTCCTCTCCAAAATCCCTCTAAAGTGCTTCCCTTTATTTACCTCTTTACCCAGAGGCGTGAAATAAAACATCTTCATAACGTTCATGTGACTAGATAACATCTAGAAGCCTGTTTGCCAGGTGGGTTACCTGCCTCTGGAAGGAAAAAGCAGGGTTCAGTTCCCACATGCAGAGCAAGGGTGTTTTGGCCAGAGGTAAATAACTTCAGACACGTCAGTCTCCTTCATCAGCAAGGGTGAAACCTGACAGAGGAACTGCCTTTCCCAAAGTGCATTAAATACGAGATCATCACTTTCAGAAATGAAACTCTTGCAGCATGAAGACATTTTTCTTGGTCTTTATTGTCCCAATTTGTGAGGCTGAGTAGAGAAAGGGCAAACAGGGAGCAGCAGTAATGGAAGAAGTAGAACAGCAAAACAAGTACATTTAAAAAAGAAAAAGGCCTAGATTGTCTGCTCTTAAAGACTGCACTAACTTATCTGCTAGTGCAGCACAGAGTGCATTGGGACTTAGGTATTGATTTAAGGGATCTTTTGATTCCTGAATGGTCTGATGATAACTTGGCACTAAAGTTCATTTTGCTCATGTTGCCATCAGGAACAGATGTGTCCTGTATAGTGATGCTCTGAGAAAGTATTTGCAGAAGCATCCAGCCCCAATGGATATAATTGTGGCTGGGAAAAAGGACTTTGCTCCTCTGTAAGGGAGGGGATTTTGTCACTCTGGTGGTGGTCAGTGGAGGTGGCTGCAGGGGCAGCCTCTGCCTTTGGTGAATCGTGGCCCTGGCGAGTGAAACCTGAGTGGCCTCTTGCAGCAGATTAAGAGGGGTGTGTGTGACACTCATCAGCTGAGCTGCACTTCCAGAGATTATTTTTCAACAGCACAGAGTGAATGTTTCATTGGTAGTAAACAGTTCTACTGCCTGTCAGACCCTGGGAAGTGTTGTTGTGATTAGGGAATGAAACCAAGAGTTTGTCTGGCAAATACACCTGAATTCTGAACGCTGGTGCAGCATGCATTCCCAAATTCATGGTTTTTGATGAGTTGAGAAGTTTTTGAGTAGCACTTGTTGATGAACACCAGCAGCACGTGCAGGAATAGCGTTGCGTGGGGAAAGACAGCTTGGTTTGATACTGATCGAGGGACATCTTGTGTAGAAATTCTGAAACATAGGGTGTTGTTCAAGCTTCAAAGCAAACACCAGCCAGGTTCATGCTTTATTCAGCATCATAAGCTACATTTTCCAAAGTCCTGATTATGTTTCTTGTGGTATTTCTTGCACTGAAGCTTTGGAAGGAGCTGGCTCCAGGTACTCACAGCTGTCACCACAGCTCAGTTCCAATGCGATGATCTGCATCCTGGTAATGGCATGATCTGCAGTGATCTCACACTGCTGTACTTTACAGCTCAGTTAAAGTGGCCACTAAGAAATTCATAAAGCATGTTGTCCACATTTACTCTCAGGTTAATGGAAATTTCTCTGTAATGCAGTAGAAACCCCATATGTTATCCTTTACTTAACACATTCCCTGCAGGGATGTTCTCTAGGAGTTAACGTGAGTGAGCCAAGGAGAGGTGAATTCAGTTTCTGTAGACATCAGCTATTTCCCTTTATTTCTTCCAGCTTTTTTTTTTTTTTTTTGGATGTTTCTCATAGATTTTTTCAAGAGAAAAATACTGAATTTGCAATGCCCCCTGGTGCCCCTTGTCCCAGCCCATCTACCTTGAGAGCCCTGCATGCACACAGTTTATATTTCATTAATGAGTTTGTAACAAGAAGTGCTTAAAGGCTTGGGTTAGTCAATCTATGCCTTTATTCCAAAACCAGAAAAAAGCCCCAAACAGAGGTAGATACATGTTGCTGGGTATAACTGTATGATCTGTTTGGCTGTGATGTTGTTTGAGGCAAACTAATTCCCTCTTCTGAGTCTTAACCCCAGAAAATGCCTCATGAGACTGGGACAAGTTATGTTCTGCTTATGGCATAGAATTAAAGGACATATGACTTTAATTGTCCTTGTTTGCCATCTGAGCTTTAGAAACCTGTCTGTACCACACACTGGAAACCTGGGAGAAGGAACTGTAATCCCTTAATCCTGGATTAAACATCCCGTGTATCTCTAGGATGACATCCCACGTTAACATTGCAGTTGTGAGCTCTGTGAGTTTTCCCCTGAGGGACAGCTTGGCACTGTCTGTTCATGCAATTGTCCAAAACTACATTTAAATGTCCCCTTTTTGAAGCAGCCCTGTGTCTGTTGGCAGACTCAAGAAACCCCCTGACATCTGTGGCTTGCCCAGTTCTCTGCAATTGGAGTATATTTTGTGGAATTTACCTTCATTCCCTTGGTCCCAAGTATGATCATCTGAAATGGATGAATAAAATACTTATTGCAACAAACAATAACCTGGCTCAACAGGAAATGTTCTGCTGAGAGGTGCTGTTCCACTTTTCCGGTTCATCCCGTTGTGTGCCCAAATGCCTTGAAGGTGATGCTAAAGGCTAAGAAATTAGGTGTCATTTGGGAATGGATATGGAGAGAAGTCACCTCTCTGGGCATGAATACAAGTACCACGAGAAGGAAGAGTCAAAGAGGGGACACCACATGGAGAATATTTTTTTATTTCTCCTTAAAATCAGCGTAATGTAGCAGTGGTTCCAGCTAGCAATTAAAAAATAAACATCCTAATAATCCTTTTTCTTGAAAGCCAACAGTGAAAAGCTTTTGTGAATTGTTTTTCTGTATGTTGAAGATCTTCTGCTCTGCAATATTCTTCATGTCCTACATAGTGATATTTTCCAGTGCCTGATTTGATATTTTTTCAGTGATCAAGTGCTTCTGCTATGAAAAGGATTTTAGTTCTGTTATGAAGCAGTCAATAACCATGTCTGACCTTTCAAAACTCTCAGGCCTTTACTCCAGCCACTTTGAAAAAGTGAATCTGTATATTCCACTGTGCTTTTTTGATAAGTGAGCTTTAAAAAGGGCATGTAAACAGCAGAAGAGACCTGGCCTTTGGCACAGCCCCTTTTTCAGTGGGCAGGCTTCACTGGGGAGTAGCGTGGCTGTCCTGTGCAGAAGCTGATATTCATCATTCAGGTGATGAAGGTATGGCAAAGCCATGCTCCTCTTGCTCCCAGAGCCAGGTTCCCTGTCCCAAACAACACTTTATCTTGAAAACTACATCTGTTGAGCAGATTTGAAAAAAATTCTAACTGTTTCTGAACATTCTGCCTTGATAGTAACCTGAAGGCTTCTTAAAGGCTTTGGGGAGGTTTAAGCATTTCCCTTTATCCAGGCAGATACTGGTGCCCCACAGCAGCTGTGGGGAGGGGAATAAATGCCTGGGCTGACCTTCTTCAGGTCACCTGGTCCTAGTGACAGCCCTGTCTGGATGCTCCCCCGACCCCCAGAAGTGGATGGGAGGAGGTGTTGGAACAGGAGAGTGGAGCTGGGGAGCTGTGGAAGGAAGCAAAGGAGGTGCTGCCCCTGCAAGGGGGACAGATCTGCAGGGGCACAGACTTTTTTGCCTGTGTGCCTCTGGTTTTTCTGCAAGATGTGAAAAACAAAAATCTTCCAAAAGGATGGCTTCTTCCAGGCCACGGGCTCTTAACCAGTATTTAGGTTCCAATTAGGCACACAAGCTTTACAGGACCAAATTTTGTTTCTGCTGGGCCAATGGGCGGCAAGCACGGAGGATTGTCACTGCCCAGTGTAAAAAACATTAGCAACATTTCTGATCATGCTTCCCAATTCCCCCAGTGGCTCTTGGACTATCTTCCTTCTGCACCAGCATTTCCACTGCCCCTGTTCCTATAAAAAGGCTTTCAGTTTATGCCTCCTTTGGTCTGCAGCCTTGGCTTTACTGTAGGTGCGGTCGCATCAACTAGAAATTTTTATTTATTAAGTGGCTCACATGCAAATGTGCTAAGAGGAAGGCTGGGAGAGAGCACTCTCCATGGGCTGCTGGGGAATATAAACCTTTCTCCACAGCAGCAGGAACAGCTTGCCAGCCTCCCAAGCAAAGAGAGCAGAGTTATAGCGAGGTCCGGGCATTAACAAAGCTTTGAAGGCTTCTCTTCAGATTCACCCTCCATGCTTCTGCCTTGCTTTGAGATATGAATAATTCTTTATCATGGGCAACAGCTATGTTTTCTGAGAAAACATTTTATGATGTCTGCCTCTTCCAGAAATAGCACATTTCTACAAGGGGTCTTGCATAAATAAGGATGGTTTTTTCCCTTGCCAGTGAAATGCTGATTTACTGATGCTGAAAGCATCCTTCTTGAAAACAGCTTATTTCAGTAATATTTCACAGTGTCAGGTGCACAGGTAAAAGGGAATCATCACATTAGACATTAGCAGTAGGTATTTTATTGCTTATGCCTTCTGTAAAATCAGACTCATGTTTTGCTCAGCACAGAGGAGGCATCTCCTTGCAGAGAGCCTATTGATTAATGGTCTGCTAGGCTGCCATTTACAAGTGGCAACTTCACTGCTGCTGTATTGGCTGGATTTGCTTTTGGGATATAATTAAAAGGAAAATAAAATATTACTCGAGACGTTACTGAAGCGATGGCATTTTCCACACTCTCCTTTCAAACCTGTGGTAATTAATTGATGTCTCATTATTAGATTATTATGAAAGATGGACTGGGTACGGATTGCAAGTGAACCTACAGCATCATCAACTAACACACCAGTTCAATGGTTCATAAACCAGCTGTGTAATTATCCTAACATGACAGATAATAAATATATAGTGTGGCTCATTCCTATCAGAGGTGATCACACAAGCAAGCTTCCTTGGAGGAGAGGAATAATTTTTGACTACTTTTTCTCAAAAAGTTCTCCCTTCTGCTTGCTTTTGTGCAAGTTGCTGGGTGTAATACCATGAGCTTAAGTGGGAGATATGTTTGCAAAGTGTGTTCAGAAATAAGTTATTTGCATTCAAGCTCAATACAGTTATTTTTCTGCCACTATTTTGTAAGTTCACGTCAAAACTTTATATTTGATTTACCTGTATAAATCTCTGAAAAGCAGAATTACAAGAGTCAGGAAAGGCATCTTTAAAGGACTTCCTATGGTGACTGTTGCTAAGGAAACCTTCATATTGCACCAGGTTTTGAGATGCCGGTAGCATCTGAAATACACAGCTGAATCTCTTACATTCAGATCCAAATTAAGGGTGACAGGTAAGGGGGTATAAGTCATTGCGTGTCCCAGTTATGGAGAAATAACAGATAGGAGCTGGATGCAAAAAATACTCAGGGATTTGTGATTTGAGGTAGTAAATGCTCTGTGCTCCTGAGATTCTGAATATCTGGGCAGAAGCGAGCTGCCCAAGTGTGCAGATGATGGATCGACCTAGACAGGAGTGACTAGCTAGGGGTCATATCAACATCTGGGTACAAAGGGAGTTTAAGTGCAGATTAGTGCATGCTGTTAATTAATGCTGTGCTCAAATTATGCAAGGGAGCTGCAGAAGGTTCCCAGAGTGGGGCAGTTTGCACAGATGCTACAAGAGATGCCAAGGGCAGCCACTTGATACTTGAGTTGGCCTTTCTTTCCCTCTCCTCCCACTTATCTGCTTATCTTGGATGCATTTATTGTACAGGAGAGGGGTTTGATGTGTTACCCTCATTTTCAACACAAGTGAAAAGCAGAGGGGCACAATTAGTGACTGGCACCCACCCGAACCCAGAGCATCTTCTCTCAGCCTCTCCAAAGACAGGACGTTCTCCAAACAGAGAATTTCAGTTGAAACTCTATTTCTGTTGGCCTCCTGCATCCTTCCTCTGCAGGGCCTGGGCGCAAGCAAGTCAGAACAGGTTCAGAAAGACAGAGGCCTTTGGCAGCTGCCTGGGAAGAACAAGAGTGTTTAATTGTGTAAAGCATTCATGCGTGTCTGAGAGAACACTTGGACTTGCATTTACAAGAAATCTCTTTAGAACCATATTTAGTAGCTTAACAAGGAATAAAATGTGTACCTGAGCATCCTCTCCACATGTAACCCTGAGCAGAAGTTTGCACTGAGCTAGGAAATTAAACTTCTGCTGGTTGGAGAGGTAACAGTTGCAGCTGATTGGAAAGTGGCTGTCGGAGAGAATTTCTTCTTGAAAAATGAGTTTCAAGTGTACTTCCAAGTACGGCATAATGCATGAAAGTGAGACGAGTGCTGCTTTCAGAGTGTCTGTAGAACTTGGTTCACTGATCTTTGGGAATGGAGGTAGAAATAACACTTCTTCAACAAGAGATTCAGGCTCTTCAGCGAATGCTTTCTGGCCATTGTGTCCCCCTGAAACATCTGAATTGTTTCCTTAGAGACAGTGTCATGTTGGTGAGCAAAACGCAGCCCTAGAGCCCGTGTGACTCTCAAATTCCTGAGCACATGTTGCTGCTCACAAGCATAAATGGTAATAAAAGCTATCTCAGAACATCATAACTAATTGTACATGTATTTATCTCCTTTGTTTCGCTTCTTTTATAATGTCACTTTACATAAGCAAGCTCAAAAATAAAATTCACGACAGCTGAGAAGTGTGGCAAATTCTGAAATATATTTACACTACACAAACGTTGAAATGCATGTAATATGAATATAAATTTCAGGGACTTGCTAAATAAAAGATTATAGCTGCTTTGTAGGATGTAGCAGCAGATTTTGGGCTCTGTGCAAGGGAAGGTGTTTATCTCAGGTGTATAACTAGACATTTATATGTGTAAGTAACTGACTTTGTGCTCGTGCAATTCAGGTACAAAATCAGCGTGTTTGCCATCCATAACCTGACTTCTCACTTTGAAAGCTTGGGATTTTGGCTGGTTTGCAGAAGTCTAGGTTGTATTTTCTTTCATACCAGTGCAATCAAACTAATATTTTTACTACTTCTAGGATCAGTGCATTTGTTTGTTTGTCTCCAGCATTCCCCTGCAATGGTATTTTTCTCCTTGAGAAAAGCTAAAAATAAGTTGCCAGACTGATCTGCTGACTCTGGAAAAGTTGTTGCCCAGGCAACCTGATCTTTTTCATAACTTTGTGGCTTCAGCCATCTGATTGTTCCAGTAGGTAAACCTGTGAAATCTTCAACATTTCCATTCTGCAGGAACTCCCCTTATTGTGAAGAAGGTTTCATTCACAATTATGACGGAAATGAGCCTGGTTTTCCTTTGAGGGGGAAATTATCAAAGTTTAGAGGTTAAGAAAGCAAAATATTGGTGGAAGTGGTCTTTAACTCAATGGAGGGGTTCAGAATTTTCTTCTGAGCCTGGGGGAGCCTCAAATATTTGGAGCCACATGTCTGGACTGTACAAGTTCTTCTTCTGCCCCAGAGCAGTCTGATCATTTTGCACCCAGGGAAGCTGATTCTGGTAGCAAACTGGCTGTCTCTTATGGAAGCCTCTCTCTGTTTTCCCTAAAACTTCCTTGCACTTCTCAGAAAACTCCAGCTAGAACTCCTCCTGCTTCCAAAAACTTGGGCAGAAAGCTTAAGACACGTCGTAGATTAAACTGTACTTTCCAAAGCTCTGTGGGTTTATGCCATGAGAATCAGCCGCAGGCTCTCAGATGTCACCATCAATGAGAAAATGCCCATTGACTTAATGAGAAATAAATGGGCCCAAATCCACCCGTTTCAGCTGCTGCACAGAGCTATGCTTTCAGTAAGGGGAAGATACTGGCAGCTGAAGCATCAAGAATCTGCCTCTATTTTTTCTGGAAGTGGATTAAAGAAACAAGATCAATACAGCATGTAACATGTCCTGAGAACTTACTAGCTGGTTATCCACCTTATTAAGAGCAAGAATGAAATAAAGCTCAATTTAATTCTGCATAGCTTATTCAAAGTGAATAAATGAGCAGGCAAAGATTGCTGTGTTTATACATATTTCATAGAGGCCTTTGATAAAAAGCAGAACTAACCATTTAAGTTTAATTGCATCCAAATAAAGAACTATTTCCCATGGCTACTGAATAATACAACATTGTTTTTGTTCTACTGTGTTCAAAAACAAAGGCATTTCATAGTAGCTTGGGAGGTAAGATGTAAAAGCCTTTATTTATATGTAGTGGGGAGAGGAGTGGAAGGAAAGTAATTACAGTCTGACAGACAAGACTTGCTAAACCTCAGATACTGGGAGATAAATGTGATTTGAAATGAGAACATCAGATAAAGGGGTTTTAAAGAGTTAACAGCCCTGCCTCTACAGCAACTGCAGTAATATTTGTTCAACCAGAGGCAGTTATGATTTTTCGTATTGATAGCTTGTGCTGTGAAGTATGAAATCCCCAAGGATTCACTCTGTATGGAGTTAGCACGAGAGACTCCACTGCTCAGTCCTCCCGGGAACTGCAATTGTTGCTAACAAGGCATCAAGTGAAACACTGAGTATTGTATTGCACACACACTTTTCCATAATAACAGAAAAACAAACAGGATGTTAGAAATTTGTACCATTTCTATGAGCCTCAACATACTCAGGACACAGCAGCATTCTCCCTTTCTTTTGTTGCTTACTTATGGTGTTTTATGCTCAAGGACCTGAATGCTGAAACTCTTTCACACGGTCTACTGCTAATAAGATAATTTTTTAAGCAGAAAGGAGAGAAAGAATGTGGGAGAACACTCCTGCCAGTAGGTTTGCTTATGCAGATGGTCTAAATTTTTGGCAAAAGAAAGTTTTCCTATTTTAAGGTGAACTGTTGAACCCTGAGAGCCAAGTCTGTCAGCACGAGCAGCACACGTGTTTGCTTTATGGTTGAGTGTCCAACTAGGAACAAGTGAGGCAGTTAGGGGACTGAGATTTCAGCCTGAGAACAGTTAAAGATGCAAAGAGAAGACTGAGGGCTCTGACTTGTACCCCCTCTGTCCTTTGCCTGCTGGGTGACACCGCCTCAGCCACACGAGAGGCAAAGGGAGCAGTGTGTCCCCTGCCAGGCATGTGTGTCCAGTGCCTCCTGTTGAGTTAAAATATTGCTGCTTCCAGCCCGTGCTGCCAGTGGAAATGCTGAGCCCGAGGAGCAGATGTGCTGCCAGTTTTCCAGCTCCTGTAAGGAAAGCTCTGTGGAGCCAACACCCCATGCAGCCACCACCGCTGCCTGCGGGAGGGCTGGCAGCCAGCTCTCAGGTGTTGGCACCAGTGCTGGCTGTCACAGCCCAGCTGCCACTGCAGGGCAGAGACAGGGCTGAACCTGCTGAGCCTGGGGTCGCCTGGGTTTGTCCAGCACAAAGCTGGTCTGGCCCAGCAGCCCCTGATCAGTGTCGTGGTGCAGTTGTGGTGGCTGAGCCTTGCTGAGAGCCTGGGATTCACAGCCCAGGGGGTTTACAAGGAAGTGTTTGGTGCTCTGCCTGCAGAGCATGTAGACGAACCAATTTTTCTTGTGTTTAATGTTTTCACACAGTCCTGTTCATCAGTATCTCAGTATTGTGCTTATTTTTCTTCCTTTAGTTTTCTTATTGGAACCATGCTGGAGAATATAATTACTCGCCCCCATTTTGCAAATATTTTTCTGATCATTCACTTGAGTAAATCAAAGCCCAAAGAAGTCATCATTATTAACCATCCAATTGATTGTTCTGTTCAATGCCAACATGGCTCTGTGTGTTGGCCTGGGGACTGCAAGTAAGAACAGAAAAAAAAATCCCCAACCTAAAAGGCTTTTATTCCTCACAGAAAACATCTGGTGCTTTGGGCTGATCTATTGAGATGGAGGCAGGCTCTATTCACATAGGCTGTTGCCTCAACTGGAGATAAATTATATTCTTGCAGAAAGACTTTTAATTAAAAGGTGATGGAAAATTTTACTTGTGAAGTCCAAAGTGACTCCTATAGCCTAATAAAGCACACTCACTACTAAAACTTAACAGATTGTCTGTACCATTTAAATCTCTGTTTAAAAAAAAAAAACCACTAGCAGTACAACTGTTTAATCAAAAGTATTTTTTAACACTGTATTCACTTCTGGAAATATTGATTAGTGCCTCAGTTCTTACAAAAGGGCAGAACAGAAATGTGGAGATAAACACTGTTAATGTTTCGTCTGTTATTTCTACTGAAGAATGCAAACCATGAGCTTGGCAGGCTGCAGGCTGGTGGGAACACTCACATTACTCACAGCCAGAGAAGCTGAGCCCCACTGAAGCCAGGGCTTTGAATTATAGGAGGTGACTCTGATTCTGTAATTTCTGTGGTGGTGCTTTTTTCCTTCCCCTGGCAGTGTATTTAAAGATAATTAAGGCTAAGTATGCTGGTACTCTGATCCCAAATATGGAGTGAAAATATCCTAAATCTGCCCTGATTTACCAGAAAAGGAGTGCTTCATACGTTTATGGAAAGCTCACTCACATTGCAGAGTGTTTCTGACCATAAATCATTGGTTACTTTGGTTATTTGGCCAAAAAGAGTTTGGTCAAAAAACCTTTTGGTTATCTCAACAACATTGGTTGTTTTACAAGAATGTGCAAATATGTAGGAGGATGTGCTTGGAGAGCTTTTCCTGAGGTACATAAAGTAAATTCCATTTTGGTCAGAACGGCTGGGTTAGTGTAGGGTTTACCGGGATTCAGTGAGAAATACAGATGTGCTCTGCAAAGCCATAGAACATCTGTAGTGTTTAGGAGGGGGAAAGAACCTTGCAAATAACCACAGTTCTCTGTCGCTGTTGAGCGGATGTCGAAGCAAAGAGAACTCGAGATCAAGTGGTAAAAGAAGTGAATTTATTTATTAAATTCAGCTTTTATATACAAAATGGACTCTCACTTGATTGGCCATTGGCTGTACGCCTCCCGCAGCTAATTGGGGGTCCATGAGAGCTCGAAAACCTTTATCTTTGTTTACACAAACAAATAGATTCTTTCTCACGAGAAAGAGGTTTCTGTGCTGTCACAGTTCTCAACTACTCACACGTTGCCTTTCAAAATTTAATAATAAAAATTGTCTTTCCTGTCTTGCCTTGAGCCCATTACTGTCAGATCAGTTCCTGATATTCAGGGCATCACCCTGCGCGTGGTGAGCCAAGCTCTTACAAACCCTCTGAGTGCTGATGGCTCGTGGTGAGGATGAGCTTGGCCCATTTTGCCTTCCAAAGGCAGAAGCAGCTCTCAGAATAACTGCACAGCCATATGCAGTGAGGTCAGTCCCTCCTGCCAGTACAACTCCGTCAGTTTTAGTGGTTGCCCAGTTCACACTGGTTTTCAATTTTCTCTAGATGCTGCTCTTGAAATTCTAGTTGATCGAGCTGTTGTTGAAAACAGAGGTACCTTTCTCAGACAGAAGAATTTGGGTTCTTGGCCAAATTAAAGAGGGACCTTTATTCTGTTTTCAGTACTTTTAATTCACTTCTGGTGCACCCTGAGTTGGTGATTATCTGAAGAGGAAAAGGTTACACTAGCTTTGCCTTCCAGCCATGTGAGGAACTGCCCCTGTTTTCACCAGGTGAAAATGCATCGAACTTGAGGCTTCAAATGTTTTTGAAAACATAGCTTAGAAATATTATTTTTTCCACCGTGTTCCTTCTGTTTGGATTCAACCAGTTCAAACCAGGTCCTACTGGCTCAAACTCAGGCAAAGCAGAGAGAACCAGATCCAACCATTCAAACCAGTTCAGTTTCCCAGATCTTCACCATTTCCCAGGTTAAAGTCTTTTTGACTCCATGTGTTCTTTCAGATAACATCAGTTCTAGCAGTTTGGAGAGGTATCAGAGGTACAGTTCAGAGTAGCTGGATCTGAAATATTTGCCAGGAGTATTCTTGGGGTGCTATGGTCCACATCCTGACAAATCAGCACTGGATTAACTCCATGTACTTGCATAACAAACAGCTCATCCAGAAAAAATACTCTCTCCATAAATTACCCCAGGTACATTTAAGCACTGTGCTTGCTCTCCTGATTGACTGCTCGTGTCTCTCCATTGTGGACTGCGGTGTCCTTGTTTAAATTCTTTCCTCTCCTTTTCCACTGAAAATTAGAGCACTTTGTGCAGCTCTCTTTGGTGTGCCAGCTGTAAGCTTTGGCCCAAGGCTCTGTGGCTGGCAGGAGTCAGTGCTCAGATGAGCTGTCTAACCCCACTGAACTGAAGGCACATCACTAAAATTCCTCCCACTTCAGCTGGAATATCGTGGTAAGAAACAGCACTGCACGTATGAGAGCACAGCCTGGTTAGAACTGCTGAGCCCCTCTGGGATTCTCCCAAGGAATAAACGTGCTGCTCTTTACAGCTGCACTGGCTGGAGCAGCCCGAAAGGATGCTGAAGGTACAAGTAACAGTAACGGGAGCTGAGTGCTGGATGTGCTCTCTCAGGGTTTATGAACACACCAAGAACATTTAGTTATATTTTCAGTTAATAGTCAGAATGTTCTTTGACTTCAGAGTATGAATCCCATTAGGTTTCCTTGGGAGAGAAATGGGTTCTCTCAGGAAACATCAAGCTTTGTCAGTGTGTGCTTAGTGTGGAGTCTCCATCCAGCTCCTGGCTGGTTTTCAAGTGGACCCTCTTGAATAGATCAGTCATTCACATGCTCCTTCAGATGCTGGTCCTTACAACCCTCCCTGTAGCTGCACCAAAGCTTCTCAGCATCGTGGACTGTTGCAGAGGATTTGAGCTTTTTGTAGTGTCCTGGCTTGTGTTATCCTGGCTGTGACCACTCCCCTTGTCCTGGGCCCTGGTGAGGCCGTACCTTAAATCCTGGGTTCAGTTTTTGCGTTCTCTGAATATAACAGAACGACCTCAAACCAAAATGGTTTGGATTTTTCTAAGGATGAAGGAGTGGTGGCTACAGGTCAGCAAAGTAAAGGTCTTTACTTGACTTCAGTGGGACTACTCCATTGTTTGAATTATGTATGGGAATTACCAAATCCCAAACACCAAAGCACATGGTTTGAGCTTGCCCTGCTCTCAGAGGAGCTCAGTGGCCTTTTTTTTGGTGCCTGTCTACATGTCTTGTGTCCAACTGGAAACATCTCCTGCAATTGCAGGTCTGCTTTACCCCTCAGCAGCCACTCTGATCTCTGCCAAACTGTGCCTCGCTGCAGTTTTGTCTTTTTTAGCATGTACAAATACAAAACAAGATGAAACCAGTAGAGTAATTTTCACGTGTGACCTAATGCAGTTTCCATAGAGGCACTTATGCTCTTTCCTCCCTCACACCATATGAGTTCCTAATGAGACATTAATGAGACATTAATTGCTTATGCAAATTTAGAGTAGTAGACAATGAGAGTTGTTGTACCAAGAGTTTAAGGGCCATATAACTACTCTGGATGTTCACATAATTCCCATTAACATTAATTGGAGTTGCGTGCAGATTAGAGCCTGGTATCTTCAAAAGTTATGAAATAAACCATTGAATACTAATAACTTGTAGCCATGTACCTTTCTTATAAGCACTTTGGATTTTACACTGGTTGCTAGCGAGTCATCTAGTGTTAAAATACTCCAGATGGCATTGGAAGTAGTTCAAAACACAAAAGAATTATTTTCACTTAATATGTCAGGAATGTGAAACTTTACCCCACATTATTAGAAATAGAATAGAGGGGCCATGTATTTTAACCCCTTGAAAACTTCTCTGACGTGTTTCAAACTTTGCTGGTAGAGTGGAGACAAGGAAAGGTAGGAAAGTTGCATTTCTAAAAGTAACTCATGGATCTGTTGAAAGGAATTAATTCAGTGACTGTCGTCAGGGTCTGCTGATGAGGAACTGTGAGAACTGTGACTAAAACTCTTTGACCAACCAGCTATTTGACACATATGCTGGTAGCTCCAAGGCTATCTCGGCTGTCTGCCTTAATAACATCTCTGCTCTCATTTCCATCTCTCCCTGCTCTTGCTGCTCCCATGTCATTTTATTTAACACATTTCTCGCAGCCCACTTCCCAGGCAGCTCAGTGCATCCTTGTCCAGAGGAGCAATAATGCCTCTGCTTGGAGCTAGTTTTTGCCATGACAGATTGATAGACAATCCATGTTTATTCCCTACTGAGAAGCCTCATTTGGCCTGTTTAATGCCAGATCTTTTTAGGGTGAGCGCTGGGAGTCCTTTGCCCCGCTCTGCTGAGTGCTAACTCAGTGTGCCTTTCCCCGTCCGTGGAACTGCCAGGGTCGATGAATTCAGCAGGCAAGGCACAAGCTCTCATGGCTTTATGAATGCCTGTGTGTTTCATAACAACTCTGGCCACCTGGGAGATTTTGCAGTTGTCACAGGATCATTATGATGGAAATGCAGAGCTGGGGCTGTGGCGGTGCTGCTCCCCCGCCGCTTGTTACCAGCAGCTCTGATTGGCACCTCACTCTCGCTCACCTGCACAGGGCTCCTGCCACCCTCCCCGGGCCCCACCGCCTGTCACAGCCAGTCCTGTCCATTTTCAGCTGCTCTGCCTCAATTCCAGCCTCTGGTGAGCCCCTGGGATGCTGCAATTGCAGGAACAGATGTGTTGCTGGGCACCTGAGATGTTCATGAGGTCAATTAAAGTGACCCAAAACACTAAGGGAGTTAAATAGAAGGTTTAGCAAGCACATGAGATGATTAGCTATAATTGTCTGCAAACAATGCATAATATTATTTTGGATATTTTTATTATCAGTTAAGTTACTAGAGAAGCTTAAATTTTGCTCGAAGGAAAGTGCTTGGCAGCACAATCTAAACATCTCACCTATAGCGGTGCTTTCGTTTAGAACAGCAAAACAGTGGATTTGCCTCATGTTTCAATGCAGCTGAGAGTTCTTAGAGCACGAAGATATGGCCATTAACTGTTATTTTCTTAATAATAGCACCCCATTGTTAAGCAAAATGCTTACCCCAGTTGCATTCTAAGCACTAGAAATCCAAAGTTAAGGCAGCATAAAATGGGTTCTCATTGCATTCAGATGGTAATGTATGGCAATTCTTGCTTTTGCACTCCTAGCATGTACTTAGTATGTTAAATGAGGTGAAATAGAAAAGGGGAAAGGAAAAAAGGTATCTGAGGAAATTACAGTGCTCTCCATGGTGCTCTTCGGACAGCATCAAACAAAGGAAGGGTGAGAAGCTCTGATGTGACGCACGAGTCTGTGGTATTAAGGCAGAGAAAAGTACTTTATGGACAAATATACATGTAGTATTAAATTAATAATATAATGGCAATTTTAGGGATTCTTTTCTGGGTAAGACACTTTGCAAGCAGCAGCTGATGAAGCTGTAAAGGTTTGGACTGCTGTGCTGGGGGGACAACTTGGTCTGAGACCTTCAGACAGTCCACAGTTATTTGTTTTCTTAGTTTTAAGTGAGGAAAGCTGGCAGAACAAGGAAGTGTTTCTGTTCCTAAACACAACAAAGCAATCCTTTCTCTTACTAAACATCTGAGACATCTTTCCTATCTAATGCAGTTACACGGAATGATGGGAGAAAAGTAAATTGGAAGGGGGAAAAGAATTTAGCATTTAATCAGAGGAGAACATCACAGCAACTCAGGTAATGACAAAACAGCCCTACAAGGTGCCAGCTCCAGAGGAGCTGCACAGTGGAGCTCTATTAAAAGGGAAAGAAAAATGAGGAGTTTGTCCTGGATCTATGAAAACTCATCCATCAGGGAGAGGATTAAGCCAAATGACTCGTAAACATCATGCAAGCTCTTAGAACGTGCAGTAACCGCTGACAGGAAGTCATTTCAAAGGCTTCGTCTGTTCGGTCCTGGGGTTACCTTGATGCCACACGAGCCCGGTGCCTCCCTGCTGCTTGATCATCAGGATTTTCCATCAGAAACGACAACCCCAGGCAGGGAGGAGATAAGAAATGAGATTCGTTTAAAAGAAGAGGATCACAGTGTTTTTAACTCCCTTTGTGCTCTGCTCCTGTGGATTTCTCAGCTGGGATCCAACCTTTGGAGTGGGGCAGCAGCGCAGTCACCGAGGAACTGAGTGCCACTTTCTGCATTTCTCCTTCCTGTTCCCAACCCAACAGAGTCCCTTCCATTCTCCTGGCAGTTTGCAATGCCTTTGCAATGTGGGTTTCCTTGCCACGGGCCAGCTATTGCAGGTTCCACAGGGACACTTTGATTTTCCTTAGTGAACACTTAAGGCGTCCTCTCCCCTTTTCCAGATTTCAGCCTGGGGGAAATCACCCCACATGCACAGACTTTCCCTAACTCAGCAAGACTTAGAGGGCTTTGTGTTGACTTTTTACACATCTTACTTGCTTCTTTCCATCTCCTAAAAAAATTTTCTGTCTGACAGCAGGTGTTACCAGGATTTAACTTCCCATGCTTTTAATATTTTAAGAATGAGAGGGGAAGTAAATTTTATATTTTTAATACAATAAGTGTAGAAAATGGGTAAAATGGGATCAATATTGAGAACAGTAATTAAAATGTTGAGGATAAATGAATATGCTTTGATTGATGTTATTCACAGCTTTAAAGGTCAGGTTGCAACAAATATATGGGATGAGTATTAAAATAAAAGATACTTTTAATGGCACTAGTGAGAGATTACTGCTGTTCTTCTTATTATTAGTTCCCTGAAAAAGAACAGTATAAGCACTTAATCTCCAGGGGGAAAAAAGAGAGAAATACAGAACAGAGAGAAGACACATCTGCAATTTAGTTTAATTGGTCTTGCGCTCTGGACCCCAAAGTGCACAAATGCACACTCTGCTTACAAAGAAACAAGTCTTAGTAGCACACAAACAATCATTTTCCACTTTTTCCGCTCCATGCCCCGCTTTTTCCCCCTGTTTCCCTGCAAATCTGCAGGAGGCACTGCAGTGTGTGATCAGCATCCTGCGTGGTGCTGCACAAACAGATGCAAAGCTGTCCCCTGTTGGAGGAGCAGAGGGAGGTGTTGTACCTCGGGAGATTCTGCAGGTGATGATGGGCTTTGGGGGGGAGCACAGGCTGGGAGCGAAAGAGCTTCAGACACATCCAGAAAACTCAACCCAGCACAGACTTGTACCCTTCCCATCCTGGCAAGAGGAGCCCCTTTGCCCTCGTTTTTTGTGCTTCCAAAATGCGCCGCGTGTGTGACCCTCTGCAAGGCCTCTTTCATTATGCATCAGTCTCCCCAAAATCCAGGCGTGTTCCTGGCTGGCCCCAACTCTGTCAAAGGCAGATCCCTCTTTCCAGGGAGCAGTCTCCTGCAGATATCCCAGGTTCTGTGGGTAGCAGTACTCTACCTTACAGTGCCACTGAGAGCCACCTGCAAGTGGATTGCAATTTCTCCATCCTGCAGCCTCCTGTCTCAGCTTTATACCTCTCACAAGGCTCTGGAAATTGATTTATTTTACTTTTGGGGCAGATAAGTATTCCATTAGTGCTTACTCTGACCTTTGCACACAGCAAGGTATTTGCTTTTCCTAATCCTAGCATCATTAGCAGTGCATAAGTTTTGAAATCTTCTTACACCAAAAAGCAGTAATGGTTATCTGCTATACTTGCTTAATGAGTCATAAAATGAAATGGCAGATGATTTGTTCTGCATACAATTAATCCAATAGTTAAGTAATGGCCAAGACTGCTGAAAAAGGACAATAAATCCAGTAACCTAGACAACATCTCAAAGTATTGGCTTTGCTGATCACAATCAATTAGATTTTTTCCACCCTACTTAAAGTGAAAAGGGAAAAAGTTTTAGCTTTTTTGTTTCCTTTATGAAGTTTCAATAGCAATTAGGCTTGTCTGTGTCATTCTGAGGAATGCTGACTGTGTTGATCTTTGTTTCAGTCGTGGTGGAAGGGTTAAGCCAAATACTCCAAGAGCACAAAGTGGAGCTCTGAATGCAGCAGAGGGCCTTTATCCCACTAATGAAAAGAAATTGTTGCACAAGGTTAGGTGCACACAGGCACTCAAGCCTGTTTGCATGATCGTGTCTAACAGGAGCTCCTACAAGCAGTAAAGACCAATCAAAGTGAGAAAACCAAAATTAATTAGTTTGGCAAACTATTACTAGTGATAAATAATAGTATTCCTAATATTGATCCCAAATTCTCATGAACTTCACTCATGGGACAGAACCCACTCACGAAGGGCACTGTACAAGCACAGCTGTTGTCCCCAACCTGTTCCTGGCTGTCAGAAAGGGATGGAGTTTAACATCCTCAGCTTGTACCCAAACTTCACAGGATCCCTTTTAGCAGTGAATATGTTTCTCACCTGGATGCTGATGCCACTGGCTTCCTTTGAGACAGTTCAGGGTGGTAAAATGCTCCTTGCAGAGGGTTTTGAGGTGCTGAGGTGGGTGTGCAAGTACAAACAGGGTATTTCAGCAGCCAAGTGTTACCACAGCCAAGTCTACAACAGAACAGAGGGAAACTGAAGTGCTCCATGTTCTTGGCTGAGAAGCAAACTTGTGTCCTCCCCACCCCAATCCCATCCCTTGCCTCTCCAAAATTGTCATTAAAATGTCTATATTTGCAAGGCTGGTGAAAATTTATTAAGCAGATGAATACATAAACAAACAGCTGGATGCAGGCAAAAATGGGTTCCTCTTGTCTGGTGATGGTTTATTGCTGCTTTTATTTTAACTGAGTTTTACAAATGTTTCATTGTATACCACATATAAATGGCAATTTGATTCAGGCTCTAATTGTGTAAGTCTCACTAGCTGTGTAAATATTTTAAGGCTTAAAAATTACATTTTTCATAACTGTGTCAGAAGAATTAGGTTCAAGCATTGCTCAATATTGCAACAATGCAGGATATATAAAGTAAAACTAATAGACCACGTTTGTTCTCTGGAGAAGAGCAGTTGCTGTGAAGGCAGATAGTTATTTCTGAGAGAGGATTTTTAATGAATAAAGTGTATAAAATATTGCTGTGTGCTTCAACATTACTCCTCCTTCCCCCTTCCTTTTGGGAATGTAATCAAAGGCTGGGTGAAAAGGCATCAGCAAATTGTCAAGACTGGGGATGCTGAGGCAGAGATATCAATCCATAGTTTGACAGTTGATACAATTTACTGAAAGGATTTTTGATCCCTAGAAACAAGTATCAGAATAGCATTGCAGTACTTTTTTTCCCAGAAGCAGTTAATAATAATGACCTTTGTAGTTTTCATCAACTCCATTAGTAATTTTTCTCTATTTCTTTTGAATTAATTCAATTTTTTTTGCAAATTAAAAATTTTTTACTTCAGCAGATGCTGTATTTGTAAGATAGGTGATGCTCAACTTGATAATGAGGCAACCTTCTAAACCCATCCAAATGTGGGAACAAGATGAGAACAAAGAATGTTAAAACTTGTCAATGGAAGCTCCAAATATGTGTCTTCATCCCAGGAATGTCTTGAGTGAGGTCTGTTTTTACACAGAGATGTTTAAGCTGCATTTGAAATAGTAAGCAAGCTCACGTGGAATTGAAATATCCCTCTTATTCCATGTATTCTTTCTGTGCTTGTGCAGCAATTTAAAGCTGCAGCAGGTTTCACACTGTTGTTTGAGGTGTCCAAGAGGTAGAGTTGTTCCTGTGCATCCTTCCCCACTGCCAGCTGCAAAAGCCTTAAAAGTTAATGTCCACTGAAACTGTTCTGGTTTTACTACCACCTAAATGTAATTTGTTCTGATTTATACCCCTGTAAAGCAGGTCAGGACTGATGAAAAACAAGGCCAATATATTAACTTCTTATAGAACAGTTTGTGGATGTAAACATTCGAGAGCACGAGTGCCAGTGCATCTTATCACCAGGCAGATGTTGTTTATGTAAAATGAAAAATTGACACAAATCTTCCCACTGAACATAAATAAAACTGGATGTGTTTTGAGGGGAGAGCCAGCAAGAGGTGCTGAGATTTGAATGCAGGTTACTCCATGTATTTTTATTTTAAGAGAAGACTTATTCACAGCTGTCAATTTTTGAATCTCATTTATGCCTGGGTACATCAGGGCTCATTCTGTAGACAGCAGCCCCTGAAATTGTTGGACAGCTGAATGGATGTGTCTCTGAGTCTTTCATCTTTCACACTTTAGACATGCTTTCAAGCCACCAACACTTCACATTTGCTTTTGCATATTACATTTTAAAAATGCATCTTCTCCAGGAGTCCTAGGAATGTGTTTCAGTCAGGATATGGGTAACTAGCTCCACTTCTAACTGAGACCGTTTGGACTTGTCTTTTCCCCTCCTGCTTCTTTTCCAGTGGCTCAAGGTTAGATGATAAAGTTCATCAGCAGTCCCTGTGGTGGTTTTTAAGATTTCTATTTTACCTGGATTTTTTCCATTTGAACAACTGCTTGGAGGAAATTTTTATTGAGACGTTGTCAGGGGCAGTGCTGGCAGGAACAGAAAGCTGATGATTGCCCTTAGGAGGACATGGATCACTGAACTCTGAATAATATTTGCAGTAGGGTTTGTTTTCACATCTTCAGAGTCTGAAGTGCTCAATTCTTCTTGCAGAGCCATACAGAGTCTGGTACAAACCTGGGATGTTGTATCACCTTGTTTCATCTTGGGGCTGGGGTGAGAGGCTGCAGGTGCAGAGGACCTGGTGGGAGTCAGAAGATTGAGCAGAGGTCTGCAGTTGTCTCCTTGCCTCTCTCAGCGGGCTGCTGGGCTGTGCTCCACGTGAGGTTGCTGTTTCCATCAGCTGCAGCTGGAAAGAAGGACGTGGGTTTGGATATAGCAGTGCCTGCAGGACAGGGCTGAGGGCTGACGGTGGCATGGGAAAATGGCACAGACTTTGTCTTTTGGAAGACATGGACTGCTGTGGTATAATTAATGTTTTCCCACTCTAATGTATGCAGGGGAGTTGCCAAAGAGGAAGATCCATGAGCTACTGGCTCCTGTTCAGATGAGGCTTTTCAATTTCTGTTGCTCTTTATGCAAAGCTGCATTTTCCAACGCAAGTTGTTGCATGTCCTGCCTCCCTCCCTTCTGAACTTAAATATTTCCAGCAGCTGTTCCAGCTCTGCTCCCACGAGTGTTGGCTCTGCCCTGAGCACAGGAGCCCCCCTTAGTTTGCCACATGCAGGTGGCAAAACCAACAAGACAATCTGCTGACCTGTCTGCCGTCGTTTAATAGAAATAATCTTCGTTGAGGTAATCAAATATACCAAAGATTTTGCGTCTCTGCTCAATTTTCCTTCTTCAGGTCCAACCCCACACCTCCCCAGTGAGGAATTCATAACTTAACTGTATAAATAAATGTTCAAATCTCCTACTTATGTCTTTAATTACCTCATGGATTAGACCAGCCCTGTCCTTATTGACCCAGTCTGTTGGCTTCCCAACTCGCTTTGCTGGATTTATTCAGGCAATTCCTGGAGAAGCTATTTTGCAACCTGGATTTGCATAACGGATAGGAAACATTGCATGTCTCCTGTAAAAGATCAGGAAGTTTGTCACAAGCCCAGCTATTGCACATTTTAGAAGGTTATAAAGCTGCTAGGTGTGTGATAAATGCCAGCAGAAACAGTGGCTTCGCTGCGGCATGAGGGGAATTCTTCCCTGGAGGAGTTTTTACAGGGTTCCCAAAGCTATGCAGTGATTTTGCAGCAAATATTATTGTGAAACAATTGCTTGGGGATTGAGTTGTGTTTTGTCAGCTGGGAATTTATCTTGTAATGTTGGACTGCAAGCAGCACTCAACACTGACACCTGATGCAGCTTATTTATGTGTCTATCATGAGACATAAGCAATCCACATCCTTCCTGTTTCTTTTGAAAAGTAATTTTCTTTGCTTTTTTGCCACCAGACTGTCCTACTGAAAAAATCTGAGACAGGGAACTCAACATTTCTTGGATAGGTCTTGGTTGGAGGCTTCTCTTCAGGACCAGAGGTCTTCTCTGGGTCCTGGCAGGGAGTAGGGACCTCACCAGAGCTGAAGAGAACAAGCAGGGACCACTGTGGTGTCTTTAAAAACTCTTTCTTGTGAGACAGATAAGGATAAGAGTGCTTTTCATGACTCTGAGGTTCCTGGTTAGGGTGTCTGGACTGGATCTAGATGGAGATACAAAAAGGCATCTCCAGCCCAGTCTGGTGTGGCAGTGCCCTGGTTTGGGCTGAGCACTGAGGAGGTTGAACGTCAGGTGCCCACTCCTTTGAGAGGGAGTGAATATCAGGGGGATCTTTCAGTGAGAAAGCTGAGATGGGCAGCATGTGGGCAGCCACTGGCAGAAAGCAACCAAAAATATGTGCCAAGAGATTATTTTCTTCATTGCTCAGATGGCAGTGGAGCCTCAGGATGACTTAGAAACATCCAGAGGAAAGCAGAGCTCCCTCAGACCCCACCAAGTGAGGTTCTAGGCTCAGCAATACCAGTGGGTCTCAATTACAAGTGGATCCTGTTGTAAGACAACAATAGAAAGGTGTGATGCCAGGGTTCTTTTCACCTTTTTTGTTGAAGGCCCTTGTTTGAGCAACTGTGAGAAATTGTAAGGCTGCAGGGAACACTCACTGTAGAGCTTTCAATAAAGATTTACAGTCTGCAGCTAACTGCAGTCGCTGTGTTGGGTTGTTTCTGTCCCACTTTGGATATATCCTTTGAATTGTGCAGTTTTCAAATCCTTACCTGCATAAGAATGGGAGAGCGTGGGACAGAGTTCACGCTGTATGGTGATGGCAGGAGACAAGGGAAATTGTAGCTTTCCCTGTTTGTGTTCCTGACTGTGTTTGTCCTTTTTGAGAAGAGCAGAAGCACTGACATTGTTGCAGACAAGCATTTCGCTCTAAATTAGGTGCTGGTAAGGTGTTGGAAATTTAACTTTGCATTCTTCCACTCCCTCCTGTTAAAAGACCTGTACAATATAATTGTCTTTGCTGCCTGTTCCTTCCAAGCATTTTCAGTTAAGCAACTTGAATATTCATAGATTTGGATGAGCAGAAAAGAAGCTTGCTTCTTTCCACATAAAAATGAAAGGGGAAATTAAAACATACTTTCCATGCTGCTAGTACACATTTCAGTGAAACATCAGTGGTATGTATGCCTGATTACTTTCCTGTGGAATAATTCTCATGAAATCATTGATATTAAAATTCAATATACTGTTTTGACTAAGCATCACTGGGGATACCACAATCTCTCATTATTTCCTTTTCAGCACAGACATAGCTCATAGTATGGATATGCAGATTTTTAATGCAGCAATGGAATTGTTGGAAATGGAGCTATTTTTCAGCTACCACAGAATTTAGCAGGCCTGGTGAATTGTGTCTTATAGGCAGTTTATTTTCTCGTTGTTTTTTTTTAAAAGGCCTGTCCTGTGCCAACTCTGATTTGTTATGTCAAATAGGAGACATAGGGAAGCATTCAATGAAAAAGTGTGTCCACCAGCCTAAAGCTTTGCTTTACAAATTCATTCTTTCCAGCCACCTCAGCTGTGGGGTGGGCACTCTGCACTGCACACCCTGCCTGGCACTACAGAGGGCGTGGGGAAGCTGCGGTGGATAAACATGGAATAACAGCCCTTCTTCTCCTCCTCCTCCTCAGCACTAAAACTGAGCAAGATTCGCTCTGGGTTTGTGTCTTTTCTTGTGGCTGATGGGTTTGGGGACCCTCCATCTTCCAGATTCCCAGACTCAGAAAGCTGGGCTGGGAGCTGGGATTTCAGTTATCATCCCAGACTTTCCTGTCTGGAAATCACAGGGCTCAGCTGTGCACGTCTTCTGCATCATTCTGGAGGGTCCTGGAACAGAGGTGCAGCATCTCTGCTCTGCTGGAAGGATGCAGCCCAGAAAAAGCAATGCGTGAAGCATCCAGCCCTTGCTCTGTGTCCTGAGACATAAATCTCTACAGAGAAAGACAGGCAGCAGAGCTGTTACTGTTTTCAAGGATTTAGTGTGTCAGAGTAGATATCTAGCAATTCATAAAAATGCATTTCAGATGCTTTTCTTTCCAGGTCAAATGTTGCATAATATCACCACGTGTTTGAAGTATCTGCTTCCAAAATGTTATGTTTTGATAAGAAATAGTTTAAAACAACAACTGAAAAAAACTCCAATCCCTTATAAATGTTATGAATTTTTGCAAAGGCTTGGAAAAAAACCCTTTCCTAAAATAACAAAGAGTAACCTTAGAGCAGATTTCGTGGATTATTACCATGGTTTTAGTGACAAGGGTTAACCAGTTTGTTAATCTGGGTCTGACAGAGCTTTGCAGAGGAAGTCTCTCTGTGCTTTGGGACTAAATGCTTTACTCAGAGTTTGGGAAACCAAACGATTGATTTTCTTTGCCTTTTGCTTAAGAGAATGGGGTTTGGGCATGGAAATCCAATCAGATGAATGTGGGGGGTGGGAGGGAGAGAGGGAGAGAAAGAGATGGATGGCCCAGGGCTCTGCTGTAAGCAGACCTTATTCTGAAACCTGGACTACATCTCTGCTGGCTCTCAATTCATGGTAAAACAGCTGCTCCTCTCTCCCTGTGCACTCAGACAAAAGATCACGAAGTTTTAGACTTACCAGGTGATAATACTGAAAACTCACCAAAAAAAGAGAAAACTTGGAGCAGCGGAAAATAAATAAGAGGAGTCTTAAAAAGTGAGAGAAGGCAGTATTTTGTTATCTCCAGTATTTCTTTCAGTTAAGTATCTTGAATGATATTATGTGCTTTACTATCAATAAACCTTGCAGCAAACTCCATCTGTCTGTCATTCACAAAATGAGATGTTACCGTTCCGCAGAACCATAAACCACATAAAAGTCAAAGTATCAGGATCCAAACACTTTCTGAGTGAAAGACTCTTTGATGCAGCTGTTTTCCTTTGTTATTAGGGACAATTATACTGTCAAAACAGCAGAATATTAGCTCTTCACATGCCTGGTTCACCTGGTTATTGAGTGCTACCCACGAGCAGACGTGCCAGATGCACCCTGCCAAGAGTGATGGGGAACAATAAGGCTCTCCACGAATCTGGAGATTGCTCTCTTTGTGCAGAGCAATCAACCACCCAATCCATCCATGAGCTAGCAAGGGCTTGGGAAAAATGTTTTAAAGGAGAAAAAAACCTTGCAATGGACCCTTATGACTCTGTCCTTGCTTCATAACTTCCTTCTAAGTCCCAGCCGTGTGGTGCTGCCTCGGTGTGAAGGATGCTGGCTGGGGTTTGTTTCTCAAAAAAAAAAGAAAAAAAAAAATAGAATTTTGTGCTTATCTCTGCAAATTCCTGTTGAGCAAGCCAAAGAGTAGTCAGTCAGAAGCTGCTCTTCAGCCTAATGAGGGCTCGTGACAGTAAATTCCATGTTTGTGTCTTCATGGGGTAACTTGAAACAGCAATACAAGAATTGTTATTTTTATACCCATAACCTAGATTCAGGAAAAAATGGGCAAGAAACTTCTGTTACTGGGATCTTTGTGACTCCATGGCAAAATGTCCTTCTGGTGGAATTTCAGGGATTGTTTTACAGCAATACAGAAAAAAACATCTGAAAAAGCTGATTTAAAAAAAAGACAATTTTAGTAGATGAAATAATGCATATTTGATAGAAACATTCCAGTTTTTCATCTATCTACTTAGGATATAAAAACACTGAATTTTTCACAGGTAAGACTGAACATTGCTGTGCATGGTTCAATTAAAATCTACCAACTTTTACACTAAAAAATAATAATGTTCCTCTTTAAGTATGTCTTCACAACTTTCTGTGGTTGTTGAACTTGCAAAATTATCTTTTATCTGGGGAATGCTAACCATGATAAACAAGGAAATAATCAGGGCCAAATGTGAGTTTTGGCAGTTGTTTTGGATTTTCAGCTTTTGGTACATTAGGGACATGCACAGATCAAAATCCTGGAGGCTCTGTAAACATTGCAGCCCAGAAGCTCATATGTATTCCAAAGGTTTTGTTTTTCCTTTGTGAACACAACCTGGTTGGCAGTGATTAGTGGTTGCTATGATTTCATCTAGAAACCAGTACCTGGTGTTAAAAAAANATTTTAACTAAAAAACAGTGCCGGGGGTAAAAAAAAAAAAAAAAAAGAGTAATAAATTCACATAGAGCAAAGTATGTTAACAAAAGCAATAATTGTTTAAAGTTAGCGCTTCTCTTGTGCAGCTCTAACTGCAATTGTCCTCCATATATCCATGTAAACGTGTGTGTGCACGTGCATATTTCCAGGATTATGTGTAGGGGATCTGGGATCTGAGCCTGGCAGAGGGATGGCGTTGGGCCACTCTGTGTGACAACAGAGCAGGTCACCAGTGAACTGCCTGCAAAAACATTTTCTGAAATCAGTGGGTTTGTTTTATCCCTCTTTTGGAAAGGGCTGACGACATCTGGACCCTACTAGAAAGAACAGGCCACAAGAAAATTGATTTTAGCACAAGAGAAAAATTACTCAGTTCTTGTCTCAAGTACGTAATTATCTGGTGTGGTTTGAAGGAGCCTCTGTACTCTTTTATAAAATGAGGATTAAGTTGTGCTGGGTTAGCAAATGGGTTTTTCTCTGACCTCTACAGTGCCTGCAGGTGACACATGAAGCACTGATTGAGGTGAACGGGGGATCTCAGTTATGGCTGAGATAAAATACTTGTTTTCTTGGACTATGTGTTTCTTGAAAGATGAATGTGTGAAAGGACATATAAAAAGCAAATTCTCTTCTAAAGGAGAACGCCATTAGGAACTGGAAACTCAAAAAAAAAAAAAAAAACCAAAAAGAAAGAAAAGAAAAGCTCAAACCCAAACTGTTTTTGAAACAGTGAATTTGAAGTTGGTAGTGAGGCATTATTACACTGAGAGAACCCAGGCTGTGCAGTTTGCTTTCCCACATTTCTGAGCAGGGGTAAGAGTCAGTTTATCTCAGGCTTTTCTCAGGCCAAACACAAGGATAACAGACCCATCTGGGTCTCAGCAGCACCAAGTGATGGGTTGTTTGTGTGCTACTCACAGTTGGGACATCATCTAGACAGCATCTGGATCCCACTGGAAGCTTATCTCCTTCTTATCTAGCAGCCTATGTTCTAAAGAGGGGGAAAAAAATCATGTACAAGGTTGCATTTACACAAAGGCAGCATTGGAATTAGCTTTTTTTTTCATTATTGTCATTTGGATGCAATGAGGGAGGGTAACTTATCTACAAGAAGTCAGCATTATTTTACTAAATCAGCTCTTAACTGATGGTGTCTTGCAGTATTAGGTTCATTCTCCTCCTTTTCCCTTGCCATCCCTTATGCAAGTCAATAATCTGTCCTCTGATTGTTAAAAGACTGCAAATCACTACACTTCTGTTATTTACCACTCATCTGAAACTCCCACCCACTACTTGTTCTCTTCTGTGTGTTTAACTCCAAACTACCCAGAGTATCTGTCAAAATAGTTTTTTGTATATTCTTTAAACAGCAGCAATTAATTGCTGTGAGTGTACACATTCCAGAAAAGCCCAGAAGGGATAAACTGAGACTTACTCACATTTGCTACGTGTATGTAGCAGATTGTAGTGACATCTTAGCAACACAATTAATTGGATCTATTTCTTAAGTGATTTTCTCCGTAGAACAAATATCTGAATTCGGGGAATGCCTTCTGGTTAATAAGATGTGCTTCATATTTTCTGTGTTCAGTGCTGCTATAATTGAAAACACAATATTCAAGGTACTGTGATACTGACAGAGGTGAAATGGGCACCTTCCTCGTGCTGCTCTATCAGTATAACACAGGCCTTTTTAAAAAATCACCAGACCTGTTGATCCCACTCAGATCAGCGTGTGCCTTTTACCAGTCAAGATTCCTAGGTTATTCAAGTGCATGAATTTATTTGATAAAGTAATAGTGCAGAATGGGGAAATAATTCTGTTTACTGTCGTTCAGATTGGCAAACTTTTCCTAGCACACATGTGTATGAGCTAACCACACCAGCCAGCAGCACACACGGCTGAGTCTTGGAAACTCTGTGATTTCCAGGTTCTGGGGAAAGTTTGTAGCCCTTTGCTTTGGTTTCCAGAACCACTGACTGGCTCACTGAGAGCACGAACTGCAGTTGCTGGAACCACTGCCCAGCTTCAGCTTTTCCTGCCTTTAATTGCTGGAACGCTGTAGATGGGAGAGACATTCAGATGACGAAAGGATCCTGTCGGTTGAATTGGCAGTATATTTAAACAGAAAGAAAGCAGAAAATTAGTTTTTCTCTGGTCTGTTTGTTGTGTATTTTCTAAGAGATAGTGACATTAAAGGAATATTTGCCTGAAGACCTCAGACAAGATCAGAGCTCCATTTTGTTCATGTCTACGGGGGCCACATAAGAGAAATATGCATTACTACTACTACTACTAAAAACTGTTATTATTATTATTGTTGTTGTTGTTGTTGTTATTGTTATTATCTTTCCCCCCCAATGATAAATAGTCACACCAAAAGGACAGGAAGAATAAAGAACGTCTGGAGATGGAAAAACCATCCTGTGGAGATGGTGCCAGGGCAAGGGATGGAGGTTATGAGATGGACACCTGGCCACCGGTCCAGCACAGGGTTGTGGTGACCATAAGAGCTGGGGAAGTTTGTGAGTGTGGCCAAGCTGGGCTTGGCTTGCAGGTCTGCACCAGGGAAATCATCTGGAGCTCTGCTCAGAGCCTGAACTGAGATCAGATTTAGGTTTTCCTATTTCTGCTGCTCTCCCCCTTTTGTGCAGTTCAGGAGCTGAGAGCTGACTTTGTGGGCTCCCAGGAGGACCCTGGTAGCTCCAAGGGCTGTGTGGGTGTTTGAGGAGGTCTCTGGAGTGCTTTGTTCCTCTTTGTCTGAGCTTGGGGCTGGGGGCCCACCAGTCCTGAGAGTCCTTCAGAGGGTGGTTCTGTGGGAGGACATTTCTCATAAAAACTGCTCATTACCAATCTGTGTCTAGACAAAGACTTTTTTGTGGCCAACTGGCATTTTCTAGCAGTTGACTGCTCATCAGAAAGTTCCTGATGCACTTTGGGTTTGGGATTAGCCTTCTTAATCAGGATGTTTTGCTCTTCTGTGTGATTCTGCAAAATGCTAACCTACTGTTCCATTTTGTTTTTATAATTCCACTGTAAACCTTTCCAAAAATCCTAAACAACAAAAGGCCAACAAAGCAAAACAGTCCTATGCTGCTTTCATGTAAACATTCCTTAACTAAGCAGATTTCCCATAAGTAGAATCCAGAATTATTTTGTTTTAGGAAAGCAAAACAAATCCGTGAGCTAAATAATCTCTCATTTTCTTTTCCATTTATTGGTTTTTTAAGTGACTGGGAGAAGTCTTAAGCCTTGCACTTTCCCTGCAATGGAAGGGAGTTCAACCATTTGGAGGAAATGTGTTAAGCTGATGGCAATGAATTGTAATGACATTTGCATAAACTAATTTATGTACATTCATTTCAGGGTAAAAGCGGAGCCAAAACTTAAAAAAAGTAATCCAAATTGCTTATTAGATATTTCTGAAACATAGATAACTTTGAATATCCAGGCCATTTGTCAGTGAGTTTAGTCTGTGTGTTTTATTTGTATTGAGCCAGACTAAAAGAATTTGGTTTTGACGAGGAATTTGTTTTCTAATGCAAGAATTCAAATCGTGTCACCCCACTGACATCAGACATTAATGTCCTGTTTACTCAACATTCAGTTTCAGTGGGGGAATATACAAATAACTAAAAGATGAAAAGAAGACAAAAGGAGTTTTCTGGCCTTCTCAACATGTGAACTCTCTCTTCCGCTCTGATATTCAAATAAAGCAACAGCGGATGTTTAAACAGAGATTTCAATCCCAAACACTCCTTGCCTGCTTGTTTAATTACATTTCTGGAAGGTTACAGCTCTCTAGCAAATCTGGGCTCTGTTTTCATAGGCTTCTCGAATTCTCTGCTTGCTTTGACCGTGCAGCTTCGATTCAGTTCAATAAATTCGATACAGAACAAACCCAGCCAGCCCCGCTGAAGCCAGTGCCAGCTCTGCTCCTCGATCCACCAGGGACAGAGTGGTACAACAAGATTTTCCTCTTTATTTTCACATTCTGGGCTTTGTGTTATAGCTCCCAGCGCTTCTGACACACACGTGCTGCTGTCTGGAAGGTGCTGCTCATCACTCCAAGTGCAACGGAGAGCAAGCACATCCCTTTGAGGCTTTCCCTGCTCTCATGCAGAGTGTGGCAGGTCATGGAGAAAATCCCCACCCGCACCTGAGCAGTCCCTTGGCATGGGACAGAGGGCTGATCTGCAGAAATAGTCAGATGTAACTCTGGGGAGGGAAAAAAGTTAAAGTCAGCAGATTTTGGCTTAGAACATTAAATATAAAAGGTCGCTATCACATTATATGCACATACTTCATGCTCCTAATTATATCTGTATTTCACCATAATTAAGTTCACTACCTCTCCATATATTTTTCTTTCTTCTTCATTTGCCAAGGGCTTATCACTTTACCCTCATTCTTATCTAAAGGTTCTTACAGTTCCATGGGAAGGGAGACCCTTTTATGTTAAAAACACAAATCTAAATCTTTGTAAATGTTGTATATGTTTCCTGCTGAGGTCTGAGTAAGCTTTCTCAGATAGGGTCTATTAGCATTTTAATAGCATACTCGCACTAGGAAGTCTTTTTGTTTCACCAGCCAAATATGAAAATATTCTGTATTTGCAAAACAGTGATTTGATGCCAGTTACCCATCAGAAATGATCCCCATCACATGGAAAGTCAGGCCATCATAAACATCAGAACATTACACAAACATTAACAAGAAATAAATAGCTATCAAATGATACACAAACCTCTGCTTACAGATCCATACCCTGACAAGTCCAAATAGTTTCACAGTTTTGCACTCTGTGCTTGTATTTGAATTGCAAACACTGGTAAATGTTGATGTCTCAATAGTTATAATGCAATTTAACACCTCGCTGTAGGAGCACACACACGTACTCAAAGATAGTTGAATATTTTTTAAAAGTCTCCTGGGCAAATATTCTCCCCCACATTGTCTTGCTATCACATATTTTATACCCACGAGATCATTTTGATTCCCTTTGCCTACACAGGGAAAGATCGTGGTCAGGGGAAGATCACACAGGGAATTGCCTCTATGTGATTCCTGCTGGAAGTGGATATGAAAAGGGAAATCCTTTGGTGGTGCAGATACACTTGTCCCTTTTATCACTATCAGGGCAGACTTGTCTTTTGCCCAAACTGCCCAGCCCTGCCCGCAATGCAGAGAGCTGAGAGAGTGGCATTTTTACCTCAGAAGACAAAACAGCACTCAGCACTGGGGTTTTTGCTACAGCCCTTGGTAGAAATCTTAAAGGCAGAATTTATTTCTTGGAGATTCTTTTTTCCAGAATCTGTCCAATGAATAAATTCTTTTGTTTGCAGTCTGAGCAAGATAAGCAAATGAGGAAGAAGAGCTGGAAATCCCTTTGCTTCCCTGTGATCTGGTGACACAGAGCCCTACGCTTTATATATGACTTAGAAGATGAATCAAAACTTTGTTTTCCTGTGTCTCTAATTTGTATGAAAAGATATAATTTCTGTAGAAAAATCCAAGTCTTGCTCTTGCACTCCGATTCCCCAAGCTCAGCTCTGCTGTAGGCTACACTCAACCTTGAATCGATAGCTGAAATAGAAAGGTCCTAAAAACCATCAAAGTTACAAGTTATATTTTGCAAAAATGACAAATAACTTTGTCCTCACAGAACATGGAAACAACTTTACAAGCAAAGCAATAAAAAAAAAAAAAGCATTGTTATTGCTTGAGTATATTATAACCCTCATTTGGAAAGAATCTCAGTCTGGTTTGAAATCACTCTGTGCATATGTTACAGAAAGTCTGGAGACATTTTGTTCCTTATTAATGAAGCATGAAGAAAATGGTACTGAGTACATTTTGTTAGAAGTTTTGGCATCCTTATGCATGCTGTACGTTAAGTCTTTGCTAATTAGATTCTCATAAGTTAAAAAGCTCAAGGAGGGCAAGCACACATGGCGATTTCTATTGTCACCTTGGTTTTCACCCTCAAAATATTCCCTGTTGTTTGGCACACTTCATCCTAAGGTGACCTTTCTGGCAGCTGAATGGAGACAGGAGAAGAACAAATTGATCTTTCTGCTTGCAAATATGGAAAGAATATTGGGAAGCATGAGTGTTCTGGTGCTAAAAAAGGTCGTTTTTTTCTTGGCAGTATTTATGAAATGTGAAGTGTAGGACCTCTTAGAGAGGGCAGATTTGGGCAGTGATGGGTGTCAGTGGAGATGTTTAGGGAGATTTCCTCCACCCTCCTGTGAGCCCCCAGAAGCCGTGGCTGCCCCACTCCAGCAGTGTGGAGGGTCAGGTTGGACAGGAGCAGCCTGGAGACCTCTCCTTTGCTGAAAGTGCCCTCAAGACAAATACTGAGGGCTTGACCTGAAGGCAGAAGCCTAACTCAAGGCAAAGTTGGTGGCTTTGCCCCTGAAGAAGTCAGCACATTTCTGCTGTTACTCCTGATGGTTTTTTGTGGTGTAACACAGGAATAATGAGAGCTCTGATATGATGAGGGTCAGGCCCACTATTACAGCCAGCAGTGATAGTTTGGCAAAAAGAAAACTCTGCAGTGTGGTAGTTCCAGACTTGATTCCAAGGCTTTAGAAACATTTGAGGGTGGAAAGGTCTAATTTAATGTGCCCAGGAAGCAGAAACTTTTCCACGAAGCACAGGGAGCGGGGCTGTGAACTCGGAGCAGGGACAGAAAGCAGAGCCCTGCCCGGGCAGAACTCCAGCCCCCAGGGCTGCAGCCGTGGACAAACATGGGAGGCTCACCCAGGCAGAGCTCACAAGGGATGGCAGCACTGAAAGGAGACAGTGTCACTTGTCACCCAGCCTGAGAAATCACAAATGAAGGATGCTGGGCCCAGAGAGCCCTGGGCAGGAGGAGGCAGCGGCCGTGCTGGGGCCACTGGCCAAGCTCTGCAGCTGCCCTGCTGTCCCCTCTCGCTGGGCAGGGACACTCTGGGGTGCCATGCGTGGTTTGTGTGCCTTTCTGTTCAACATGCAATCCCCAGAAGCTTCTGCTTGTGTTTATAACTCAAACTATAATGAAAAAGGAAATTAAAGCCTTTCTAATTTAACAAAAGAATGAAAATTGCATTGAGAAAGAAGGGGGGGAAAGGAGCTTTCACTCTTCTGGGATTTGAGAAAATTAGTACTACAGTATTTTTCTTTTCCTGAAGAAAAGGAATATTAGACATATTAACTTCATTCTTGTGTCCTTTCTTCTCAGTGTTCTAAATTCTTTGTATTTAGGAAAAGAAATACCTCAATCTGACCATTAAACTGATACTTTATTTCTCATTTTGTAGTATTTTAATGGATATTCTTTTTCCTGTGGAATATTTTCTCAATAAGCAAAGCCAGTTTCTTATAAATAAAAATTAATTGTTCTACAAAAAGCAACAGAACTAACACACAACTGACTTGTGTGATAAAATTTCACATGTGATAGGTGGAGGTGTGCAGGTATGTATATTTTTGTATAGGAGCTTTGTTTTGGCATTCTAATGAAGTTAGTATTGGTAGCTGCAAACTTTTTTTCAAATTTGTTGGCTGATGAAAGTATTCCCTAAAAAGGGTAAAGGTTCAGATCCCTGAGTGTTGGGGTGGTTAAGCATAAAAGGGAATTTTAGGACTGTGACTTTTAAAAATGGTCATTCCTCTTCATTGTGTGTATTTTAGCTCTTCCATTCAGGCAGCTTTTGTTGTTTATTATATAGAGGATATGGGAACACAGCCCTTGGCTTTGCAGGGGCGGGATGCAAGTGCTCCTGGAGCCTCTGGGCTGCTGCTGCCCCTGGCTGAGGCATCTGTGTGGGCAGTGGCCCTGGGGAGCTGACCCTGCATGGAAAGGGAGTGGGGAAAGCAATGGTTATCCCCACTCAGCTGCCAGCAGGCAGAGACACTGACAAATTGAAGGACTTGCCCAAAAGCTGAAGCTCTAAGCTGATTTTCCTGGGGCCAGAACTGATGTCCATGTCAGGGGTGAGCAGCAACCATCAGGAGCAGCACTCTGTGTAAACTGCTCTTGTATTTGCATCCTCAGAGAGGGGAAGAAACCTTTCTCCCCAAGTACCCCAGAGTGCTTTATTTTCTTGGGCTGAGGTCTCTGGAAGGCGAGGAGGAGTGAGGAAGGGCGGTGAAGCAATTGCTTCACTTGGTAGAGAGGTTAAGGGGGCCAAGAGAATTAGTGACCTTACCAAAGCAACAGAAACCTCTTCAGGGTAACACAAAGATGGTGACGTGTCCTGCAGCCAGGGATTTTTGTGATGCCTTCAATGTTATGAGTGCTGAAGGAGATTGGAGTGGCTGTGGGTACCTCCAGTGAGAGAGGGGATGCTACTGGAGGAGAACTGGTCACGAAATAAAAAGAACATGAGCTGCTAAAGAAGAGCTTGGCTGTTTGACATGGCAGTGGGGTTGCCTGAGGCAGGACAGAGCCAGGGCTTTGGGCTGAGGGCTGCTGCAGGCCCTGACACTGAAAAGGTATTGAGCCAAATCAGCGAGTCTTGGAGATAATACACCAGACTTGATAGGACCACTGTTTTTACGAGGCTGTTTTCAGGAAACAGTTCCCAGTGATAGGAAAGAGATGAAAAGTATCATAGAAATTTAGTGCATATAATCAAAACTTTTATTTCCTCATTTTGGAGCTCTGAATTTATGACCAGGGCTGTCAGGAGGAGGACGGCAGCTCTGCACATGAAGTGACCTTTGCAAACCTGGCTTTGAAAGTTTGCCTTTGGAAGGCATGGAAGGAATTCCCCTTTTCCACTCCTTGGAGGGAGGGAGGATGTTCTCTGATCAGCAATATTTTGTCAAGAAGCTCCCTTCCTTAGTGCCAGATTATTATCTGGCAACTTGTCTCCAGCCTGTCTCACCACAGGACAGCAGGAGTGGTTGGGTATTGAGGGACCAAGTGGTGGGACTGGCACCCCTTGGTGACAAGAGCAGGACTGTCACCAGTCCTCTGATCACGGCTTCTGGCACTAAGAGAGGTTTGCTTTTACTGCAGATTTGTGTTGCTTCTTCCTCTTGGTCTAAAGTCACAAGTGATACAAAACTACAGCCCAGCAGAGCAGTTTGCCCCCTTAAACACAAGTTCTGAGTGGGCAGGAATTAGACTCAGATTTGTGCTGAATTACACAGAAAAGCTTCAGCCAGAAGAAAATGTCAATGAATGAGGGATCAGTTCAAAAAAAAAAAGCATCCGAAACTTTCTTTTTGAGGAAACATTGAGAGGAAAGTGAAACAAGATCAAATAAAAATGCCACACAAATGAATAAGCTTCGTTTTTGCATCAGCATAAAAGATCTTGTGGAAAAGTTTGACTGGCTTTAGGTCAGTCCAAAATCTACAGTGGACCTCTCCTACTGTTGTGATCCAGCAACTGGATGAAGAAGCCAGCTGGGGACACTGCTCAACTCTCAGTGAAAGTTTCTCTACTGGTTCCTTTTAAGTCCACTTGTTGATATGCAAAAAATATCTAAAAATTGCTAAAGTGGGCATCCAGACTTGATTTAAAGGATCAGAAACCAGGCCATTTGCAGACCCTTATGACACTGTCTGTAAGTGCTGGCTCTTTCCTTCACGTTTCAAGGGCTGTTTGCAGACTTTGGCCACCCGACTTCTGCTCTCTGCCCTTAGCAAAAACCCATGGAAGTAAAAAAGAACAGGATTGCCTGACACTGTCCTGATTCCAAGAGAAAAGTTCCATATTAAACCCAACTTCTCCAATATGCCCAGCTTTGAGAAGTCAGAGTAGATGGAGCTTTTAACAAATCTTTCAAAATTGGGCTTGAGATTCTCATTCTGAGAATGAGACCCCTGATCCACATGAACCACGTGAGATTTGTCCCTGATTTCCTCAGGTTTGGGCTCCTGTCCTCGTTCTTTGCATTTATGCTGTGCTCTTTTCCAAGCCTAGTAATCCATCAGGCTCTGAGGCTTTTTATTCACAAGCTTAAATTTGAGAGTACTCGTTCTCCAGCTGAAATAATTTTGTTCTGATGGCAGAAACCTGTCTTTTGAGCAAGGAAGAATGAACAAAGAAGGAAGAAAAATGCATTTTATGACTTGAAGCATTTTAGTACTTGGGCTTTTTTTTAGACCAGCTTCTCAGATGTGCCTGTCCACATTGTCTCTCAGTTCTTCAGTAATACATTTAAAGCCAATATTTCACCTACGTTTGACAATGGAATTGAGTTAAATTCCTGCACCTTTTGTGAAAATGGACAGCTAGCCTCAGTGCAGAACCTCTATTAATTCACAAGAGAGGAAATGGTTAATAGGTTCCCTTTTTCTAGATATCAGAGGATCCACACATGGCAACTAGAACTTTAGCTCCACTGCTCTCAGAACTATTTCTTCTTTCAAACAATGCCAGTGAAGGTCTGGGCTCATTATTCCTGAATTTCCTGTCCCATACTTGTGTAAATCATCCCATCTCCTTTGCTCCCAGTGAAAATACATTGCTGTTCACCAGCTGAGGATCCACACACACTGTGGTGCTGGTCAGCAAATGTTATCCAGTGCTTTCCCTCTGCTTCTACCCAACCAGCAATGAGGGAGAACACTGGAGTATCTCCGGTGGCTGTGTGGGGATGCAACGTGCTCAGTGCTTTCTCCTTTGGGCTGGAAGTGGAACTCTTTCCATTCTGGCTTTGCAGGGAGCTCCTGTCCTCGCTGGGCTGTGCCCAGCTGGTGACAGCAGCATCTGCAGAGAGAAGGTTTGGACAGTGCAACCTCTGAAAGGCATCCTGACCCAGAGCAGGCAGCTGAGGTGAGCTGGTGGGCATCACCTGCCCTGGAAAAACTCGATCTCTGCTTTTAAATGTTTGTTATTTCTGCGCAGAGCTGAAAAGAGAAACTAGCACGACCACCAAAAACCCCACAAAATGCAGAAATAGTTTCATCTCTATCTAAAAACGTGTCACAATGTGCCCAAGGAGAAAGCCCAGGGAACGCGCAGAGCGTGGCTGAGCTGCAGGGTGGCAGCTGAGCACTCAGAGCAGGGCACAGCACAGCTGCCTGTGCCTGAGCCTCGGTGGGAGCTGCACGTGGAGAGGGGAGTATGTGCTCCGAGTGAAAATGCACCTGCAGGAGTAAACCCATCTGAATAGAGCTGTTAACGCACAAACAAGTGGAATATTGAACTAACTTAAAAGTGGCATAACAGAGAAACAGTCAGGGACCATATTGGCATTCAAGTGGCTATTTTTAGCTTGTATTTACTAATTGCGTAGGAGTGAGAAAAGTAGGAGTAATTACAAAGACAAATGTTCTTGGTAAGTGGAATAAGCTTTTTTTTCTGCATGGTGTCTCCTTCAGAGCAACTCATACATTTATTTCTGGTATTTTTCTAAGAACAGAAGAGCAAGCTTACTAAATAGGTAGTAATTGGTATGGAGTGGGCAGCCAGTTAAACTGAAAGCACTTGTACCCTCTTCTCTCTTCATTATATTTTTGTGTCATGTAGATGGCAGAAGTGCAGTAGCCTGACAATTTACTTGATTAAAAGTGACATTGTAAATATAGTCAAAGGCAATTTGTATTAGAAACTATTTTTGCTAAGGAGGTTGTCCTCTGTACTGTTATTAACCTTTATGAGATGAAAGACAATGAAACCCTCATTTGCATATAATTCTGCTTAGTATTTTTTAATAAGGCTTTGTGTGTTATTCAGCAATGGGTTTTGATTTGCACAGATGGAACCAAGTGCTGGAACATTGTCAAAAAATGTAAATGTGAGGATTGTATTTCGGGCTGGTTTCACTTTTCATTTCAACAGCAGTCATGCAGGCAGGGAGAAGTAAAGAGGAGGTCAAAAAATATCCATAGGCTGTATAGTGCCCTCAGACCATGCTCAGGTCTCCCACTGACTTCCCTGTCTCCTGGCACAGCAGTTATTGAGCCAAGATGCAGAATTTTTATTGCTGTCCCCAAGGTTATGTTCTTGTCAATCTTTTTTTGTTGTTGCTCTTTTTTTTCTTTTCAAGGAAAGAAAAAAAGCAGCAAACCAGAACACACCTCACCGCCCCCCCTCCCCCAAAAAAACCCCCCAAAATTGGTCAACCAAAATAAAAATTCACATGCATGCTTCACAGGCTCAGTTATTCTTGACAGTCCAGATTCTCAGCATCATCTTGAGGAACTAAAGATTAATCGTATTTTACATATTATTATGGAGGCTGAAACAAACAATATCATCATCTCTGGAAGTGATATTTGTGAGGCAGTGCAGCAAGTGTCTTTCTGCTTCTCTCTTATCAAATTTGCTGTTTATTAGTCCAAGGGCAATTTTTCCCCAACTGCCAGCACTTCTAATCAAATTGGGAAATTTAAAAATCACGCTAATGGACCTCACGGCTGAGAGAGGCACCAAAATCCCTCTCTTTCTCTTTCTACCTTCTTGACTTGGCAGAGGTAAAAGGCATAAAACTTTTGTCCTGCCAGGAATATCAGATAATTCTGTTCCAGTTTGAAACTCTGGATTTGCACATCATGTCTGTATGTACTTAAGACTTTCAGCAAAGGAAAAACAATTTTCCACGGCATTGCAGGTTACTTACTGTGCCACAATTTATTGAATTGGTTCATGTCATTTCTCCTCTCCCTAGAAAACTGGTTGGGGGAATTAATTTACACAAATCTACAACCAAAATAGGATAAAAAACCAACCAAATAAAGGAGCTCCATTTTCATGTTTGAATAGATAAGCCAACATAAAAAACATACTCAAGCAGCAGGTCTGCAAAGCGAGTGAGGGCCACTGTAACACATTTTCCCAGCTTTACTCACACTTCCAAGAAAATAATTGTTTAGACAGGGCTGGAGAAGAGGAAGAATTGCAGTGGAAGATGCTGAAGGTCAGAACTTACCTGAGCAACAGAAGTAGAAATTAAATTAGTAGGATTAGAAGGGAGAAAATTTGGAAGGAAATGGGGCAAGAGGACGAATCAGAGACATGGGAACAGCACAGTCAGGTGACCAACAGAAAAAGAACATTTGGGAGCAAAATGAGTAGTGGGCAGAATAACTGAAGGTAGAAGAAGGAAAAGTGGTAAATGCATGAAAACGTGGAATGTAGAACATGGAGGATGAAGCTTAGAAGATATAATAGGGCATTTTATCAAAAGGAGATACACTTGGAAAATGACACAAACAGCTCTCTACAGAACATTTTTTTCATATCCACTTGGTTTTATTTTTTAAGAAAAACAGCAAAGTAAAATGGGGGGGAAAAAAAAAGCTTTTAAATGTCCTGGCTGTTTAATAGAGTGGTTGGGACATTATGTTAAGAAAGTGCCATGCCTGTGTAAGCTATTTCGAGAAACCTCAAAGGGACTTATATTACATAGGGACAGCATCTTGACAGTCCTCACGGAGGAGAAAAACCTCCTAGTTTTAAAAGAATGAATTTTAAAAGGAGAAGCTGCCCCAAATTTCTAAGGGTATTCCCACAGTGCAGTGTAGTATCTCCTTTAAGAAGAGCTGAAAAGGTTTATTCAAGGGTTATGAAAATTACGTTCCCTTTAAAGTTATTTATATTTAAACACTCAAAAATCATTAGTCACTTTAAAAAATGTTGGCCACTTTTTTGTATACCACATTTTTCTATGAGCACTTGTGTATTATGCAAAACACACAGTGTTTCTGAGCCAAGGGCTTTTGGTATAAATTGAGTGGGTTCTAAACTAGAGCAGAATTATAAATAAATGTGATTTATTGCACATCTTACACTTTCTCTCTTCCCTTCCAACCCTCGGTCAGAAAAATCTGAAACACTGAGGATTGCATGCTCCAGAGTTTGTCAAGAGTAGGACTCGACTTCTGCGTGGAAAGATTTCTTGCATTTCCACAATTCCCAGTTTGTATTTGCAGAAAATGGTACCAGGCATCTGCATCTCTGATCTTTGTGGAGCCAGGAACTTTGAAGGCAGTGAATTACTTCCTATCTGCTGGAAAATCATGCCCATTCTCACTTCATGAATCTACAGCAGACAGGGAGCTCCTTCACGGCCCTTCTGTTTACTCCATATATAAAAAGGCTCTGTTGATGTTTTAAGCTCCTGTTTATGAAGCCAGAGCACAACAAAATCGTGCTTGTAAGCTTAGATCCTCCCTCTCAAAGGAGTGTGCCATTTGACCAGGAACCTCTGCCAAAGGAAAATGAGGGTTTCCCAAATGAGAACCTGCGGAGGGGGAAGTGCTGATCCCCTCCCTGAGCTCTGCAGCCTCCAGCCAAACCCTGTGGCTGTGACAGGGACACGAGGCTGCCCTGGGTTGATGGGGGATTTTGTGGTTTGGTGTTTTTTTTTTCTTTTTCTCTCTGCAAAACTATCCTTCTGTTTTACAGGGTGCAAGGTGGCACAGAGTAAACATTGTCCAGTGGTACCAGGCATGAAATAAAATGAGGAGAAAAACCCAAGAAACACAAGCTTTTATAAAACAGACCACGGTGAGTGAATCACTGCGTGGTGAATCTGTACCTTCAGACCTTCTCAGCTCTTAAATCACCCTCTTTCTTCTCATAATGAAGATTCAGTTCTGAGAGTTAATGTACAGCTCATGCATGCACCCAGATGGAAATGCAATAGGTTTTGATAACCATATGGTACAACATGAAAGATAGTCAAGTATAAAGATTATAACAACCCAGAAATTAATTTAGTGCTGAGCTTCATCTAGATCCCACTAAAACCCAGTGTAAGCTTTTTCAATGACATCTGGGTCAGATCTTTCAGGTCTTTCTGTGCTCTTTGTGTGAGACTTAAGATTATTTGTCAAAGGTCAGCATAGCTGAGCATTAATAATAGATAGCTTGAAGCATTCTCTCCCTTTAAATCTGCCCACAAATCACCTTTTGGGATTTCAAGGGGGTTTTTTACTGGTTTGCTTCCCCTAAAACAATAATTAGAAAATGTTCCTCTTGCAGCTGTAATTTGTGCTGGCAGTAATGAATGGTGAAGTGTTCCTCCAGGAATGACCGGGTGAGAGTGATGTGAAAATACAGCATTTAAATATAAGATAAAGTACAGCAGATTATAGACTGGCTATGATTCTAGGGCAGTCTGTATTCTTTGAAACCAGGAAAATAGCACTGGTTATCCAGAAAGCAGGTAATTTTTCCCTAGGTTTTGGAATACCAGTCATTTTCAAAAGACTTTGGATTCTTTCTAAGAGCAAGTTGTGGTGACGAAAACACAGGCCTTTAAAAACAAAAGACAGGGCCATTGTACAAGTGAAAGCAGTTGCCAATAAAGGGGTATTAGCTGAGCAAATATTACCACCCAGCTCCACTTAATTAAATGCTTTGCTAAACACATGCAAGTACTTTTATAGACACCCAATATGCAGGGGAATACCACCTGACTTACTGGATTCTTATTTAGTATTTCCTTTTCTCAGGGCTGAAGCCTCTGAACAGAGCTGCTTTGTAGCACTTCCCTGAGATCTGTTGAATGCCAATGTTCAGGGACCACGCTGTCACTACCACGCAGACACAGGAAAAGCACAGCAAGCCTTGAGCAAAATGTGGGTTTGCTCTCCACAAGGCCCTCAGCAACACCTTCCATGGGCTCACACAGATGGAATCCCTCTTTCTCTGTGTATTTCTGCACTGTGCTGAGGTCAGAGCCGTGGATGCCTGCCAGCTCTGCATCTCTAACACAGCAACTCCTGTTCCTAGCCTGTATCTCTCTGTCAGCAGCCCACCCCCTCTGAGGGCTGCAGAGCAGCAGCTTTTCCTTGCAGAGGCTGAGCTTTGGCCCTGCCATGCTGTGTCTGGGGGGCACCACTCCTGTGTTGGTTGCAGTGACCATGGCACTGCCTTTTACACGAAATATCTTGTGGACACAGGCATCCTGTGTGGTTTCAGCTCGTCTCACCCTGCCTTCCCAGCCCCCTCCAAGCAGTGTAGCCACTTGTTCAGAGGCGGCTGCCTTGGCCAGAAGCCGAGTTTTTGACTAAGAAAGATCAATTTAAATGGATGTTCATCAGAGTTTAATGATCCTTGTTAGCTCTGCGCCGGGGGCGAGATGGTCTCCTGACACCTCTGCAGGTATTACCACTCTGCAGAGGTGAAAAGACAGCAGGAGAGATCCTCATCCAAAACGCAGCTCGCAGGCTGACACCAGTCCCTGTTAATCACATCTCGCCCAGCTGCATGCAGACAGATTGCCACCTTGCCCGTATTTCCAGCGTGAGGTGCTCAGAAGGTCATTGCTCATTCTTATCGCTGAAGGGGACTCAGGTTGTGTTATGGGTATTTATTGTTCCTGAGGATCTCTAGTTTTTATTACGGATGCTCGTAATCAACCTGCAGTGTTATCTTCTAGCTCAGTGAGTAGCACAGTTTGCTCAGGCTGCTGATTTCCAGAGAGCAGGCGGTGTACCTGCCACCCAAAACACACAAACAAACTCATTCCCAGTAGGATCATAACCTGCAGTTCAGGGAGTCAATTTTTCTGCAGTAGCTTCAGTGTTCCGTGGAGTCTCATTAATGCACATTTTTAAAATCGGCACAGATGCCTGAGCAGGCATTAGGAACCTCAGAAAATCCAACCTTTAGTCTTGTATTCGGTGTGAGTTGACTTTTTGTAGTGTATGATAAGGTGGTGAGACTAATTGCTGTCAGAGCTGAATTCACTGGAGTTCTGCAAAACACAGATTTGTGTTAGTGTGGCCGTGGAAATGTTGTGCTCTGTGTGCAAACGCTTACAGATTCCAACCTTATCAAGTGTGTCACAGAACCAGTGCTTCTCTTGAACCTGTAAACTTTTCAAAGCTATTAACTTTTTCTAATTTACATATCTGTACACCAGGGTCATGGTCCCCAGCTCTTGCCTCTCTGCATCAGGCTATGTTCAAAAAGGTAGAATATAGAAAGGGTCCGTAAGATTTGAGCAGTGAAATTGCTTTCTTTGAAATCTCTACCTCCAACCTTCTCTGGGATTTTTTTTTTTTTTACATCTTGGTAGAAGCAGAATATGGGTATAACAGTCAAAAAAAATCAACAGTTGAAAGTGATTTGCTCTGATTAGGCTCTCAAGATTGCTCAGTGTTACAAGATTGTTGGGTTTAAAACAGCAGGTGAATTTTCTGTGCCACTTAATCCCAGCAGAGTTCACATTTTGCTTTCTAATGCTCAAAGACCCTTTCTCCTTCTCGCATCTCTGCCGTCATTCGTGCTGCTGTGACGGTGATCTAAGCATTGAGCGAGCGTTCCGTACTTCCCACCTTGCAGGACTTTGCAGACTGCAGGTGGTATTTTTGAAAAGTTAAGTCAAGCCTTCATTCTTCTGAGGTGAAAACACTGAAATCCCCTGTAATTAATGGTGGATGGGATTTTCACCTGTGCTGTTAAGAGCTGAGAGGATCAGGGGGGACTGTCCTGGTGCAGGGCTGTCCATCAAAGCACGTCAGTGTGGTGGGCAGAGGGGAGAGCAGAAGTCCTCAGAGCAAACCAGCTGGAGCAGGGCAGCTGGGAAGCACAAGGGAGTCTCCCTTGGGGTTGGGTATTCTCTCACTCCTGGAAAAGTCTCGGGGTACTCAGTAGCTTTTTACCCTGCCCGCCACCAGTCTCAAATGAAGCCTGTGGGCTCTGTGTGGTCCTTTTCAAAGGCAAAGCAGTGCCAAGCCTTGCAGCCTGTAAAGTCCTCTAAGATGTGACAAGTGACAGGGTGCCATTGCTGTCCTGAGGGATGACAGGGCTGTCCTTTGCAGCCAGACTGCTCCAGGGGGTTTAATTTCTTCTGATGAATGAAAGGCATTAAGAAACGTCTCCTGCCCTTTGAAAATTCACCAAGAAATTTCACTTAGGTTAAACACAATATAATGGCATTGCTAAACCCAGAGTTTAGCCTAAAAATATGGGTTTTAAATGGTTTGAAAGTGCACTGCAGAAAAGTCATCAGAATGGTTTGGTAATAAACAGACATTTCTCATCATACAGCAGAACAGAGAGGCTTCATTTCTCAGTGGTTAAACAGTAGCATTAGAGACGAGCTGCGCTGTGATTTTGTTTGCAGGGTAAATGGATGCCCAAATACATTCTTACTGAGGAAGAGCTATCTCACCATTACTGAAAAATAAATGCAAATGTTGGAGTCATAATCTGCTTTAACCAAATAATGCACAACAATTAAGTGTTAAATTATTGATGTCATAAAAGGCAAAACAGCCGCTAGGCACAGGAGTTTCCATGACTTCAACACTGAATAATGAAAACTTTCTCCCCATTTTTGTGAAGACTATTATTAAAATGTAATTCTTCTCTTTTTTTTTCCTTTGAACTTTGAAGTCTATTTAAGCAAGGCCATTGGGGAAAAGTTAATTAAATTGGGAAAGCTAGCTGGCATATTTACCATTTCAGGGGCCGTGCTGTATTTTTGCAGTGAAAGGTGAATTAGGTTTGCATTCAGAGGAGTAACCTGTCCAAAGCCAGCCCTGAACAGCAACAAACCACTGAGGCAAAATCTGGTTATTGAAAAACAGCTGCATGGCTAGTGAGGTTTATAGCTTGATTCCATCTTTAGGACTACTGAGTCTCTTTGTGTAGTGATAAATAGATACAAAAAGGCCACTTGGGGTTGTTTCTGTGGGACAGCATTCCCTGTGCAAGGAAAAAGGGAAAGTTTAGAGTGCAGTGGCCTTTTAGTTTAGCATAGAGAAACAAGGCTCAAGAACTGGAAGCTGACAGCACACAGATTGAAACCAAGTTAGGTGCTTTAATTATGCAACCAAGTGCTGAGGAAAGGTCTGGACTCTCTCTCTGTGTCCTCAGGTCTGTAACACAGAGTCCAGGCTGGGTGAGCAGATGGTCCTGAGGGACTGTGACCAGGACGTGTGTGGGATGGGAGGGATGTGGGGCATCCAATGAGCAATTGTTTTTTAAGATTTATGGCACAAACTGCAGTTTGTAGCAGCTTGAGGAGGTGGGATCTGGAGCAAAGCTGATGGCAGGGTCTCACCAGCTGCTTCTTCACAAACCTGCAGATGTGATCTTGCACATCCCCTAAGCACAACCCTGCCTCTGGCAGGATCAGACCATTGGCAGTAACTTCTGGATTTCAGGCAATAAAAAGTCTCAGTACCTGGAGACAGTGGGCACAGCCACAAACCCCTCACAAGGAATAAGTAACATGTGGGGAACATTTGACAAGTTTAGTAACTGTACCACAACCTAGATGGGGTTTTTTTTTTGTTGGAGACTTGTTTATTTTTTCTTTGTTTTTTTTTTTTTTTTTTTTTTTTTTTTTTTTTCCACGAGCCTGCTGAATTATTTAAGGGCTGAATTTTAAAATTAGAAGACGTGGCATTAAAAAAGCGATGAATATTTTATGAGGGGTTCTGGGATTTTGTGGTATCAAAATACACGTGGCAGCCTCGGAGACTCCAGCATGGAGCCACAGGAGCATTCACTCCCCTCTGTCTGACCCTCAGTGCCCATCACAGCTGCAGCACAGAGCAGAGGGATCCCTCCATCCCCCAGTGCAGGGGGGAACCCAACTGCATCCCCTCACATCAGCTTTCAGTAGTTTTCCTTTTCTGGTGGTAAATAAGAACACAGCATTTTGTCTCAGTGGAGATCCTCCACATCCTGTGAATGATTTTTAGGTGAGGAATGTGGGGTTTGTTTTACGTACCCAACAGGAGAGGTGAGGGGACTTCCAAAAGCCATTTGAGACTGCTCCCAGCAACACCATGGGATCACAAAGCTGCTGGAAAGTCCAGGGATGCTGCAGAAGCAGGAGTCTGTGCAGAGACCACAGGAGTGGGAAGCTGGTAGGGATAGAATCCTAGGAGGTTTCTCTGCAAGAAGGAGCAGCAAGAATAAGATTCGTGAGGTTTCCTCGAGGACACCATCAGTATCCTAGAGGGGTGTGTTTGAGCGGGCTGCTGCACTCTGAGGTCTCTCTGTACCTCAGTGCATCCCTCAGCAACCTTTCAAGTCAGCCAAGACCTGCAGTAAGTACTGATGGCTGCAGCCAGGCTTTCTCCAGAGTGCTTTACCCGCATCTGAATGTACAGGAAATAAGTTCCAGTGACACTTTTTCTTATGAATTAGCAGCTCTCGCTGACACAAGTCAGGAACTCAATACAATATTCAGCCAGCACATTGAATCTCCTTCTAGCATGCAGCATGCTGAGCCACTCTTCATTATTGCCAGGAGTACGAGGAGCTGGAGAAGTGCCAGCTGTCCCCCGCGATGGCAGCGCCGGTGACACGGGCAGAAATAATTAGCGTGTGCTGCACGGCTGCCGTGGATGGTGCTGCTCTTCAAAGCTCCTCTCCCTCCAGGTGCTGCGCAGAAATCCGTGATAATTAACCAGCTCTTGGTGACACTGCAACATTAACGAATCCTCAGGAGCTGCATTTAATGGGATGTGCGGGCACACAGGGCTCGGTGATGTTGGGATGGCTGTGCTGTGGATGGAGCCTGGGCTGGGGCAGCAGCAGAGCCCCCTGGGTTCTGGGGGGCCACACTGACAATGTGGCCTTGCCTGCAATGTCAGAGCAAGTCCCTGTCCTTAAACCTGAGAAGCAACAGCCCTTTGGGTTTCCCACAGTCTTTGGCTACAGTACCGGGGAAGAAAATATTTTTTTGGCAAAGAAAGCGTAATTTTGAAAGGGGCTAAATTTTCTCCCCATGATAGAAGTTGAAGCTTTATCTTGTGAAGCTTACAAAAATCTGACTGCATTTATTTAATTCCTTGTTTCATTTTTATGCACATCTACTTTTCCTGCTTTGTTTTCCAAAGCAGGAGACACTCGGCTCTGTGCAAGGCTGATCCTGGTGGGATATTCTGGCAAGAAGTTCTGGGAGTTCTCTGGGGTACTCACCAGCAAGTGTGCCACTCTCTGCTATTAATCAGGCACTGAGGGCTGACTGCACATCTAGTTTTTGGTTGGGTTTTTTTCAGGAATAGATTTTCAAGAATTTTAAGACCCATCCTTAAGAAAAGACCCATTTTCCTTAAGAAAAAAAATGAAATGAAACAATTGAAAGATGAAATGAAAGTTCTGCTCTGAAGGTCTGATTCTGTAAAAGGGGAAGACATTTCTTGCTGAGAGATGGCTTCACACATTTACAAACTTACAAGCTTAGGGAGAGACAGCCCCTCGATCTCCCCCAAGCACGTGTTTATGAGAGCCAAGGCTGTTCATGATTACTCAGCACCACAAATCAAAGCATCCTTTCATAGCATCACAAAACAATTCCCTGGACCATATCAGAAGAAGGAGTTAATTTTTTCTGACCAGATTATGCTGCAATTATAATGTGCACCAGAGAATAATTTATTCCTTCATTGCAATGCTGGAGCTGTTTCCTCAGTTCTACAGCATTAATTTCTCCTGCTATTGGCAAATGCTGCAACAAAGAGAAGGAAATGGTTTCAAATGTGTCCATCCTACTGACATGGATTGTAATGAGCATGGAAAGTGGGCCAGCACTAACTCTCATAGTGTCACAGCATAAGCTCAAGTGCCAAGCCATTTCAATTAATTATGTGCTAATCGTCTCTGGGCTGATGCAGTGTTCAGCATGCTCTATGTGTGCAAGTTATCCTCATCAGTTCTACTTTTTCCTTTTTGAACAAAAATTAGCAGTGATCCTTCAATTCTGTGGAAGCCTTCTGTTGCAATCCAGAAGTCAATGCAGCATTCAGGCTTCATGTGCACGTTACCATTCCCTCAGACCCTCGTTGAGATGGTGTTTTTAGGAAAGTTAAACACCATCAGTGTCCTGTGTCCTGCTCTGGAACAGCAAAGTCACTCCAGAGCTGCTGTGGGTGAGGTTTACAGCTACTCTGGGGCACCAGGCAGCCAAAATTGCAGAAGCACAGTGGCAAATAGGATCCTAATAGCCAGAAAATCGTAAGAAACACTTTTATTTAGGCAGATAGGTTTTCTAGTTTTGGGGTTATTTAATCACCTCTTTCCAAGGAATGGCTCTTGGACACTCAGGCATGGGCTGGTGGAATGTCCCTCGTTGCAGTTAATGGAGGAATGTCTTCTATCGACCTTTTCACTGTGAAACCAAATATTTCAGAAGAGCCTGGACTGCTCTGGAGAACTCCTAGTAGGATTAAATACAGCAAAATATGCACATGTTACTGTGGCAAAGCCCCTGGAATTGTTGGTGGTTCCTCTGGTAGAAAGCTGCCCTGGAGGAAGGAGCTCACAATTCAAGGCTGATTTGGAAGGATTTGGGAATCTGCTCTCTGGCTTCTGTTTTAGTTGTTGTTTAGCTGTAAACATTCCCTCAACTCAGAGTGGATGACAAATATCAAAATCAGAATAATTAAATGATTGCAAGTACTAATGAAGATCCTAAAATCACTCTAGGACAATAAGCAAAAGACATTCAAAGCAGTAGGCTTCAGGGCCACACCAGGTCTTTCCATCTATTGAGACTGCAGCTTAAAAATGGGATATAGTTTTCTTCCAGCTCACCAAATCACAGATAATAAACAGATATTGAAATATCTCTTCTGCCCAGGCAGGAGAGCACTGTAATCCTCAGTATGTAGTAATACAGTGTACAATAGTCATGGTTATTTGGCTGTTCTCTCTCCCAATCAGTATTCATTTTGAAAAGACAGATCGTAGCATTCTGTGCTGTGAGGTAATGTGTGCTATTAACCCAATACAAGATCATATTCATATCCTTCTCATGCAAGGTCATGCACATACAGGCCAAGAACAAAGTCAGGTTTTTTCTTCTGGCGGGCCTATATTTTCCTATGAAGAAAGCCAAAAGGACTCTGGTCCCAAATCTGCACTCCTGATCCACATATTCATTCCATATAAAATAAAATCTCTTTGGTTTTCACTCCCACACCTACCTCAAAGACCTCACTTTGTTCTCTGGGTACACAACCCCCCAGTACCTATGTTTTCTCCTGAGAACAAGGACCTTTCCACAGAGGCAAGGGACAACGTGACATCGAGACCACAGAGGCCATCACTGCCCCACTCCTGTGTGGAGAGTTGTGGTTTGGGTCAGGGTCCCTCTCTTTGCTGCTGGAAATGAAGATGAGTAGGGCAGGAGGACGACTGTGGAAGGTTCCAGTAGTAAATATCCAGAGACTACCACCCCTGTCAGAAGGGATGGATGTTTCAACAGCCAGTCAGCCAATTTCACGCTGAAATTAAAGTTGTCAGTCATCAGGTGGCCTGCCTGGTAGATAAGTGATATTACAGTTTCACATACCCAGCCTTTTTCCATTGGCCAGAGTTTGATGCAGAATCCTTCCTGGCATGCCATTGACACATAAAATGTAGCAATTATTGCTAGCATTTTTATTCTCAAGGTTTTTTGGCACATTGAGTTCAGATTCCCATTTGCTTGGTTTGATGCATGTAAACAATCCAATTTTTCATCAGTTCTGCTCAAGAGCTCATCAGTGCCTGCATATGGGTGTAATCAACTAAGCATCGTTTACTAAATCCAAAGTTTAGTTCTTCATTTCCATCACTTCTCACTTCTTTTTATATTTCCTGGAACAGCTCCGTATTTTTAAATAGTGTTAGTCAGGATTCTCTTTTGTTTGTTTGTTTTACTCTTACTGATATGATTTCAGTGGTTCTTTTTTTACTGCTTGAAGTGTAATTCTACTTTCCCCACATGGTTTCCTTGCAAAGCCAGATGGACAGAAATGGTTCCATGCCATGCTGAAATCCTCCATCTTATTTATACAAGATAAACCTTGTTGCTAAACAATTCTCAAGAACGTGTTCACTGTATAATATCTACTGAATTTGTCAATCAAGTCACTCTTATTTCATCTTTCATCATGCTGCTGTTCTCTGCACACATGGAGTGGGAAAAGGGAAAAAAGCTGTAGAGAAGATGATGACAGGAATCTTGTGAGATGGATGAATTTCTCTACTATTGTTTTTCCCCCGCGGTGACAAATAGATTTTTTTTTTTGTTTTGTTTTGGTCACTCTTTTTTCCTCTTCTCCCTGAAGCACACAGAGCTGCCCTGGGTTGGGCAGAAAAGCTGCTGGTGCCAGTGCTGAGGAGCAGAGTACAACCCCTGCTGCTCTGCGTCAGGTCTCCCAACTGACTTGTGTGCTCAGGGTTCCGTGTGTCTAAACACTCCTGATGTGCATCTCTGGAAATACCTGTGCAGAAAAAATACATTTATTTCACTAGGAGAGCACACTAGAGGTTTTGGGAAGATGCACTTGTAGCAAGTTATCCCTGGTGTGTATTGGATATCTTTATTCAGGTACAGCTCTTCAAAGCAGCCTTTCAAAGGGGCAGAAATTCCCATTGTGGTGCTCAAAGACGGAGACTTCAAGGCAGAGGGAGTGAAAACCCTCCCAGTGCAGTCAGACATCTCAGCAGCCGTGAGCATCTCTCCCTCCTTCGTGCTTGCCTGTTGCTGCCCTGCTATGCTGATCACACTTCTGAAGGCTGTACTTTCCATTTAGTTCAGTGGCAAGAAGCCATTAGTACAAAGACAGAGGCTGATTTTTTTTTTCACCCCTTTGCCTGCTATGTCTTTCGAAGGTTTTTAGCTCGGCCTCCTCTGTTCTTTGTGTCATCACCACTCTGAAAGACCAAGAGAAGGACAACTTGGGCTGTGCAGAACTAACAAAGCACTAGTTTTTCTGCTCAGGCTTTCACCCCAGTCCACGTGCCCAGGAGTGAGGTTGGACACCAGAGCCTGTGCCTGGACAGGAGATGTGCTGGGAAATTTCCAAGACTTTTCCTCTCTGCTACAGATATTTTCACGCACGTCTGGATCAGCTCTGTTCCTTAATTGAAATCATCCTGTCCTCAGCATGCTTAATCCCATCCTTTGTGGGAGCTCCTTCCCCTCCCTGTGCTCTCTGCTGGCGTGTTTGCAGCTGAGGGTCACTGTTATGGGAAGTGGCACATGCTGCCTTCCAGCTTTTAATACCTCTTTCAAATGAAATATTAAAGCTTTTCCCAGTAGGCCTTCCTATTTCTCCCATTTCCTGCGTAAATGCTGTATGAAATGCTGGGATCTCCCTCATCTGGACCCAAGTGCTTTGTAATGAGTATTAAAAGATATCTTACAACTTAAAAATTATCTGTTCTATTGCAGTGGGAAAGACTTCTGCAGTTTCACTTTTTTTCCCTTTGCCTGAGACAGTGTCACCCCATTTTTTACTAATCTTAAGTTGAAATTCTTCTTTCAAAAGCAAAGATGGAGTCCAAAATAGAGCACCAGTTCCTCCTGTCTTGAAAGATCAGACTCTTCAGCTTTCCTTGATCATAGTTACTTTATTTGTTTTACCATAATTCCTTGTTCATTCTTGCTATTGACATTTTTTGTTTGCTGGGCTGTGGTGCAGGACTGCTGTTTCAAGGTTCACTGACAGCAGCAGCCAGGAAATCATGTTCTCTCCACAACACTCAGAGTTTCCAGCTCCCAAAGGTCATCTGTAGGAAAGTCTGTGTGAGGAAGTACAAGAAAAGGTCTGGAAATGATTATCTAAATCCGTGTAACTGGTTCGTGGAGGCCACACAAGAATAGCCACCCCTGTCGGGTTTAAGATGGAGAAGGGAAGAGATCTCCTAGCTCATGACTTTCCATATAAAGCAGGAAGAGTGTTGTGTCAATTAGCAGAAGTACAAACTGAGCTTGTACTTTTCAAGTTACTCATTTTCACCAGTCCTAAGGCCCTGATTCAGCAAAGCAACACAGCTGAAATCTCTCCCTCCCAGCAAGTCTCACCAGCCCAGCTACGGCACAGCTCAAACCCATGCCTTCCCTTGCTAGCACAATTAAAGAAAATAGCCTGATCCCTCTGACTGCTTCTTAAAATAACTTCAAAGGGATTTTTATATAGAGAATTTCTTGTGGGGAAACGCTACAGCCAAACAGGAAAGTGTTTTAAAAGTTTCATCTCAGAGGAATGGCCATGTTTGCTGCGTTATGATCTTGGCAGAGCCTTCATTGTAACGTTCTAGAGGTCAGGTTAAAAATCTTGATTTGCCTCTCAATTCCTTTCTTATAACCCAACAACAAAGTATTTTTTCAGCAGTTTGCCATTGCAGTGATTTGTTACTTGATTGTAAAGATAGTTATTCCGGATAGTTAATAGCACTTCAATGCTATTTTAGGGAAAAAGTCATACAGTTTATAAAGCAACCGTGGAAAATCCTCTCGTAGTAAGAAACTAACATGGTATTCATAGTGCTGGATGAGCTGGTCATGTAAAAATGGCAATGTAAATGTGGAAACCTGCCATTCTTTTGTGCCATTTCCTTCCCAGACATTGTTGATGCACCTGTTATCTTAGTCTCCAGTTGTTTGTTTAGTAACTATATATTAGTAACTGTAATGGAAAATGTACCTTTACCTTTATGGACTGTTTGGCTTGGATCCAGTACAGAGTGAAAATAGAGCTTTATCTATTCATACTATCTTATATCAATAGGCTAAGGCATAAATTTTTTTTGTCACTACTCATCCCTAACTATGGAAAACTGGTAATTAGTCAGAAGAGGTAGTGAACAGCACAGTGCAAAGTCCTTATGAGTAAAGATGGAAAAAAATATGACCTTAATAAAGCAAAAAATAAAATTAAAAGTTGGAAGCCTTAAGCACCCTTTAAACAGTTTTGGTTTTACAGCTGCAAAAAAGGGTAGAAGAATAGATTGATTGAGGCAAGTTGCACAATGGTTAAACAACATAAAGGGGTGTTCACACATTGACACAGTGTGGGCTTCCTGCTGAGTTTGAGGTGTGAGAGCGTGCATCCCACACAGACGTGGTGAATAACCCAGGGCAGTGGTGGCTGAGGTCTCTCCGTGGGTAGATCACAACCCAAGAGCTACGTGAGCACAAGTGGGGCACTTCTGGTCTTGTCAGGTGCCCATAAAAACCCAACCTCTTGCTGCTGCATGTTTGCATTGTTCGTGGCCAAGCGTGCGAGAAGGAGAGAGGTTGTTTACTCAATAGAGTTAAAATCTGTGCTTGTTGTTACTGCTTTGTTCAGCGAAAATTGCAGAGAATTGTTTCCCAAGACTGTGTTAGAGCTGTGTTTGATCACACTGATTGCTGGTGCTTTAACAACCATTGATATTAACAATTACTCATAGTTGCTGGGACTGTTTGAAAAACTTCTCTTGCCTCACACAATTTGTTGACAGAGAAAGCTGTTCTCTGCTAGATCTTGACCTGAAAAGCTCTCTTCTCTGTTTTAATTTTTTAACTAAAATTTCAGATGCGTGTAAGCCAATGTAAGCAGAAAGGGACAGTGATTTATTTGTTTTTTTAAACAAAGTTAAAATTCAAGCGAAGCACATTTTATGTACAAAATGAAACATCTCAATAGAGATGGACCAAGATTTCATTTATTCTTTTTCAGATAAAGTGAGTTGACATTATAAAATTGCATCTTCGCTTTGACAGAAAAACTGTATCCTGCCAAGGCCTGGCTATTATCTCAATATGATGATAAGGTTTTTGTGTCATTCCATTCTTTGAGAAATGAGTGTCAGCTCACTTTGACTCACCACTGAGTCAAAATATAAGTTCACTTCAAAGGCAACCTGCCCAGAGCCCCAGACACGGAGGCTGTGAGCAAAGCACAGTGACCCCACCGTGCTCAGTCAAGCTGTGATTTTACAACAGCAATGACATGCCCTTGATAGCTGGCAACAGATGATTCCTGAGTATCTGAGCTGTGGCTCTAAGATGTAATTTAAGGATTTTTTCTTTTTTTATAAGCAAAAAATATTAAACAGGGATGTTAAGTTCTGTGATTTTTTTAAACAATTTATTAAAAAACCCCAGCACCTCACAAACATTTGAACTGGCATTCCTCACTGATTCTAATTAAGAGCTCTACCTCTCTTGAACAGGATTTTCCCAGGTCAAGCCTCAAGTGAATTCCCCCATTTATACCTCCTCACTCTCCCTGACCCTTTGCCATCACCACCTCCTCGTCAAACCGCCCCACGTCCGGCGCAGCCACGCTCTGCTATTGATGTGCTCGGGGTCTTGGGTGCGGTGATACAAAGGGAGCACAACCCCACTGACCCGTGACTGTGTTTTCCAGATCTCCCTCTCTCACCAGGCACTGCCTGGTTTCACTTCTGAGAAATTGGATCAGATAAAAGTTCAATTGTTTTGCACTGAATTGCAGCGAAGCAGCGCTGTCAGTTTAATTAACTCCTAACTCGAAGCCTCTGATGAAGGTGCTCGGGAGCAGACAGTGGAAATAAAACAAATGATGGCAGAGTTGTTCCTATCAGGGCTGAGGTGTTCTTCACCAGGGAATGGTGTACAGAGAACATCTCTGCAGCTCACTGAGCCTGTAAACAGCTGTGTGATCCAGAGCACAGAGAGCACGGATATAAACTGGAAAAGGTCACACATGTTGGGTTGGACCTGGTACAAATTACTTTAGAGGGAAACTTTGCCCCACACAAAAGATCAGTTGTTGCTATAACACAATATAAAGCTAATTTTTCAAAGTTTTTAGTGAATTTTGAGAGCAGAGACCCTGTTCTGGCTTGTTCAACCATGTCAGATATAATCTGTAAAGATTTTAAAGGAAGGATTCCTAGAGGCATTTCCTGGATAACAACAAATCTCTCAAGGGGGCTTGAATCTGCAGAAGAGGAATCCACTAAACCCACTAAATTCACAGTTGTTTAATTATTGACCAAAGCCCCTGGGCTGTTTCAGCTCCTGCTTTAGCCTGGGAAGGTGGGGCTGGAGGTGTGAGTTTAATTTCTCTGACAATCCTGTCTCTGTCTCAGGCTTTTCATGGCTGATGCAAACCTGAACTACGGGCAGCACAGTGGTGAGGGTCACTGAGCACTGGCATGGGTTCCCTGAGGAGGTTGTGGACTCTCCATCCTCGGAAATATTCGAAAGCCATCCTGGGCCACTGACTCCAGGTGACTGCTTGAGCACGAGGGAGGGACCAGGTGACCTCCAAAGGTCCCTTCCCACCTCAACCATTCCAGGGACTGGAGCAGCATCCACTGCAGAACACGCTCAGAAATCCCTGTTCACTCCTGTGATAATGAGCTGCTCTGTTCAGTCCCCATTTCCTGAAGTAGATCTGCTTCTAGGTGGAAAGTCTAGGAAATAATTAACTATCATGCTGGCAGGTGGATGGTTTGGGGAAGTACAAATAAATGTTGCTTCAAAGGATCAGAGAAATCATATTCTGCTTTTACCTCACCTCTTTTGCCCCGTGTAGAATCAGTGGGGTGTATCCAGCCAATGGGTCACCTCTGGGGTTGTTGGAAGAGGGTGAACACTTAGGAACTTTTATTTGATTAATTTTGCACCTTTTCTTGCTTTTGGCCACCTAAAATTCTACTGAGCAGAAGACAACTTCCCTGGAAATGAATCATCCTATCAAACCCTTCTGTGAACAGCTTTTGGGCTGTAGTGTATGGTACAGATAATTTACAACATTTGCTGTTCAGGACTGTTTTTATTGGGCCTTTCTGTCTTGGGCAATGCTATGATGCCCTTCCTGGAGGGACAGTAAATAAATCAAATGTTTACCATGATGAATCAAACCTTATGACGTTTAAAAACTTTGTTTTCTGGAAGTATTTGCTCTCTTTGCTTGAAACATATTGTTCATGCCAACACATTTCCTAAGAAGCCTGCAAAACAATCCCAAAGACGAAACAGACACAAAGGAGGAAACATATGTTTGAAAATGGGAGATGTGTTCTTCTGAAAACATTTGTATGTCTAAGTCCCCAAATATGAGCAATCTTTTCATTTTATTGAGACAGACTTGCAGCCCAACTAGATTTGACATGAACAGTAAGAAAGACCCTCTGAAATCTGGCGCTGCAGGAGAAACAACATGTTTGTATCCAAAGCATCCAGAGGGGAATTATGCAGAGAGATTAGTCATCACTGGAGCAAAGTCTTCATTTCAAGGGCTGATTTACGCTGGGCCACAGCACCAACTTCTCTTCCTGTGCGTGTTCCCTTGTGCAATAGGAAAAGGCTTTTGTCCCCCTGCAACTGATGCTGGCTGAGACTTGACTCTGATCCAACCTGTGACAAACATTTGTGAATTGCAACAGCACAGAGCTGACCTGAGGTTGGGCTTGAAATAGCAGCCCAGGCTGGTAACCAGCAAGGCTTTGAGCCCTGATTCCAGAGCTGAGCTAAACCCATCAGCTGCGACTTCAGTTCACCACACTCATAACAGTATCTGCTCTGCTGGATGGGAGTAAAACAAACACAGCCTGAATTCCTGCATAAACTGGGATGATTCAGGATTGCTCTGTCACAAACCTACCGTGAACTTTCAAATATTGACTGACAGCACCCATTTCTGGAACACAATAAAAGCTGTAATTATAAAACAGCTTGTGCTTGCAGGGAAAAGTCTAAAATCGTGATGCAGGGGTATATGGATGGCTGAGAAATTGAGAAATAATAAGAAAAAATCAAATTAAAGGAACTGCAGGCTATGTTAGTTTTAAAATATTCATGACTTTAAAAGAAGAAATTTGGGAATGGCCAGATTCTTAAAGCAGAGATTACTGAGCCTGCTAGTTTTTCTGAGCCACCAAGGCTTTCTGGCACTTGGTGTTGACAACAAGCTCATGAAGCTGTTCATAATTTTAGAAAAATAAGCAAAACATAATTTAGTATGTTCTGTAGCTTCTATTCATTATTTCTGGGCTTGAAAAGAGGCCATAAAGGAGTTAATGCAATTACTACAGAGACAATTTCGCTCTCTCTGTGCTTTCTGCTGCTGGAACCCCTCCCTTGTCCCTCGATGGGACAGAGCTGACTCACGCTCTGCCTGGAAAAGGAGAGTTTCCCTTCTGCATTGCCAACCACCTCAGTTTGACTCCTGTAAGCTGCTCAGGGAATTCCCTTGTGCCTCATCACCCTGGTGGATGGCAGATTTTGGGCTTTGTGCTTTCTCTTCCCCCTGCTCTGCCTGACCCAGGGAGCAGCCTGGGATCCGCAGGCATGGATGGCATGGGAGCACCTCCGGACACTCAGCCACACACAGGGAAGGGCAAAGCAAAACAAGGGAGTGTTCCACATCCTGGGCCATGCAAGGGCTGGAAGTGAGAGTTCATTAAGGAGAGGGAAAGGAAAAAATTGTGGCTTTCTGAGTCCCCCTTAGCAGGTTGGAAGGGGTTTCCTGTGGGCACAGATGTGCTGCTCCCTTGGGAAAGGGCTCTGTGGAGCAAAGAGCTTCTCCCTGCGTGCTGCAGGGGACAAGACACTGGGGAAAAACAGCTACAAGAAGAAAAGAGAAAGAAAGTGAAAGATAGTAAACCAGAACTGAGAAAGGGAGCTCAGAGAGGGAGGAATGATGGCAGCACTGTCAGGAGCCAGTGACCCAAAGACATCCATCTCATCTGTGCAAGTAGGAGAGGATCTGGTCACACACAGGGTGATTAAAAGCAGTGTCTTTGCACTCTGTCCTGCGTCCTCTGATAGCTGTGTGAGAAACCTGCAGCTCCACAGCTGCTGTTTGGGGCTGTCAGCCCAAGGAGCTTTCACGTCCCATTCACTGCAGCCTGCGTGAGCTGCGGGGACGCCGCGGAGCACAAAGCGCTGCCTCACGCTGCTGTCACTCCTGTCTCTGCTCCAGGAGCCACCGAGGAGCACAGCAGTGCAAGAGGAGCACACGGGAACCAGGCTGTCCGGGCACCTCATCACAGCTGAGGTTCACCCTCCCTAAGGCAGCTGCTGGAAGAGGTGATGGCTGGGTTGCTCTGCTTCGGCACCGTTTGGATTTGGACAATTCACTGGTTTGGGCTTGTGTGTTTTATTGAGTAGCAAAAAAAAAAAAAAAAAAAAAAAAAAAGAATCCTTGATTTTTCTGCTGTGCTCTACAGACATTTGTGATGAGAGGTGCAGGGCTGGCAGATGCCTGCAGAGTGAGGGAGAGCCTTCCTGCATACACTCCAGATGGGACTGGGCTGCCACATGCCTTTCTTGCCTGCATTGCTGCAATGGGTCTTTTTGCCTGGTTTTGGAAAACAGCAGGAGATTCCTTTCCCCTGATTAAATGAATAATTAGATCTATTTCAGTATTTACAAGAGACTGCTAAACACTATAATTTCAAGGAAGCCAGGAGAGCCATCTCACTTGGGGTGATGCCGTGAGTGGGGTGTTACCCTGACTCAGGGCTGTACCGGGGACTTTCTCAATCTACTTAAGGACATTTAATCAGCTTCCTAAATGTTCTCCCGACTACTCAAAGCTCAGGTCCAGCCTAAGATCCTCCATTTGCAAAATCAGCTTGTTTCTGAAGCTGCCCTTTAGCCAGTCGCTGTGTCCTGCCCGTGCTGCTGGCAGCTGGGCAGTGCAGGCCAGCCCCTGGTGCCTTCTAGAAATCACTTTCCACCTGCCACCTTCCTGCTTCAGGGGTGTGCTGCAAACAGGGCGCTTTCTGTGGAAATTGCTGTGCATCTCTTGGTCTTACACTGCTTTTTCTTGGCTCTGTGCTTCTGAGTTTTTACCTTGCAGCACTGGGCCTCTGCCCCCACCGTGAGACTGAGCCAGGGCTGTGCTTACAGACTTGTTGATGCAGAATGACCTGTGGGGCTTGGTTTTGAAGAGGCTTTATTGATCTGGCACTTAGGAGGGAAGTGATAAGCCATCCTTCCTGCTGGTCGAGGTCTGTCTGTGTCTGTAGCCTCAGCACAGCATCTGCTGCAGTCACATTTTCTGCAGAGAGGTGAAAGTCAAATGTCTTTTGGAGAAGAGTCTCAGGGTTTGCAGGCCAAATCTTGTAGCTCTGTTCAGCAGGCAGTGAAAACAAAATGTGATCTGGGTAGGTTTGGGGTTTGTTTTGTTACTTGTCTGTGACTCTGGGCACAGCAGGAGCTCGATCTGCACAGAGGGACTGACACAACACCTTGGGATGCCCAAGGGATCACAGGGCAGTGGAAGTGCAGCCCTTAGGATGCGTTTATGGTGCCCTGCCAAAGGGAAAAAAGCTCAAGTTAAAGCAAGAGATGTTGTGATTGTATCTTTTTCTTTTCTTGGACAAAAACTATTTGAGGCAAATTTGTGAAACAGTTTCACACAAGAAAGCTGGTGAAAACTTGGAAAAGAAAACAAAGTAATTTAGTCCTTCTTTTTTTTTTTTCCAGTCAAAAATACCTCATTTTTAAATGTGTCCATGATATTTTCATCATTTTTTTTCTGGATCAAACAAACCAAAAGTGTTTCAGCTCGAGGGTCAGCAAGAAATCTTTGATTAGACCCAAATGATGGTATTTTGTTGTTGAGTATTTCATTTTCCCAAGGCCAGCAACACAATCATTTGGCATCAATCAAAAAAAAATGCTTTCAATTCTTTGCTCATTTGTGGTCTGATAGATCCTCCCTGCTTTCCTACCAGTTTGGTCTGTCACACTGTGGGACCTCCACATTTTCAGGGTTTGTGCCTCCAAGGCTGCAACTGCTCTAGAATTAGAGAAGGCAGCTTTTCCAAATGCCTGAGGCACCCCCTTCCTGTCCTGTCTGATTCCAACACCCAGTTTGTTCTGACCATAGCTCCCCGTGCCCCCTCATCCAGCATGAAGAAATCACACCCCAATACAATAAGAATATTTCACTTTCCATTGCTGCAGGGTGCAGTAACTTAAAAAAAAAAAAAAATCACTTCTGAGAAGGAATTTATTCCATTGTTGTTTAGAATTGTAGTAGTAAAAATAATAACGATGAAAACAAATACTAATAGCCAGACAGGGCCAGTGCCAGGGGCAGGCAACATCACTGCCACTGCCAGGAGCAGCAGAAGAGCTGTGACCCAGCTGCTTTGTGTCCTGGTTAGCAGATGTCTTCTCTGCCTGTGGAAAAGCCCTGGAGAGCTCACACTGCTGCTTCGGAGAGAAGGAGAAAAGGCTGGGGGGCACCAGTGGCTGCCAGAAGTGAGATCCCTCTCAGCCCTCTCGCCTTAGGGGAGTCAGAAACTGTCGTGTGAAGCCTTTGAGCTGCCTCCCCTCATGCAGTGTTTTACACTCAGGAGTTGTATAAACTCCCCTGATAATCCCTAAGTCTGAGAACAATAAAACGGGGCACACCTCAGACTCATAGCTCAGAGCATTTTGCAAATTAGTTTGGTTTTTTTAATAATTTCCTTTAACACAGGGAGTCAGGTAAAGGCAGGGTTATTTGTCTGACCCAAATGAATCCACCAGGCCTGTGGCAAAGCTGACTGCAACATTAGTCTTCATTTCTAGAGCCGTGAGAGCTTCTATGAGTTGATAGCAGTGCCCACATTCCCATCCTAAAGATAAGAAGTGGGATAGTCCATCAAAGTGTTTCTTTATTTGTACAGCAAGCTGGAAGTATTACCTATTTATGAGTGTTACTTATTTTGGGGTGCTGTGTTCAGGGTGGGGGGAAGGGGAAAGGATTCATTTATAATAAATCAAGCAAATCCTAATGTGGTCAGTGCAGAAGTACCTGGCTGGCACTCAAAGGTTGTAACCTAAGTGTTGTAACCTAGTGCAGGGTTTTTCTTTCTTCTTCTTCCCCCCAGGACACAACAAAATCTCAAGAGATGTCAGACATGGGCTGGGCAAACAGCTGATCTCTGTTTGCATTTTGGGTGGAGCTTTCAGTGGGTGAGTTTTTCAAAATGTGTCTAAAATCGCAAAGGAACACAAGTGCAGAAAGCTCCTGGGAGCTGTGCTAAACCACTTCCCTCAGCTGCATTGACTTAACAAGATCAAACACATGTGAACAGGATGAGAACTCACAGGTTTAAACTGCTGCTCAGGAAATTCAGGTGAAACATTAGGAAAAACTTCCTAACAGTGAGAAGAGTTGCACGTTAATAGAAATTGCCATGGGAGGCTGTGTACCCAGTGCCACTGGAGGCTGCTGAGAACAGGTTAGAAAAACATCTGTCAAGAATGATGTAGGCAGAGTTGGTCCTGACTTGGGGAAGAATTATGAATTAAATGAGGTCCCAAGTTCCCTTTCAGCCCAATTTTCTCTGCTTCTGCAGGGTTGCATAGTAGTGGTTGACAGATAAATGATAATATTACAATTTTTTTTTTCTTTTCTAAAGTATTTATTTTGAGTTCTCTCTTCAGTGTAGCATGAACACAGGTTTCAGCCAGGAAAGGTCTATATGCAAATAAATCTCTGAATTATTAAACAGGCAAGAAAGAGCAGCACCCTTTCCCCCCCTTTTTGTTTTAAGGGAATGAATTTTCAACAGGGGAAAAAAGGGGAAAAAAATGAGGCCCCAAAGAAGATACACCAACTTGGGAATGATCACTGTTATATTAAGAAAATAAATCTAGAGTGTATCAAAAGTTCATACCTTTGGGGAGAAAAGAGAGGGAAAGAAGAGAAGGAAAAGCACAGATATCATTAGAACAAAACCCTAGAAAAGGAAAACATCCTAAACAAATTAAATTATACATCTAATGAGCACAAACAGACATCTTCTTTCAAAAGAGATTTATCCCAATTCTTCAAAGAAACAAAACCCAGCAGTAATTAGGAAGTGCTTTTATCTCTTCTGGATTACAGCACCCAATAAAGCTGAATTCCTAGAGGTGATGTTCCTCCTCCCCAAAATGCGAATCATTAGAAGATGTTGTGCAGGGCTTTTCCTGCCTCAGCCCAATAGGGTGCCACCAAAGTCGGACAGCTTGGGCTGTGCTTATTCTGCATATCAAAAAATCAGCTGTGGCCAGACCCCAAATGCAGAGATGAGAAAAAGAAACCCGGGGAACTGGGACTTTTCCTTTGATGTTCTGTGAGTTATGAATCAGGCCTTAAAATCCTGCTGCTCTCCAGAGTTTTGACACAATACTAAAGTTTTGTAACTTCTCCAGCAGCGTGAAGCCGGAGGGTAATGAGGGAAGGAAATGTGGTAAGTAACAAAATTTATATTCTGTTTCTTTGCTTGGGTGTGACTGCCCTGGCCACATAAAGTGAAACCAGCCCCTTTTTTATAAAGTGCACGTTGTGCTGTGGCCCAACAGGTAATTCTGGACAGGTAATTCCACGTGGCTCCGGAGTGCAGACCTGTACTTCACATCGCTTGAAAATGCAAGTCTCGGGAAGAGGAGGATGCAGATCCCTGTCATAACCCCAAGGCCTGGGAAAAACTCTTATTTACTCTTTGTGGAAATTTCATGCCAGGACTAACCCACAAGTGACTTCTGCTTGCCACTGAGCAGCTTTTTTTATGGCATGAATAAATACGGCATAAATCCCTGATGGAAAACTCGGCGCGTCTCACACAGACACGCTCAGGCACCGCGTATCTCAATGTGCATTTGACTTTTCTTTCTGCCTTTAAAGTTTCCAGAGCACCCCCAGATCCTGGTAAGTGAGATGGGAAGCTGGTGGTCCAGGAGGGGTTTTCCCCCACTGTGGCCATGGTTTTACCATGCAGGGGTGGGCAATGAGGGTGGGAAAATCCAGCCGAGGCAAAGCTTGTTCTCTGCTGTCCTTTGAAAAAAAAGAACAGAAAAATGAATCATCACACAAATATAGGTCAGGGTGGAAAAACACAACTCAGGAAGGTTTTCAAACTACTTCAGGAGAAATGAAGATCAATTCTTGTGCTACTGCCTTTTGACTTTTCAGCCAGGAGACGTGGTACTGGTAACCCAAAATCTGCATGCCAAGCTGAGTGGATGTTAAGCACTCAGATAAAGAGTGGCAGACATTGCCAAAATTTTTCTCCAGCCAATTCTTTCAACCTAAACATTCTCATTACTCTTCTATGGATTTAGACATTTCCCAGTGGGTAGCTCCTTTTCCTTTAGTTCCCGTGTTTCAAGAGACAAAGTTAATCTGTCTCAGCAGAGGTGCCCAGGCTCTGTGCTGTCAGCAGGGCTCATATCGGTGCCATTAATCATCTGGTACTTGCTGTTCTTTCATTTCCTTTTGCTGCCTCGTGTTCTCCGCTGTCCTGCTCTGCTCTGAGGCACAGATCTCCCAGCCTGACCTGCACGGGCAGCAGGCAGAGGCAGCTCCAGGGTGTGCGTGGGGACGGTTTGGTCCTGGGAGGGTTTGGCTGTGCCTGGGCTGTGGGGCAGCTCCAGCCATCACCAACTCCTCACCAGCAAAGCAGCTCCTGCTGTTTTGGAGCCTCTGCAGCACAGGACCTCGCCAGCAGTGGGATGACATTTCAGAACTGAAAAGTTGTCCCTCGCCCAGGCTCACAGAGGTGTCCCTTTGCTGCAGTGCCTTATTGCAGCCTCCTGCTGCCTCCAGCTGGGGAGCTCACCCTTCCTGTAAAGCCCAGAAACATCCTCACCCTTGCAGCTTTGTTCTTTGCATAAATACATCCTGTACAACTCAAGGTTTGGGGTGTTTTTAATCACACATCCCAGAGTAAGAAGGCACATTTTTTTTCGTTCACCACAGTTATGACATGATTTCTCGAAAGTCTTTGTGTAAACACAAAGTGTAAACATCCTGTTTATACTTCTAATATATTTTCCCTTATTATTGAGATAAATTCTTGAGATTAAGTGAGATGAAGTCATCCTGAACAAACTTATTATTCTTATCAATAATAAGATAATAATAATAATAAGTCCCTGCCATTAGTAACACGGGTAATTATTGGTAATATTGCCACTTGCTGTTTATACACTGTTGTGTGTGCACAGTTCTTTCCAAACAGGTAAAAATTATTGCTGTTATTTTATTGTGAGCCCATATACATACAAGTTGTATTCCTCACTGGTACAAAGTATTTGAGCCATTATTAGGGTTCATTCTGTGCCCTGGGTTGTGCATGGAGGCAGCCAGGACAACCACAGCACTTACTGTGTTGTGGTCCTGCAATTACTGTGTCTGGTATGGAGTGGTTGTCTCAAGTGCCTGGGATTTTGAAAATTATTTATTTATATTTCTACTTTATTTAAGTATTGTGGTATAGCTCTGATACATTTATCGACCAAAGTAGCACTACTTTTGCAACAGAAAAAAACTCCAGGTCTCATTTAACTTTGTCTGAAAAGTAAAATGGGTAAATCAAAAATGTGTATAGAATAAAAGCCATGAAGGCAAAGGCAGAGTGTTGAGGTTTGGTGGCAGGATGTGTGTGTCTGTTGTAGCTACTTTAACTATGCTTCAAAATTAAAAAGTGGAGAGCCTAAAAATAGATTACTAAAAGCCTTTTCTTATTCCTAGGCCGACTTCAGGGAGTCAGGAGTTTTGCTCAGACTACAGGTAGTGCCATGTTCCTGCAGGGTACCAGAGCTCCCTTGTTCTGAGTCCAACACCGATCTCAGAAGCTCAAACCAAGCCAGATTAAGCCTTTCCAAGCCCAGCATTTCTCTGAACCAAGCTGAAGTCCAGGTGAGTGGTCACTTGGTGGGCAGTGAGGTGCTGAGCAGCCAGGCCAGGTGCTGCCTCTCTTTGCCACATTGCCACGCTTGTTCTGTCCTCTGCAGAAGGCAGCACAGGTAAAGCTCAGTGGCTGCTGCTAATTACCAGGAACATTGCTTTAAGAAGTTACAACTTCCTGGAATGATGTGTAAAATGAACTGTTTAGAGCACAAGTGTGTAATAGGCAATTGCAGGAACATCTTTAATCACTTTCAGTTTTAAGTACATTTTTGAAGAGTGAGGTTCATTATTACCTGGCAGATCATGATGGAGTTCTGCATTTCTGGTAGCTTAGATTACAAATGAAAACAAGAATTTTGTCTACAGGGTGTACTGGTTGGCACCTTCTTCCCCCAGAATGACCAATGGCCAACCTGTTCTCAGCCAAGGTGATATTTCTGCCTGAAAGTTTGGAAGGGAAGAAGCCTCAGCACGTGTCTGGAGTGGAGAGGAGGGATGAACCACACTCCAGCCACAGGCAGATGCCATCATCCTGTACTGCAGCTTCCTGGGGGGAATGTCTGGAGCAGCAGGACATGCACAGCCGTGAGTACTGCACTCCAACTGGCCCAAAATATCTGAAACTGTGTTATCATCCCCATTCTTACTGTGCATCTGCAAAAGCCCTAAATTTATTACCAGCATGTTGATGGAAACTGTTTTCCTCCTAATTACAATATTTCCAAATACATTTTCTGATTGTATGCTCAAGACATTTCTTGCCAGCAAATGGAGTTATCTTCCCCCTGCTCTTGTGGCAGTGGAAGCCTGGAGGGGAAGGGCAGGCATGGCCACAGCAGGGCACAGAGATGTGCATCTCACCCCCCAAATCCCACCTGTCCAGGCATTACACGCTGCAGTGACATTTTGGGGAGCAAAGGGAGGAACAGCAGCCCAAGAACTGGACAAATTAGATATTTTTAAATAGGATTTATACTTCTAGAGCAGCAAAAGACAGTGGTGAAAGACTCCCTGCACCATCAGGAACCTGGCCACGTATGTGATTGGCATTTGCACCGCTAATGAGACCATTTCTATTATAATGAGCTCATTACTATTTTTATTACTATTGTATTTTGCATGTTTCACAAATCATGCAGGGAGCCGCTTTTTATTTCTACTTTCTCTTTCTACCTTGGAAATTCTCAGGGCAATCCCAGTGGCTGCATGACACAGATGGATGAATTAACCCCTGTGGAGAGACCGAGAGGGAGTGGCTGCTCCTCACTGGTCATAGCGGGAGAGGGAGAGAAAGGAGGGGGTTGAGCCGTGGCTGGAAACTAATTCAGTGAGGAGTTTCCATGCTGTGCTGAAACCCAGTGACAAGACGTTTTTATGAATGTATCTCCTCTTCAGGAATGTCTGCACAAAATTAGTCTGCTCCTAAGGGAACACTTGGCATACAGATTACGCCCTTTGTCAACGTTTTCTTCCAAATATCGACCTGGATGAGATTTTGTTTCTCTGCTATTTTGCAGTATTTTGCTTTAATACATTTTGGATAGGCTAAAACAAAGACGTTTTGGCTTTGTAGCAATGTTCAAGTTTGCAGTGTTGCTCAGCTAGTCTGATTCATGTCCCCTGAGATGGGCCTTTCCTTTTTCAAGTTCCAAACATATGTTCAGTAGGACAGACCCCAGAGACGGGTCCCGCTGGCTTCCAATGGTTCTGTTGGCTTGGGCTGCTTTGGCTTCAGCTCCTCACCATCAGCAATTCCAGTTGGCTCCTCAGTAGCCACTGCCTCAGCTCCAACCCTCAGTGAATGGCCAACACTCAGGCTACTTGGCTGCAACAGTGCACCACGAGATGCAGCCCAGAGAGAGGATTAAAAGGGGCAACTCTGCCCCTTTGGAAGCTTCCAGAAACCTCTGGAAGTGAAAATGAATCATCACTGCAAATCAGCTGCTGGAAAATCACATTGCTGTGTCATATGGCTGCCAGTAATAGGTGTAGGCACACCAGTTCCTGACGGAGCAGAGAAGACAGCAGGATGCACAGATATGGAGGGGGTTTAGCACTCTGACTTGTGCTAACGGCTGATAATTCCACTGATTCCACTAAAAGAGGAAAAACCTGTGGATTTGTATCACCTGGATGTCATTGAGTGTGGGACCAGGATGGTTTAACCTCAGGTGAGAGGTATCCAGAGTGGGAGTGGCCATCTGCCAGACTCATCCACATTTCATCCCTTTGCCCAGCAGTGAGGAAGAAGGCTGTGCTTGGCTTTTTCTTTCCATGATGACTCCAGACCAAACTTTTCTCTTGCCTATACAATTCAGACATATTCTGCAGTCATGTGTGAAGTCCAAGAATTGCTGAAGAAAACTAATTTCCACCAAAGGACAAAAAAAAAAAAAAAAGTAAATGTGTGAGTACATCTGCCTGTTGTTGGAGCTACCAAGCTGCATTTTGAATTTCAGGTCTGTTATGTTGTTAGTTTGACGTTGTAGCTCTCTGACAAGCTCCTTCTGTCTCACTCATTTCCTCTGTGTCCTCTGGCTGCTGAGACATCATCACTCTTTCAAGCCCAGGGTTAGGGCTGGCCTGCTTTTAATACTCTGTGGACTTTGGTGGCATCTGGCAGCAGTACTGCCAGCTGTTGCAGAGAAGATAAAGAAGAGAGGAAGATATCAGTGTTAAAAAAAATTAAAAATAAAACCAGGTAACTGGGTGTGTTCAAAGACTCATTTTCACAAATTTATATTGAAGAAAAATTTGGATAAAAATTTTCTGTCCTTTCAGATGAACCTTCTACCTTGTTTGAATAGGTCAACAAGAGCAGAGGAGAAAGAAATAATAAATATGTAGAAAGACAGAAAACATGCTGCCTCTCCTTCAGGAATTCAGTAATTACTTAAGTGAACTTCAAGTCTGTTTCTCTCAGCATCTTAGAAATGTCTCAGTGTTTTTCTTTTGTGAGCTTTGTGCTGCACTGATATTTTATGTTTGATAACATGTGGAGTGAAATAGGAGAATTAACAAGAATTTTGCTTCTGGCAAGATTATCTACAGAACCTGGCTTTGGCTGGATGTAACAAGTGCCTTTTCTGCAGGTGTCTCTGGGTGCCTTGGGGTTTGTGACAAACTGCTGTGGGATTTGAGATCCTGCTGCACAAACCAGCAGGAGCAGCTCAGAATGCTCCCTTCCCTGGGAACTTCTAAAGGGGATAGGAAAGAGAGGTAAGCAAACTGGGAACCTTCAACTTGGTCCCACACAACCAAAATCCCAAAGGAATTCCCCCAAAACTGTTGGAAATCATCATCTATCAGTCTCTCCATGGAGCTGCTACAAGCTTCAAAAAGGAGATTTTCCCTTTCAGCTGCTCTCAATTTCCAGTTCTGTTCCCTGAGTTCAACGCCTCTTGGCAGGGTCCTGTCAGCTCCTTAGTCCTCTGCAAGCCAGTGTTGGATACCAAGGTCATTGTAAAATACTCCTACACCTTGTGTCTCACTGCAGGTTAAGATAATAGCTATAATAAAGAAAAAGAAAAAAAAACCCCAAACAAGCAACCCATTTATCCAAGCTGGTTTTTATTTTCTTTTCAGAAATTACAAGTATTTACACACCACTGCTATACTGAGAACTTCAGTGTGTGACCCCAGAATCCTGAAGGATGGAATTAAAATGTAAAGTACACCTTTTGCAAACCACAAGAGAGTTTTGGCACAGGACATAAAGCAGGAAACCGGTATGGAAAAAATCCCACATTAGCAGGTACTGGTTAAATCTTTCTTTCCCCTCTTCCTTGCTATGTTTATTACAGTTGTTACCAAAACCCTCTCAGTTATCCTGTCCCTGGGGTTCAATGCATCTCACACTGTAAATTATCTGAAATGCTTGTATCACACAGGAGTGATGCTGGGGATTAAAGGCACTGGGTGGCCAGTATATAAACTAGTCAAGAATTCCAAAAACTGCATGACAGAATAACTGTATTTCTAGAATGTGATTGTCAGGTGATGATTGAGTTGTGCTGTGTCCAGTTAGCTCTTTTGGACCCAGTAAAACAATAGTGAAGACTAAAAACTTGATGTAATTGCTGACTGAAGACGATATTCTGGTCCTGTGTGGCATTTCTGACATGCAATGATCCGAGTGTCATTCTTTGCACATTTTTTTCATGGCTCATTTCTCTTTTTTCTGGTTCTTCTGCCTCTTGGCTCATGACAGAAGGAGGATAGAATGTCACCCCAGGATACCACTGGAACAGTCCCTGTTGTGGCTTTCTTTTCCCTTTGGAAGAGTGAAAATTTAACAGCAGTGAGGTGTTACCACCTCAGTGCAATAAGAGCTGTCCCGAGGACCAGGTAAGCACCAAAGCAGTGACTGTGAGAAGGAGCTGATTCTGAGATTTTCTAGAACATATCTGTGGATAATTTGCCAACAAAATGGAAGTTTACCTCTTACAGGTGAGTTTTCTAAACGTGGCCCTATGCATATGGGTTCTACATTTTGCTCCCTTCATTCAGCTGTAAAATCAAACATGTCTTGACCTCTCCTAGACAGAACCACCTCTCTAAATTGACTCATACTGTGACATTAAGGTAAAATATTGAATTTCCTAGCTAGCCAACTGTGCTATTTAATTAGGGTGCCTCTCCAAATCACCTTCAATAGCATTGTTGTACATATGGGTGGAGATTTAGCCATGCTGTGCAAACACAGAAACAAAGCCCATCTCTGATTTTCTGAGCACAGAGAGCCACAGCTCACGGGCAGGGTGATCACACAGCCAGACATGTTCTGCTTTGTAGCAAGAGTGTCCATGTATTTTCTGTATCATTTCTAGATTTACAATGAACAGCAGAGATTTTCTGCTGGAGAGGGATTTTCAGAGTTTAAAATTCCCCTGCATTTCTCACTTGACTTGGGCTATCCTGGGAAATGCAGAGCTGACTGTGACCTGAGCTCCAGAGCACTGAAGGAAGGATGGACAAACAGCAAAGTTTAACCTCGGGTGGGTCTTTTCTAAAAGATGCAGTTCCCTTCTACTTAGAGTTTCAACTGAATGAACTGCTGGGCTGCCAAGAACTCTCTCCTTTTCCTGTAGTCATGGCAGACCCAAGCCTACAGTCTGCACTGACTTGTGGACACACCTCAAAAGGGGTCAGGGAAAAATAACCCTCAAGCAGAACATTTCCTTTCCTTCTTTACATACAGGCAACCATTTATTTTCTTCCAATATGTGGGACCAAGAGACTGCACTTCAGTCAGTCAGTTTGTTGGGATAACACTGAGGGCAGGGAGTGATGTCAGAAGAGAAGAAGTTGTTACTTCAGTTAAATTAATATCAGTTTTATAAAGAACATGGAGCTGTATGAACCACTAAGGTGCACAAAAATTACATTAATCTGAGTAGACACCAGTGCAGTTTCAGGGATAATTTGTGTGCAATATACAATCAGAGATTCAGAAAATGTGTAATATTTATTTATTTGTGCTATGGTTATCAAAGCAGTCTGAGGGTGATTCCATGAGCCTGTGTGTCAGTAAATGCCTATGAAAATCTTTTCCTGATTTTTTAATTCAAAATAGTGGGCATGCCAAGGAGCCTTCCTTGTTAAGTATTTCTAGAGCTCCCTGGTAATGATGTTAAGAACAAACATCTCCTTAACATTACTTAATTTTTGCTATGGTAAGATAAACTCTTCTTCCCCAGACAGGAAGAGCTAATCAGAGTTTAAACACCAGAGAGTTAAACTTACTTACCTCAGGGTTGTTCATTAGACTCCTATACTTTAAACCTGAATTGGAAAGGGATATGGAGCACTTGCCATGCCTCTCAAAATCTGACCTAGAGTAAAACTCTACAATTCAGACATTTGCTTTGGAAATCCCTTTGTATTCATCAAAGATTTTTCCCATTTTAACACTGGCATCTTTTTCTGTAAGAAGCTGAAGACACTAAAAATGTCTCAATTTCCAATTCTTCAAATAACTCCTTCTCTTTGTTTTCACTTTGCTATTAAACACAGACAGAAGTAGAGTAGGGGCAAAGAAAGCAATCCAAGTTGAAAGGTTTGGCCTTTCAAGGAAGATTAAATTTTGTTTACCTGCAAGCCTGCCAAATGTTCCACGTTCAAAGGTCTGTGAGAATCACTGAGACTTTGGGGCTAGAAAGCTCAAATTCCCTTTACCAGTAAAATAGATGGCATTATATGCAGATCCCTTGCATGAGAAATTTCCTTTAGCCTTCATTCCCCTGGGACAGGCAAGGAGAGGACTTTGCATGTGGCACCAAGGAAGCCCAGCAGGAACAGAGACTACAGGGACCGAGATTCTCCTCCCATCCAGGCAAGAAGGAAACTTCAGTTTTATGGGGGGAAAAAAGAAACAAAACCAAACCAAAATCCTCTTTTTCTCTCCTTATTGCCCTGGAATGGAGAATTTCCTACTCTTTTCACAGGTATTTTTTAATAGATAAACAACCCATCTTTCTCCCTCCTGCAATTCCATTGGTGAGCTTCATTTGGCCAAGTAGGAGTCCAAGGTGTACCATGGGGATCAGAGGGAGGAAAAGTGCAATAAATCCTTCCAGGAAATAGAAAGCAAGCAACAGGACTTCATCCAAGGATTCCCTGAATCCAGAAAACAGATGGGGATTGAGTTCTGTAGCAGCTCGTTGGAAGGACATAAAAATGAATTTTTTTTCCAGGAAAATCCTCATGCCAGCAGCATGGAACTTCAAGGTAGGATACACCAATATATTTGACTGGCTATTTCCTGGTGACTCAATTCCAGATTCTTTCAAAAGTAACTCATGTGGAGTGCACATGAAACCGTGTTTGTTTCCTGCCATGACACACACGGGGAGAGCTTTTCGTCCTTCAGCTCCTTGGCCACAGGAATTCTGCAGTTTTATACAGATGTGGGTCTTAACTTCACATTTCAGTCTCTTCATTACCCTTCCCCTGCCTTCTCAATCCACAAGAGCCAGGAAAGCCGTGTGGAATGTGACTAACATTTAAAACTCAGCTGGGTGTTTCACAGGCTTCCTCCTCGCTGTGAGCAGGATTTCAGGTCAATTAAGAATAGACCCCCTCCCACTGCCTTGGTTCCACAACCTAATTCAATTTTTAACCCTGTGATGCTGATGCTGTGTATTTTCTGGCTGGTTTGGGGGTTTTATGCTCATGTGTTTGTTCAAAGAGAATAGATTTAATCTACAGATCCAAACTGGGATTACTGAAAAAGGTCACACACGCACCCCCTCAACCCCGCTCATCCTGCCAGTCTCTCATTTAATTTCAACATCAGTAAAGCCTGAATTTTAATATTAGTTGTTATATTTAGGGCAAATGACCTACCCAGTCAGAATAAGAGATTAGAAATTCATCATCTTTTAGGGCATTATGCAAAAACATGGAAAAAATTTGACCTTGGCTGAAGCACTCTGAGACCACTTGTGTGTAATTTAAAAATCAGGACAAGAATCTGAAGAGAAGAAAATGAAATAATGCCATAATGCTACCAAAGATCTTTGGGGTTTAATTTTTTTTTTTCCCTGCATGAGAGCTTCTGCACACAGAAACCTTGAGAGAGTGGCTGGCTCCTTTGTGAATTCGGGTATTTGTAGCAAACAAGGTTACTCAGGAGCAGTAAGAACGACCCCAGCTGTTGTATGCTGCTGGAAACCTTTCAAATGGGTAAGGACATACTCAGTAATTACAAGGGAGGAAGAGCACAGGGCTTAAAGTGACCAGTTAGGAATCAATTCCTGCTGTGAACATTTGTGTCCTTGTTTTACAGTTTGCGTGGAAAAATGAAAAGTGTGCGTGTAACAATCAGCAGTGTTGCATAAACAGAAGCAATGAAAGTTCAATCAAAAATGAATAATGTGGTCAGCATGGTATGAATTCCCACCGTTTTAAAATAATACCTAATTTAATTGCATCAATCTTTAAAATAATTAAGAATGTGAGAATAATCAGTTTTCCTTTCATTGCAGACCTTTTTACGTGCATTCTGAAAATATTTTTAATCTGGTTTGCTCCCACAGCTTCAGCTTTAAAGGTCATTGTGTTTTATCAAGATATCATTTTGTGATGACTTTTTTTATTATTCTCAGTGGCACTAACAGCATGCAGTAGCTGATCTTTCTTCAGAAACAGTAAAGGAAGTAAGTGATTTATCCATATAACCTAAAAATAAAGGATATTCCTCTTGCATTTTAATTTAGCACTAATTAGCTGAGAGTTTTTGCATTATGTATTTAGAACACAAGGAACAGCTCTGGCCTTCTGTGTTGATTTTGTTACTGAGTTTCAGGAAATTAAGCAACCTCAGAAAAAAGAGGAAAGCTGAATGCAATAAATGCTGTAGCAACTGAAACTGTGATTTTTGAATTCAGTGATACAGAGGATGACATTGACACCTCTCTGAGGAGTCAGAGCCCAGATTGCTCCTCGAGAGCTACTCACCTGAAAAGACAACACAGAAAGCAAAAATAAAAATACTGAAACGTTCTGGGTTAGGGGAAACAAATCACCCCTTGAGAAGAGGAAGGCAGCACTTCCCCGTGCTCCCATGGCTGCCCACGTGCCATGGATGGAACTGGTGCTGCAGGCAGGGCACAATTTGCAGTGTTTCAAAAGCACATTGGTGTCAGGTCTTCTGCGTAAGTAGGGACAGAGCTCAGGTTTCTCAGCAGTGCTTTCAGCTGTGAAACTCAACCTTTTCCTTCTTGCAGTGCACCTGAAACAACACTGGCCCTGCTTAGAGCCAGGTTTTCTCATCCAATACCAAAAGAATTGGCTATGAGAAGGAGGAAGGCTGAAAAGAGAACCAAGAGGACGGTGTCCCAGGGCACGTGCACTGGTTCTTTGCTGTCCTCTTGCCTTCAACGAGGCAAGTTCAGGAGTCAATGCTGTGGAGCACTGGAAAAGTTCCCAAGGCACACATATGGAAACTGTGCTGTCGTCACACATCCCCTGCCAGGCCAGGTTTTGAAGCAGGGATGGCAGGACTGAACAGAGACTCTGGAATTCTTGAGTCAGCTCACAATGCCAGCAAGGGCCCTGTGATTCACAGGGGGAAAAATGCAGCCTGTCTCTATTCAGTTCCCCATGTGTAAACCACATAAAACTCTCTGGAGTGACCTCCCATGATTTTGTTTTGTTTTTTAAGGAAGATGTCCCCTTGCTTGAGCCCCTGGTATGACTGCAGAATGAAATAGGTTACTCCAGAGCAGTTCACAGACCCAGGTGCTTGTGTTTCTTTGTTCTTGAGATACTTCGAGCATTTTACTTTTCTTCAAAGGATGTTTCTTCTTTGAAATTAAGTCATTTGCTTCATGTTTTAGAGTATTTCATGTCCTCTGTTTTCTCCCCAGAAAATCTGTTTTTGTAAATGAAACATAGGCCTGGATCAATACCCTTCTCCTTGCTGCAGGGTAGCATAATAACTGAAAAATGTTTTTATAATTGTTATAAGGACACAGGGATTGTTTCATTTATGCAAGGGAAATGTGTTAAGTCATCTCATGATATGAGTTGTGTAAGCTTTCCTTACTTGTGGCAAAATGTCAATATTCCTAAAGCATCCTACAGTCAGCAGTTTCAGAGGGCAGGTTATTTGCAAAATAGCCTCACCACTGTAATCCAGTGACACATAAATCTGCTGCTCCCTAACTTCTAGCACTGTCCTTTCCAAATCCAAAGTTAAATGGATTCTACTCCAAGAGCTGAATCGTCACCTAAACTGCAGTGCCTGAAAGATTTGCTGTTACTGAGGAAATTGGTCTCCCACATATTTCTATTGAATAATTTCCCAAGGACCTATCTTCAGTGCATGGTAATACCACATATTGCAGTGTTGTAGCTTCTGGATAGTCTAATAGACATGTAATCTTATTTTAGCAGAAACCCAGGTGCTCATAGACTTGTACAGAGCAGTAACTGGCTGTACAAATAGTCCCTCTGCAACCAACAGGAACCCTTGGCCAGGAATTGTTTCATATATTAAAGTGTATTCACAGCTCATTAGCTCACACTTCAGCAGAGTTACTTCTCAACTTCCATTGCAGTAAAGCTCAGGCCCTTTTCTGAGAGGTAAAGTGTTTTTTACTTTGTGTAATAGGGAAATGTGAAAACTGCATTCGAACACAGTAACTTTCCAATGCATTTCAGGCCTCCTTCGGCCATGTTCATGAAATCCTGGTTGCTCAAGGATCTTATTCACAACTACTTAATTCTGTAGTTATTTCTACGTTCAGTGAACCCCTTGGTACTTATGACAATACTTCTGGTCCTGCAAAGGGAGCTGTTGGCCAATTTTTGTGGATGATTTTGGCTAGGAGGGAAAATACAGTAAATCATGTCTATTGCTTCATAGAACCCCGTTAATTTCTTAGACTGTGCTACCCGTTCCACTTCCCTGAGCAAACTGGAAACCAGCAGCAGACACCATTTCCTGTGCTTGTTCTCTCACCAGCTTCCTTTTGATCTCCCAAAATCGCTTCTTTCCCCTCTAAAACTTCTGCAAATTTATGGGTAGAGGGTGCACTTTGCTGCTGAACAAGCTCCAAATCGATACCTCAAAAAGACACGACTGCAACTTGTCACTGGCTTTCGTTTGTGCTGGAGGCTGAGAAGGGGGGCAGTGACAATATTGGCCTTGGCAGGTGCAGTGAGGGTCACCCTTGGCTCTGCTGTTCCCCTGACGCCCAGCACAGGAGGCTTTTGCTCAGCATCTCTGCTGCGCTGTGCCACACAGCCGCCGTGTCCAAACGCTATCACAAGCGCCCTTCTCGCCATCCCTGGGCAATCCCCTCCTATCACAAAGGCTTTTCAGCACAGAGCCACAAACAATCTCTGTCCCTGCCCTGTGACAAGCGGGGCACACACCCCCTATTGCCTGCCAGGGCTGGCACTTACCTGGGGTGTGATGCCCCAGGATCACCCTGGCCTGTCAAGGAGAGCAGTGCCCAGCTTGTCACTCTGGTAAGCGAGGCCAGGGACCTTGTCTAGCAGTCTGTTTGTGGAGGCACTGCACGGACTCAACCCCATGCATGTGCTCAGCTCTCCCAGATAAAACAGCCCGTGATGAATGCCACGGTAAGAGCTGCAAAGAGAAGCGCTGTGAAGAGGGTTTGGAGGACCTGATCAAATAGCTCTGGAGAGCACTCGAAGCAGCCTGCCAGGAAAACGTGGTGGTGCAGGCGTTCCAGAGGGTGTCCGAGGGCTCCCTGGCCTGCCTGCTGCTCCTCGGAGCAAACTGGTCTCTCCCACCACCAGGGCTCTGCAGGAAAAAAGATGCCAGAGCAGGACAGGTGCCAAAATCAACCCCCACTCCCTTTGTTCACTCTCCCAGATAGAGCTAAATAATGAACTGCATTCATTTCGTAGAGCTCCCTCACCTCCTGCTGATTTGATGCAATAGATGTACCACAGATAAAAGAGGTGCAAATAGTACTTCATTGGGAGTCAGTGGCACGGAGAACTTAAAACAACACACTAACAATGAAAGCAGTTCTAGCTTTGTACAGATTCAAGCCCACCTGAGGAAACTAGGTATAAATCTCTTTTTGCTTGCATTGCTCTGTGTATTTTACCCTTGTTATAACATAAGACCCATGCTTGTTTCAACTGTCCCTCTTTAATTTATTGTGATTTGGGTCCTTTACCAAAACCCCAGAGTCTGTCTTATGAAAAGAGCTATTAGTTTATTTCTCGTTCAGGAAAAGCAGAACACGGTCAGATTGTTGGATTTTAGCAGTCCCAGTAAGCTGACACAACATTAACTCTCACCCCCCACAGCATATATAACATCACCTAACGTCCACAGAGGTAAACAAAGGAATTTCACCATCTACTGCATAGCAAACGATGCTGTGATGCTTTCTGCCACCATATGTGAGACAGAGAAACACAAGGAAATATTTCAAGGAAGATATAAAGAAGCAAGAAGGCTCGGGACACAATCTGATTAAATAGTGGCATTGTGGTCTTGCTTAAAGCCTAAACAGAGAGCATTTTTGGCTGAGTGCTGGCTCATGGAGGCTTGGTGTTGGGTATAAAAGTATTTTTTCATATTACTTGATTTCTATTCTAAGAATTAGGATTTTATGTTATTTTTCAGATAAACAGAACTACATCAAAGATACCTGACTGTCATCATTCTTTTTCTTCTAAAGGAAACAACAAAGTTTTGTCTATCCCTTAGGGGCAAAAGAAGCTGTGTTGCTGAATACCTCACCACATCAGTTTCCCGGTTTGTTTGATGGGATGACTATGATTTACAGGATTTCTTTATGAGACTCAATTATATATAGAATTTATAATATTCATGCAGTTTCTGTGCCAAATATACATAGTGCTGATACAGCAGGGATCTCAAAATATCAACCACCTGCTTGGAAGGAACGGAATTATGAATACATCTCCTTAAACAATAATTCATCATACTCAGAAGCCTAAAGTTGAGCTGCTCTAGAGCCAACACAGCTGCTTTATCAACTTATTTGGGAGATACTGCTGACTTACAGTGCTGGGTATCATCCTTGCAAAGAAAGCTAAGATTAAATTCAAGAATTTAGAACCCTAGGAGGCTACACTGACTCTGGCATGAAGGATCCCGGTTTCCAGAGGGCAATCCAGAGCTGTGAATGACACGTCCACACTTCTCATACAGTGTGCCCGGGAGGGAACCATTCGGAGTTAATACATTCACAGTGTCTGTGGGAAAGCAGGAGAATCTTTGCACACCTCCCTGAGGACTGTAGGGAAATATCCCCTCTCCTCAAGGATCCTCAGCTCCTCCAGAAGATGGTTATGGGGTAGAGCTTTTCCCTGACTGAGGTCAGCTGAGGTACCAACTCAACAGAGCCAAAAAGACACCTTTTTCCCTAGGGAAAACTGCTCTACCCACAGTAATGAAATTAATTTTAATCCTCATGACTTCTTCATGAGAAGACTTTGATCTCACATACTTTGGCTTTTTGATTTTTTTTTTCCCAGACAGGCTGGAGCTGCAGAAGTGAGACAGACTGAAAGCTCTCACAGCTGAGCTTGGAGGACTTACATAGAGTCTAGGGAGATAGATGTGTGTAGCAAAAAAGGAATCACAGGACCTGAGTGGGGTTCTGGAGGATAAAAATCAGCACCACAGCATGAGAGGGGCTTTAAGTCCATTTTCACTGCACAGATGCAGAATCCTGCTGTGCCCATTCCAGACAGGTGTTAGTCTAATTGGTCTTTTCTAACTTACATTTTACAGCTTCCCTCAGCAGCCAGGTTCACCCTTTAAATATCCTTCATTAGGAAGCTTTTCCAAATCTCTAATTTAAAATTTTGCTCCACATGGAGCCTTTTTTGCCCCTTTGGTGACCTGGACAGTATTTCAGAAGCACCTTCTTTGCAGGCTTTTTGACAATTAGAAGACTGTTATCACACCTTTTTCTTTCAAAGCTCTACAAATGCACCATTTTCACTTTTATCCTTATGAAAAGACATTTTTTCTTAACTTCTTTATAATGCCTGTTGCTCTCCTGGAACCAGGGGTACTTTAGCTCTTCCTGTCCCTTTCTCACCAACTAAATGTATTTCAGGATGACCGCTTCTGGGAACGGGGCATCAAAAACTCCCTCAGTAACTGGGATGTCATCCTGCATAATGAATGCTGCTAAAATGTTCAGACATGCTGGGATAAAAGCCTCCTGAGGAATTTTAAGTAGTCAGAGTATAAAGAAGTCTAACACTGCAAATACAATCTGTTGAGAAATACCACTTTTTACCAGTAGTGTCCACGCGTCAACACAGCTGCTTAGAGCAAAAAGGAAAACTCAAAATACAAAATCCTGCTCATTTTACCTCCAGCAGGTCTCCAAGTCTTCCTTCCGGGAGCGTGTTCCTGACCAAGAGGTTTTCCAGCCAAGTGATGGATTTGTAGTCCAGCTCTGAAAGACACAGACGCCTTTGAGGGGGTGATTAACACCTGGCCTTTGAAAATCACTCCAGACCAAACAGATCAGGCCCGTTTATCTTAAAGAAAACCTGTGCCACTGTAAAGGCAGAAACCACCCTCTTATTTAGCTCTAAGAAATAACCTTTAGGGTTTTAACAAATAAGAAGAAGGAATAGTCTTTTCATCCAGACTGTTACTGCCTGAAGGATCCAAATAGACTGAGGGCTGTTTTCAGGAACCAAATGCACAACAAACTCAGGATGGGATGAGAACACAGCAAGAAAACTTCAGATTTATTTGAGATTACAAGGAGATTTGCCTATCTCATCCAAAACCCCTCTTCTAATTAGCATTTTCATCTCATCTGCTGTCTCATTTTACCTTTTGCTCCCAAATAGTGCTGGAGGCTTGGTTCTGGGACAGCTCTCTGATATCCACAATGTGTGCCTTCCACATTTGACTGAAGCTCCGTTTCAGTGATGCAGAAAATTAATTAGGGCATTTCATTTCCTTCATAAGTAGACCTATATGCTGTTTCTAAGGCTGCAAATCTGGTAACTCTGTGAAAATGAATAAACACAAAATTAGGTTCCTTTTCCATGGTTTCTGAAGATGATAGCAACAACAGCCATGAAGGAGTCTCAACACAGAATCTGCTGTTTTAACTATACTGGAAAAAATTCTCTGTACCAATTAGAGAGATTACTTTGCTCCCAGTGATGCAGAGAACTGAATAATCAGACAGATATACTAACCAGATGTCACTTTATCAGACAAGAGGAAGGAGCATTCCATGGTGAATGGAAGACGGTCTGTGAGATGTCCATTGGCTCATGCAAAAATTTCTTTTTATTGCCATAATCACTTTTTCTGTGGTCTCTCCCCCAGCAGCTCAGGAGCAGCATGAATAGGTGAAAGGGCTGCTAATTGTGTATTTGTGGCTCAGCTGGGCCAGTGGCCACGTGCCCTGAGGAGGTGTTGGCAGTATGCAGGTGATCCTCACCTCACCTGCTCTCACCTGTGCACCACAGTGAAGCCTTGAAATGTCAGGAGGAAAAATGGGGATTCGTGTCTTCAGCTTCAGTCATTCCAAATCTCTACAGGGCTTGTCATGGCAAAACTAACAGATCACTAAAGATACAGCAAGAAATAAAGCCACAAAAGGGATTCACAATAACAGCAACCAGGTATCACCCCTGTGCTCAGATGTTCAACAAGCCTTCGGAAATATTAGTCATGTTCAGGTTTTCAGAAGTCATAAATTTCACCAGATTAAAACCTTTGTGATATTAGGACCGCATGAGTGAAAAATAGTTCTTTCTACCCATATGTAATAAATATATGTTTGAAGCTCAAGCTGATTTAATGTGAATTCATGCTCAACTGTGCGTGTGATGTTTGGATATAAACAACATTTTCACATTGCACAATATCACCCTACTGCTATTGTGTCTTTTCTCAGACTTAGTTATGTATCTTTAAGGTATTTTCTTCTTGGGGCTGATAAAATGTCTGCAGTAAAATTCACTGTCTTTAAACTGGGCTAAAGACATCAAAGTTTAGTTATGTATAGTCCAGTCAAATTACTTTGACTGAGCTAACTTGCTATAAAATGGCATCTTTTATTCCAAAATAGGCCTAAAGGTTTTCCACCATGTATTGTTGGTGGGGTTAAAACAACCAAACAGACCCCAGACCCAACTCCTGCTCACCTGGAAATCCTCTGTGTGATCGCAGCAAGCAACTCAAGGTAGAGCACGAAAGAAAAACTCATCCTACTCAGAAATCGAACACAAAGCCCCTTTCTGCTCAACTCCAAACATGTGCTGAATGCTCCCCAATCATTCTAGCTGTTATTTTGTCCTTGGCTGCTTCAAGACAAGGGAGCGAATCTCAGCGCATTTGAATCACAACAGCTGCGATGACGAGTGATGAGCATTTCTTCCAGCAGGAAGTCTTACCCAGAATCTTTCCTAACTGTAAGATCCCTCTTACTGCTAAACAGGATATTCCATGCCACATTATGCTAATGCAGTGGAATGTTTCCAGCAAGCACAATTTGTCAACAGCACCACAGCGACAGCGATGACCACGATGCCCTAAATCCACCGTTGCATCTAAGAATTGTTACTGCAGTTTGAAATCCTCCACAGGTGTTCCTCCTTAGTGGCCACAGAACTAACAGATCTGTGAAACTCCATGAATGAGGACTGTATTCTTAAAAAGGTAAAAAATTAATTGTCTAGGGACAGCTTCATCTATGGAGGACTTATTGCAGTGTGAGTATTGTCCTGAATCATAAAGTGCTTTTAAATAAGAAAACGTTAGGTAGGGCGAGAAGACGTTTTTGCACTATGTCTTTAAATGGTTTTAGTTAAAGACCTAAAAAAACTCCCAACCTCAAATAAAGCCACATGCCATATTAGGGCAATGGAGGATTAAGCAAAGCAGTATTTTTAGAAACCAGGAAGTACAGGTTTTATTTAGAGGTGGAAGATCTCTGTCCAACAGGAAGGTTCTTGGGCTCCAAATCATTTGTATTTCCACCACCCATTTCCATGCTCCCCATGGCCAGTCCACGCCCCAGCTCTCAGCTCCCCAGTACCAGCTCCTCTCCCTGATTTGTGCAAAGGCAGATTAGGCAGAGGGGTAAGAGTTGAGAGAAAATGCTTCTCTGCAGCAACACAGCCCGCGGACACCGCTTCCCCCAGCACTGGGTGGCAATTATTTCTGTGTAATAGGCAGTCACCCCCTGACCCTCTCCTTCAGCATGCAACGCTTCCCCTGTCAAGTGCTAATCCCTTTGTTAGCTACTCAGCTGCACATTCATTTAGGAGGGCTAATGACTTACACGGTTCCTTCTCGGCAGGATTTCGATGGACATGTAATTAGAGGTGAATGGAGTCTTCAGAGGTACAGCAACCACGAAAGCCAGCGGCAAAGTCAAAGTGTTTGTCTAATTTAGCAATCGGCTGTTTCAGTGAATGAAACCATGTGGTCAGCTGCACACAGAGGAGAAAGTAGAAAAGCAGAAGCAAAAAAAAAAAAAAAAAAAATCCACAAAAACAGCCTTTAAAAATAAATTTTAAAAAGTGGGTTGCCTGGCACGCACAAAGCTCCGAGATGAAAAGGAACGTGTTATATTTTTGGTCGCGGTGCCAGAGAGCACGTTGGAAGATAAATGCCAGCAAGGAATCCTTCTCACACAGAGGGAAAAAATATCTAAAGGTGAAAAGCTTTGTTTTAAAGCACTTGAGATGCTTAATCATTAGCAGAACAAGTGTGAGATCTAGAAAGCCACAGAAAAATACATGAAGGTGAACTGAAGAACTTTTTGTGTTCCACAACACTGGCATAAAGATTTGAATATTTTTTTATGTAAGTCATCCACAACGGCAACACCTCAGGAAACATCCTGCAGCTCTTGCACCAGGTGAGTGCGGCCTTTTGAAGTCCAAGGGGTTTTTGCATATGTGTTAATATCCCTGGATGAAGTAGAAAAGTATAACAAGGAGCCATAGTCTTGGTAGATTTTAGATGAAATAAAACCTCTCAGTTCTGATTTCTGGACAAACTACAGAGAAGGTCCCATTTTGCTGCAAGCTGTCACTCCCTGTCCATCACACAGGGGTTTGTGGATGATCCCAGCAAGAAGGGCTGGCTGCCAGCTGGTCATTTATGTCACTTTTGGCACTGGGACACACCGTCACCAGGTCTGGTGGTGCTCACTGAAGGCACAGCAAAGCAGGGAGATGCCACAATGGGCTTGAAACTCCCTCCCAGCACAGAAGCACAGATCCCAGCTACCAGGTGATACCATCCCTCTGCCTCCCTGTGTGGTGCTTCCTGCTGATTTCTCACACCTCCTGTAGCTACAGATTGTTTTCTGCTTCCCATAATTTTTTGTAGGGTTTGGGGTTTTTCATATTACTATTTTTTTTTTACTCTTCTTATGTTTTTAGTCTCCTCATCACAGGTTTCCCTGTCCACTGTGCAGCCACCCCGTTATTGAGGCTGCACCATCTCCCTGCCATTGACCATTTGTCCATTTTGGAGCATGGAATCTCCATTCTCCATACAGGTTACACAAAGTGCATCCTTGGAGGATACAGTGTTTGCATTAAATAACACCCACTCCCATTGTCTCAGTTACACAACAGCCAGTCAAAGTGATTTTCTTATGAATTAAAGACACCTTCACTAGTGCTCTGAATTCAGAAGCATAATTTCATTAAAAATGAAAAAAACAGAGTAATAATTAATAATTGTTTTAATTCAGGCTGGGCTTGTGAGCTAATATCTCTCACAGAGTTGTCTAACACAATTATAAACATAATTTCATGCTTAATGAAATATAAATGATGCAATTGAATGGCGCACTCCAAAGATATCTCCCTATCAATCATTTGTCCTCCCAACACTTCCATCTTTCCCATGTGCTTTAGGTACTGATTTCTTTTGATATGTGGCTCTTGTTTTGATTTGATTTGCAGACAGCAAGCAGCAAGTAGTCCCTCCTGTCCCTAAGGACGTCAGCCTGATAGTGAGGTGTCATCACAATTTAAAAACTGGGTGTCTTATTGCTGGTTTGGGGCTGTTTTATCTCCTGAGATGTGGATTCAGAGCAGTGCCTCTCGAGTGTGCACAGCACAGCCTGTCCTCAGCCCTGCAGCAGCCAAACCCCACTTTCACTGCAACCAGAACACACATCCATGAACATCTCTGCAGCCCGTTTCCCACCACACCAGCACAGACAGGACGATTTGCTGCTGACAACATCAAAAGATGACTGTGGGCAGCTGATGAGGACATTTGGTTTTCGGAATGATCTGGGATCTGCTAATAATCAAACACATAAATGTGCACTTCTTGCTATTTTTTAAATGATCACCTTCATCACTGATATCACTATTCACTTTTTGAATTATAGCAGCAATTTCTCTCCCACTTTGATCAGCTGGCTCACAACACCCAGTGGTGTCGTTGTGGAAAACCTTGTGTGCAGCTGCATGACTTGCAGCTACAAATAGGTAAAACTTTGCAATACTTGCTCACTAATTTCTTGTGTTTGCATTCCAAGAGCCTCAGTGATGCCCATCCTCACTCTGTGCCTACAGCGTGGGAGAGAAGAAAATGAATCCCTTTGGATCAGAGGTGTAATGATCCTGAGAGAAGGACAGGGGTGAGGGCAAAATCCACCAAACTCCAAACAGTAACTCTTGCTGTGGTTTGGGTCTGTGCAGTATATATGTGTTTTGTCTTGCTGGGGCATGGATAGAATTGAATCGAAGTTTGTTGGAAAATTAGCCCAGACATGCTGAAAGCTCCACACAGCTCGAAACCAGGCAGTTTTGCTTGGTTCAGGTTTAATTATGAATGGTTCACTCAGCCCTGGTAATGACTCATATTCACTAACTACCCTGTGTATGAGATGTGACAAAAGTGTAGTTCAGATACACAAAGCATAATTATTTAATGATGAAGTAAAGTTGATTAGGAAGCCTTTAAGCTATTACACTCTTAGTAGGGTATTTTGCAGTCACTGAATAAATGAACATAATTTAATTCTTAAAAGCTGTATAGCTCCTGCTGCTTCTGAAAATGATGTGTAGCTAACACGATAGGTTTTTCCCATTACAGAATTCTATATGCTACAACAAACAGCATACAGACTGCAATGCACTGCCACTAAGAATAAGGAAAACTATTCTTAGTGACTATCCAGGCTAAAAATGATAGAACTCACATATCCACTAACAATCATGAATCTGACAAATCAAGCTTGTAAGCCTGTGGTGTGATCTGAAAACCTAACAAGCTTCCAAGAAGAATCTCCATTTTAAAAATACATCCTTTCTTCCTGGATTCTTTTTTTTTTTTCATGATATGTGCAAGACTGAACAGCCTGAGAACGGCTGTGCCATTGAAGAGATATATTTATATTTTATGTAGCTGTGTTGCAATTATGAAATTGATCCATGGATAAAAATCCCTTAAGGGTGGCTATTAATGAGATTGTCTGCTGTGAGTGCATCCAGTAATAAGATTAGGTATGCATTTATCCTGAGCAGAGATAACCAGAGACAAGTTCGTGCCAAGATAAGACAGTTTTGAAAGGCAATTAAACATGGGACATAATGTGCGTGCATATGTCTGTGGGAGGCTGCAGGATGGAAAGTTGGTTTTCATCTGCAGAAGTGCTCCTGAGTGTGACAGGTAGGCAGATATAGGCTTTTCACAGGAGGGAGATTAAATCTGATCTCAAAAATCAAAATATTTGAATTTTGAATTTACAAACCAGTATTATCAAATGTGCACCCTGGCCTTTTTTGGTTTTTTTTCTCCACTTATAAAAGGCTTGTAAACACCCTTGACAATTACCAGCTGCTCAGTGAGACAAGACTCAACCAACACTCTTGGAGTTCAGAGAACACAACACCTTAACAGCAGCTTCACACAGCGTCGGACAGGGATGCTCTGAGACAAATGATCTCAAGCATTTCCTAGAGGATTTGCACCAGAAATACCCCTGCCATAGCTGTGGCATCATGGCACACAAAATCTCTCACCAGGAATTAATCAGGGGCACTTTGGGCAGTGCTGGAGGAGCAGCCAGAGCAGCTCAGTGCTCAGCATGTGCAGAAATGCACCCAGAGCCAATGGCTCTCACCACGCCACTGCCAGGACCTTTCTGTCCCCACTCTGTGGCCATTGGCACTGGTTGGTTGCTCACCACACTCCTGCAGAAGAGCTGAAATACCTCTGAAAATTTTCCCTTAACTTTACAACACTGGGAAAAGTTTCTCCTTCTCACGCTGCCCTTGCTGCTGCTGCTCAGGACATGGTTTGGCTGTGGTACCTTCAGTACCTGCTCTACACAGGGTGCAAGAGGCTGTGACAGCATAGTCTGCTTTCCCATGAGAAATTCCTCTTTGAGAACTGTAAATATGAAGATAAGTCCATGTTTTGGCTGAATTGTTTTCAAAACAGACAGTCAGAGTTCTGTCCAATCAGTTGGGGGGGGGCGGCTGTGGCCAATCCCAGTGAGCAGTCATTTTGTATACAAAAGCTGTAATAAATAAATAATTCCCTTCCCTCGGCAAATTCTCTCAGGTGCTTCTTGTTTCGACATCGGCCCAACAGCGACAAGAGGCCAAAACCCCTCTGGAAGCAGAATCCTCTCTTGTACATGAACAATTCAAGCTCAAATCAAATTCTGAATTACTGGGCTTATTAAACAGACCTTCAAATGCAACCTGTGCTTGCTACCCTTCATAACTGTGACTCAAAGCCAGCTGCTCAGTGCCTACACCTGTGCAGGTGGAACCTCTGGGTACTGCTCTGGACACTCCCAGCATCAGGTAAAAATGTGAAGGGAGAGGAAAACCACAGCTCAGCTTCTGGAGGAGTCTCTGGGGAGGAGATGGACAATAGCTGGAGTACAAAGGGCAGGAACCAAGGCATGAGTTGTGCTCCCCCCATTTTTTTTCCTGACCAGTTCAAGGCCACTCTGCCAGCATGAACAAGAGCAGCCTGGAGGCTTCTGCAAACCAAGCTCACTGAAAAAATCTTTAAACAGAAAGGTATGAGAAGATGGGAAAGTCCTTCCAATAATGAGCATGAGCACCTCTTAGGATATTTTGGAATAATTCTTAATAATAATAATATGTAGTAACAGAGCTTCTTCAAAAATCCCATACTCCAGAAATATTGGCATCTCAGTGACTTGTGAATGCAAAGGAAATTCCCTGCCTCGTATTTTAAAGTACAAAAGCCTCCTGTTCCGCTGTCAAATAACCATTTTTCATAAACTAAATTACTTCAGAAATTTGGATATTTGACACTTCAACTAGGTGAATTTGAAAGGAATAAACAGATTTCTGCTACCTATTCACAGACCTCAAAGGAAAGGTTGTAAGCTTTTAAAATATCCACACTAAGAGAGTATTCTATTAAGTGGTGACTGCACAGAGTTTATGCAGAAAATATGCATGACTGAGGAGTTCTTGAACATAGTTATGTACTGCAAAGAACCTGCTGTTAAAAAGTGCAAAAAAGACATGTATGTATTATTATATTTAGAATTTTTCTCCCTGAGTAGTTTATTCACAGGTAATTACTTGTTTAAGTTATTCAAATTAGCACAGAATCAAGTCCTTACCTGCTGCAGAAAGCTGTTGGATTCCCACCTCTCTCAGGTAAAACACCAGGATCCTTTCCCACCCCATTTGACAGAAGTATAAGGTCAAGGAAAGCCACCCTATCATTTGTCACTCAAAAATAATTCACAGACCTGCCTTTTTGTTAACAGCCATATTAAAAAGCACTAGAGAAATTCAGTAATTGAGTAAGAAATGCTGGATTTAACAGTTTCTCCCATTAGACTGTCTGTTCCCTGCCAGGACAGCTGATCCTTCCAAAGCCTGTCCTTGGTGTCACATATGGTCACACAGTGCTGAGCACTGACATTAATTCTCCTAACAGATACTTTGAATCATCAACTTTGTTTTGCCTCTTGGGTTCCCTCCTTCAGAATTCCAAAAAATCAGCTCTCTTCTAAAATAGCATCAAAGATTTACTGGTTGGGTACAAGATCTCTGAGCTCTTTCTGAAAACTCTGCTAATTTTGCTTTCCTGTGTCCTTCCCTCACTGCCCCCTCCTGTAATCAGAATCCCAAAGCGTGCTTTCGGATGAGGATTAAGCCATGACCCATGCATGATTGCAGGAAATAAGCCTTTAAAGTATGCCTAAGTGCTCTGCTTGTTTGAAGCTACTGATCCTTAAAATAGATGTCTGTAAGAATGTGTAATTTCAAATGTTTCTGCAGACATTGTTCCAGCGTGTGTAACAAGGAGACACATCAAGCCAAGTTCTATCAGTTATGCTCCATTATATCAGGAACTGAGACAAAGGAATCAAAATATACACTAATGCTTCAAATGAAAATTCAGCTCTTGCACAGATCCTTTCCCTAGTTACCGCTTGCAAAGCATCAAAATATTCCGCTTGATTTTGGGAGTTTGTTTTAGCTCTTCACCAAAAATCATCTCAGCGTAAAAGTATTTCATGTGCTATGAGAAAGGATGAACAATTATTTCCTGTAAATGGTCTCAACATTTTTCATGATTTGAAAGTCCAGAGGGTCTGATATTTATTCTTGTATGAACCATTTCTTCCTTCCAGACCCACCTTATTTGCTGCTCACCATCCTTTTTTGTTCCTTTGGCATCTTTTCCAGAGAAGGTGAGCACAAGTGGGGTTTGTGAGCTGGTCCACCACAGACTGATATAATGGTGACAAAGAAATGCCATTATTTTCTTCTCCAGCACTTTCTGCATTATTCCCACCACTGTTCCCCTGGTTGATCACCTCTCAACTTTGAGTAGCTTTTGCAGGAACTATACACAAAGACTCAGAGATTTTTCTCCTCAATAAGTTTTTATAACAAAGCTGTGTGGACTAAGAAATAAACCAAATCAGCACAGGCAGGTGGGGCAGAGTTGTTTGTTTCTCTCCAGTGGCTCAGTGCACAGAGCCCTTCTGGGAAGCTCCAGAAATCTGGGAGAATAGAGCAAAACCAGGACTTCTCCAGGAAATCCCGTTTGCTGTTTTTTGTGACCTTTCTGCTCAGAGATAGCATGAAAAGAAGAAAGAATAGATTTCTTTCTTTCTTTCTTTCCTCCCTCCCTCCTCCCTTTCTTTCCTTCCTTCCTTTTTCTTTCTTTTTCTTTCTTTCTTTCTTTCCTTCTTTCTTTCTTTCTTTCCTTCTTTCTTTCTTTCTTTCTTTCCTTCTTTCTTTCTTTCTTTCCTTCTTTCTTTCTTTCTTTCCTTCTGTCTTGCTCAGGGACCTTTTATCCCTTTAGGGATATTAGGTATCAAGTGCCATCACGGGAAGCTCAGTGTAACAAGATGCCTTAGAAATCCTAAGGGACTGCCTGGCATCCCTGATGCCCACTAAGCTTAGTGGCAAAGCTCTTTCAAGTATTGAGTATATTGATAGAAATAAAATGCTGATGCTCCCTCCTCCTCATCAGTCTCTCAAGGTACTTAGTACATAATTTTGGCCTATTTAATGTTACTTTAATCTTAACCAAGTCAAGAAAAGGTCAGATATTTCACCTTCAATGAAGTTCTCAGCCCTCTTATGCCTGTGTGCACAGAAACCTGTGAGAAAAACATTTCCATCATTTCCACAGCAATGATCAAAGAAAATCACAAACGCAATGGACTTCAAAGAAAAGGGCAATGGCCCAGACCTAGCTCAGAGGCAGTGTGCACAAAATTGGTGAGATCTGAACTAAATTGCTTAAAAACAGCTCCCAGTTTGCAGCACTGGCTGTGGAAGGGAGCACAGGCTCGAGGTCTGTGGGTACCTGCTGCTCACTGGGGTGGCAGAGACCTTCCTGCAGAGCTGCTCCTGCAGCTGCACTCACCTCTGCACAGGGCAGCTTCAGCAGGAGGGAACTTTAAACAGTCTGTGAGCTGCAAAGCTTTGACTTCTCATGTGTGGGAATTGAGTCAATGGGAGAAACAAAACAAAAAAAAACCAAAAAACCAAACCAAACAAATAAAAAAAAAAACAAAAAACCAAAAAAATATAGTCCAAAGACAAAGAAGAGAAACAGAGAAAAAGAGATGCCATTTAGTGCAGCACCTATCCCACTATGATGGGTGGAAAACCAAGGAACTATCACCCCTGGGGCTTATTCTGAGCCTGTAAAATCTCCTCCTCACCTTCACCAAGAACATTTATATTCCTGCCAGTGCTACAGTGGGAGGGAACAGGAACACTAACTGCTCTACAGGGCTCTGGGAAGGCAGTCCATGCTTTCCTTCCCTTCCTCAGGCTCTGCCAAGTTCAGAACTCGTAGCCACACCACAGCTGGGAGAGGAATGGGGCTCTGCAGCCTGGCTTGTACCTGACATTGTCAACCAAGAGGGGATGGTCGCAGCAGTCACAGTCTGCTCTGGGCCAAGGCAACCCCTCCCTGCAGCAGTTCCAGTGCTTTAAGCTATTCATTTGCCAGGGAATGCTATTTAAATCCACCTTACTAATGTGCATCACTGCTGCCAAAGGCAATTTTCTGTAGGAGCCTGGGGAAGAGGGGAGATGGGAGAAAAGGATGCATTTCCCCCCTCCCCGCCCCGAGCCAGCAATGGAAAACTGGGAGGTGAAAACTCAAGGGTTTCATTTAACAGAGTTAAAGCCTCCATTTCTGCACATTGTGGTGCCTGCACAATCATAGAGAAATATATCTTGGTTAAATTTTTGATGAGCTTTCGGCTGCTCTAAATAATTAACCAGGACCTCTCTCATTTGAACACGGGTGCAACTTTTCATGTTTCAAACGCTTCCCGCCTGAACCACAGGGGAATCCTTCAAGTTATTCAGGTCACTCGATATATTTATTTATTTCCAACATCACTAGTCAAAACAAATTGTGAACCTTTATGCAGGGAAGGGAGAAAGCAGTTTCCTTTTGATCTCTCTCCAGGTAAATCCCCAGGAGAAGTATATGTCTTGTTTCCAGTAGCTGAATAATAGAGATTGATAGGTTAATCAGTTCCAATAGAACTTACAGAGCAACAGTGTGCACTCAAATCCTAAGTTTTGACGTTCCCCAAGTCGAGGATGTTCCAAAGATGTTAGTGCAGGATATCACAGCACCGTTTTTGAAAGACAGATGCATTAATAAGGATACTTCTGTATCCCCTCATGGAAAGCAGAGGAGGCTGATCCTGCTTTTGACAGGCTGCTTGTATGACAGTCCAGCTACTGAAGTCAGTCCTGCTCCACCACCGTGTAACAGCATGGAAAATGAGGGCTTAGGAACACTCCTTCTGTCCCTTCATTACGTGTCACAAGGAGTTTGGATGTTGTCTCATGCAGAAACCAGACTGCCTTGTGTGTATATAAAGTGGCATTAAGTGTATTAAATATTGGATTCAGTCCCCTAATGAGGGACTTTGATCTCCTATCATAAGACTCAGACGTGAAAATTGGACTCTCAAAGCAGATCAGTAAAAAAAGCTCCTTCCTAACCACTGCATTCTAGTGGTGCTCAGTAAGTCACAGACTGAGCCTTGAATTCGTGTAAAAAAGCTGCAATATGAAATTAGCAGTGTCCGCTTTGCAGGTGCAGGTGAGGGAAAAAGGGACATGGAGGTGAGCTGGTGAAAATTTGGCTTCAAGTCATTTTTCAGCACACCTGCCTGTGAGCTTCAATATCCCATCCCCAAAAATGGGATCCACATCACCCTGTCTCAAAGACATCACGGGAAAACAAACGTATCTACAATTGCAGAGGGCTTCAAAATACCACAGACAAAGGAGCAGGCTGCACTGGCAGCTGAATTTCCAACAAATGTCTACCCAGGGCTTTCAAACTTGTCAATAAATTCAGGATTAATGATCTCAGCTTGTGCCATTTTGTAACTCGTTACTTTAGGCACAAAGCTAGTGAGTTTGTATAGTCCTACATGACTTTCTTTTCTTCCTATGGATGGTCACTGCAAAAATCCAAGCCAGTTATTTCCCAGGAGCTGGTCACTGTTGTTCAGCTGTTACCGTACCCGAGTTTCTAGATGTGCTGCTTTCCCTAATTTGTCCCCTTTGCAGTGAAAACTGTCATAACTGCTCAATTTAAAATGCAGACTGCCTGAGAAAGAGCCTCCTGAGAAGTGACAGGTTTGGAGAAGTACTTGGTGTGCAGGAGAGCACTCCAATTGAAAGCAGAGGCTCTCATCTTTCTGCAATGAGACTGGCAGAGTTACATGCTACTAAAACTGGAGTCTTACAGGATTTTCCTCAAGAAATGTTCTTAAGTGCTGGTCATGTCTTCAAACACTTTCTGCAAATTGTAGACATAAGTCAAAATTCACTTATTTTTTCATTTGATGGTATTGTTGTCAATATTTATATTTAACCAAAAGCACCAACCACAAGGAAGAAGATCAAAAGCAATAGAACTGGGTATAAAGAGGGTGCTAATTGAAAGTGAGACAGGAGCTGCTTTCCTTCCCCAGCAACTGCTGCTGATCCCAGCTGTGTCCAGCTCACTCAGGTGGCCACACGTCCACCACCCTCCCAGCACTAAGGACACGAATCTGGCCTCAGGCCTACACGCTTGCTTTTCATCTTCATGTCATCTTCCTGTGACCCAGCAGGTCACAAAGCGCCTCTGAGACTCCTCCAAGGTTTCCATCTCCCTCATCAAGATGCACTAAATCTATTTGGAAACCTGGCCTTTAACCTGCCTGTGCCGCAGTCCTTGCTCCTCTTTGCCTCTTTTCTATCCAGTGCAGTGTGAATGCAACCCCTCCACAGCAGCTGCTGCCCCTGAGCTCTGTGCTCGTGGCAGGATAGGGCCCCCACTGCCATTGAGGAGCCCCTTTACTGTGAATAAGGAAAACAAAGTCCCCCCACTATCTCAGCATCTACTTGGCAGTGCTGCGTTAGTGGTTGGATTCCATAATCTTAAGGGTCTTTTCCAAACTAAACAATTCCATGATCTTATTCTGTCTTTTTCCAGCTTAATTTTTATATATCTACATGTATTAGGTCATCTGCTATTTCTGTGGGCTAATACATTGTCATATGTTCTATTTCAGTAAAACCTGAACTTGATTTATTAAAATGACAGACCACACTAGAGTCTTCAATGCAGGGCTAATTTGTTCCTACTTTTTAATACAGTTCCTCACATAATTTCCAGCATTCGAGAGAATAAGTATTTATTTTAATCACCGTGTGCTGCATGTGTAATTTTTTTCCTAGGTAAGATTTCCTTTTAATGGAGGCTGGGTCATGAGAGAGCAATTATATAAGTTATGTGCACGTTACAGAATAATTTAAAATCAGCTTTAGGTCAATCTTTTTTAATTATCTATTTTATCATCTATTTTTGACTAGCAATTTAAATAATTGTGTTTGCCTAATACCTGGAAGAGTAATTGCTTTTCGATGGCCTCTATTCTGCTCTCAGTGTCTGTGCACACTGCGCATGTTTGCATCTGTCTGCGTGGTGACAGATCTGTGGTGACAGCTTGTATAACTTATTTATAAAATGACAAATTATTTTAAGGTTTCTTGAAGTTCACAGACTGGAAATATGGAGAAACACCTGCTTGCTGCAGAAAGCTGAAGAGGATCTGCTAAGTCGAAGGGAAACTGCATGAATTGGTGAAGAGCCCTTTGCACATGCAACAAAACTCCACAGGCCCCCCTCATGCTGGTCCAGGTTGCAGGCAGGGCTTCATGGATGCAATTTTTTAGCTACAAAGTCCCTGTTGCTGCAGTCAGATATGACCAGGTGGGTTCCCAAAACCTCACCTGGAATCCACAGGGAGAAAGAGCCTCCTCCTGGGATTGGTTCAGAACAGGAGCCACCAGTGAACATCAATGTTGAAGCTCTGCCAGCTCTGAGTGCTGTTGTGTACTGTCAGCCTGCTGGGCACAGGGTGCAGGGCACATGGAAATGACCACTTTGGTGCCAGGCCAAGCCTGGCCTGGCCAGGAATGTTTAAAGCTTCAACATTCATAATAAAGCAATATAGCAGCATATCAATTACTACGAAATTAGTTTCAGGATTGCTGCTGGATGCAAATGTACATAGCATTGACATTTATTTTCCTACCAAGAAAGACTTAATTTTGTTTTTGAGAGTGACTAAGATATTGGCATAGTGTTTTGTGTTTTTCAAATTGTCTCCATTTGAAAAATGAACTATCCCTCAAGGTAAATTAAATGAACCCTTTTCTTTGTTCTTTCAATCCTTCTGCTGGAAGCCTAGTGCTGTTCAGCTGGAACTGTGTGTAAGCCAGAGATAGACAGGTTGCTCCTTTGAGCATTGATTTCCCAAGAAGCATATAGACAAAAAAAAACCCTAGCAGGAATAAAACAAAACAATTCAGACTGCCCTCATTGTCAGAAGAAATGCAGGAACTTATTGTGCACATGAAGGGACAGGACTTGGTCAGACCACGTGAGGATGCACAGGAGGTCACACAATTTCAGGAATAAAAAGAGAGAAGGGGATAAGTGAACTGGCAGAACGGATAGTGGCAGGGAGGCACAAACCCTAGAGGCCACCCCCAAACCTGGTGTCCTTCCTTAGAAAGTCTCTGTCTCCATTTAGATGCTTTCATCCTGCTTGCAGCACCAATTTCACTGAACATGGCAGTGTTTCTGAGTGGCTTGTTCCTCTTAGACTTTGCAAATACTGTGGAGTGTTTCTCCATGAACACAAAACCTTCCTCCTGGCTTTACCTGTCTCAATAAGAAGAGTGCACAGCACACAGGGTACGTTTTGCTTCCCCCCAGCCCCAGCCCCAGCCATGTCGGAGTGGACTCACCTTCACATCCTTGTGCTCAGCCCTGGAACTGAAAGGCTGCTGCCATCACTCCTGCTCTGCAGACACTCACCTTGTCCTCTGCTTCCATATGGTTTTATATTCAGCCTCTTTGGTCACGTTTGCTACCTGCAAACACATTTTCTGCTTGTTCCCTTGGACATCCTCTTTGTCTGAATGTGAACGCACATGCCTGTGCACACTTCTGTGCTTTCTCCATGTATTTGCACGTGTGACTGGATGTTTGTATTTCACTTGCCATAGTTTCCTTCCTGCTCGCTGAAAAGCTGCAAACATTCCAATCTCTTCTGGCACACAGAAGCAGCTATGATTACAAGCGTGTGAGTTTGGTGATAACAGCTGACACATCCATTTCTGATCACAACTTCTGTGGGCAGCCTGCCTCTCACTCTCTATTGGGTAAGGAAAAATGAGGGTTCTTCACAAAAGATAAAACTGTGTCAGCTTGCACTCACCTGGGGAGATGCTGAGCTCTGAGACAGGTGAGCTTAATGCTAGCATTGAAGTCGCACAGTGTTAAGCTGAAAGTTGCAAACACATTTTTAGGTATATGAGGATCAGGTAGTTACAAGACTCTTAAAATAAATTCCAGAAGTTCTGCTTGTATACTAAAATGATGTAGTTAAGCTGAAAATAGATTGAAGTAGCATAAAAAAGTGTGTACTTATGTGGAATAGATTTTTTCAGTAATCACCCTCTGTCTTCACATAAACAGATGCTCACAGCTCTTAGTCCTGAAATGGTGCAAACCTGAAGAACACCAAAGACCTCAGATTTCTTCAGCTGGATGGATGTTACACTTACCTCTGTTCTCGTATCAAAAGCATCACTGGGATTAGAGACAGGTCATTTGTGATCTGTATATGAATGCATTGCACTGTACATGAATCTAACCCCAGCTTCATTTAAAAAAAAAAAAAAAAAAAAAAAAAAAAAAAAGAAGCAACTAAAATTACCAGAACTCAGAAACTGATATTGAAAATTTGACACCTGAACTGGACTGGCAGGCTGTACTGTGACACTGAAACTCCAGTGCTAAAGGAATGGATGGATAGATTAAAAGGAGATAACACAGATGATGGGGATTTCAAAGCCAACGATTTCTCTGACACTGAAAAGGATTTCCTCTTGCACAGACAGTTGCACTGCCAGGACTGCAAAAGGGAATCTGTTTCCTGCCTACTCTGCATTTCAACAGTGCTTAACTTCAGCCACTGGACCTGAAACTGTCTCAGGCACTTGAGAGGTTCTGTAATATCAAACACAGACTTTCAGATCTATTTGCTTCAGAATTTATTGGGTAATACCATGAAAATCCATGACTGAAATCAGGCATTACTGGCTGAGAATACTCACAAGTTGTCAAGTGCCCAGCATTTACTGCCCAGCAGGTCAGTGACATCTTTTCCATCAGCCGTGAACTCACACCTTGGCTTACAGGGGTTGAGGGCCTGAGCTCAGGATAAAAGAGAGGTTATACAGAGACATCCTAGGCAGCTTGCTCTGGCCTGTTCTAACAGGAGGGCTGAGGTGGCAGTAGGTCTGTCTCATCCCCAGGCCTTTACCTTCCATGAGGTAAAGTCAATATAGAGGCAACAGAAACCTCTGTCCCTGTGGGCAGAGACGTGGATCCAGCAGCCATCAAGGAATGGAGCAGCCAGGACCAGCAAATGAACAGAGCCTGCACGGTGCCATGAGCTGGTTTTGACCACAGAGCTCTCCTGGGGCTTTCAAAACCCCTCGCCCACAAAGTTTCCAGCGGAGCCCTGGTTTCCAGTGCTGCTTGCTGAGGTTGGTCTCCTGGGTTTTGTTCCAGCAGACACATCACGGGCCTGTCCTTCCTGCAGGACCTCAAGTCGTGCCAAAAGCTGCACTGTGCAGCTGTGGCACGCTCCAAACCTCCTGGATGAGTACCAGCCCAGCCCAGCCAGAGCCATTATGATCTTTTGAGTCAACACAGCACAGAGTCCTCTGCGATTCTGTCCCGACCCCAGCCGTTAATTGCACTCGGAACAGCTCCAGGGGCCCTGCAGACTAAACACAATTCCAGTGAACTATTAGAGCTCTTTCTTGGAAAGGCCCTGGAGGACTGCAGAGCGAGCAAGCAGGGTGAGATGCCATTTGTACAAACTGTGCCACAAACAGCAGAGAGGGACTTGCAGTCTGTGGGGGAAGCAGCCTGTGAGGCAGCACATGGAGATCAGCTCTTCTGAAATCCTTCCAGACCTGCTGGTTTCTGTGCAGTGTTTGAGTTAGGGCTTAAAAGTAGCAGGGTACAAGGACAAGTCCCACTGCAGGACTTTCTGGCAAACTGAGTTGGTTTGAATAGAATGGAGCTTAGTAATGAGCCCTGTTCTACCACTGTGCTGTTGAGTACCACGCACTCCATCTCCACAGAATTACAACAAACAGCTACCACCCCCTATGGAATGCAATATTCAAACACAAATAACTCATATGAGACGATTTTTTTTTTTTTCCTGCTGTATCAGAATGCACTAGCACTGCTTAATCTTTTGCTGATTAAATTTAGTGTTTGAATTTAGTGGCTTTTAACATAAGGGCACGCTCAAGTTCTTAAATTCCAGCAGCACAAACAGCAAGCGAAGTGCTTGCAAAGCAGCTTTGCTGACTGCACCTGCTGGGCTTTGCTGAGATGCATCACTCCTGGGGAGCGTGTGCAGGCACAAAAACACCCAAGTGCTGGGGAAAATTCTGTCTGCATCATCACAGCCTCTCAGATTTTTGTCATTTTATTTTATGAATATGAAAACACGTTTATAGTATGTTTACAAACACGTGTGGGTAATTTGCACATGCTGCCTTTGAAGAGGCAAGAAGGAGGTTAACATGGAAGGCCTGACAAACACCTGGTGGTTTCATATGAGATGCTGAAGGTGATGTTTCTTGCATGAAAATCACCTGTAAGAAACTGAGTGAGGCCCTGAGATGGTTTTGAGGCTTTAAATGAAACAAGGTTAAAATCATGCAGTGTTATCTTTGTCATGTTAAACGTGTTTTCTGTTATATCTCTGCACACACTTATAATTCTTCTTTCCATTTTCTCAGGCAACACAACTTTGAACAACAGACATGCTCTAGGACCACAGTAGAGACAATAGAAATAATATTTTCAAAAATCTCTATACAGAAAAATAAAGGCAAGATTAGTTTTTACTTCCACCTAAACCTTACCTGGCTGTCCTTTAATCACTTTACAGGGCATGAAGAGACGTAAAAGTTGCCACCTTTCTGAACTTGGAGAAATGCAGAACGGGTGCAGAACTTTGTGAAGCACAGAAGGATCTGGGTTCAGATGATGCTGTTCCCGCCTCTGCCACAGAGCTGCAATGAACAGTTCAAAGGTGTCAGAATCTGTAGTGAGATTAAAGGCCAGGATCAGCACATACAGCTTGTGAAAAAGAGAAAAAAACAGATAAAGCTGCTTCCTGTTATCTGTTGGATCTGGTAGTTTTACAGCCCTGTTTTCTGTACAATCTGAGCTCACAAGAACAATTTAATAATTTCTTCTGGATCTGATATTCAGTCCTGGAGATGCTGATAAACAGCCTCTCTGGCTGTTTCAGAAGGAGCAGATTTCCCAGCACTGGAGGACTGGATACCCTTCAGCCTGGGCACCCATCGTTACAGAGACTGATATTTAAAAATCAGACACCAAGAAGTTTCAGTCTGGATCAACACCAAAAGACTGCTTTGTTTGAATCTTTAATCCCACCATTAAGTCTGTTCAAATAACGTGGGTTTGGACATTCCACCTTTCGCCAGTTTTAAATTATCTTCATAAATCACACAAAGAGTTACTCTGAGAGATTTTGTTATTTTTTCCCCTCCAGGACATTCTCTTTGCTAGGCAAAGCTAGTGGGTGACACCCATATGTAGACACAAATTAATTGTTGATTTGGATGCTCACAGTCCAGGCACAGGTGATTTTTTTCTGTGTTGTTTAGTCCAAATAAAGCAAATCTAAAAGAAGCAGGAAAGGCAGGAATATTCAGTTGCAATGGGAAGCAGAGTTTATTGCACTGAGATTGTTGCCCCAGGCATGGCTGGAACAGATTCTCTCCTACAGTGTCCTGCCACACTGAGCACCTCCTGCACCCCCAGGTCACCACCTTTTCCTCCTGCCACCCTCCAGCACGAGCCAGCAATTCCTGTTAGACATGGCTGAGCAAATGGCCAGGAGTGACCCACTGCCCCAGGGCCCAGAGGGCTCAAGAGAGGGTGGTGGCACTTGGGCACAAAGTTCTGTGTGCCTGGCTGGTGCCACGTGAGCCCCAGGACTCAGAGCTGTCCCCGAGGCTCTGGCTGAGCTCACAACTCAGGAGGGAGTGGTGGCTCCAGCTTCTCCCACCCACAGCACTCCAAGTGCCACAGCCTGCCACTGCTGGCAGCTGCCAGGCACAATTCAATCTCTTCTGCAGAAGCTAATCTCTTTATAGCAGCATTTATACATAAATTAATGAAAGATCAGAATATAAAGATGTTCATTTTTGATTAGTTACCCATTTACAGGAAATTCAGTTAAAACTGTTTAGTTTTATCATCACTAGACAAAATAAGCATGACAGGATATTTTAGCCTCTGGATTATGTAGATAACACACAGAAATGTCATTTACATTTTCATTCTTTTCACAGAGCAACAAACCCATGCTTGCAAGCAAATTAAAATTCAGAACTTAATTGGATTTTTATATTCTCTTTAAACAGGTAATATTGTCTTTCTTCTTTTTATTATTGTATCTGAACACTGGATTTCATTTTGAGAGTTTGCCACTGAAGGTGAGAGGCCCTCTGTGCTAAATGGTTCATTTAACACCATCAAAATCTGTGTTTCTCCAACACGTTTGAGGATTTAGATTGTTGAATGCCAGCATTTCAGTATTGTTAAACAACAGAAAGGCTATGGAAAATTACTTTCTTGGGTGTATGCATGTACATACTTATGTGTGTGCATATATCCTCCAAGCACATGCACGTGCGTTATAAAGCTGCCTGCATGTGCACAAAAACACTTATACATGTTTATAAACATATGTATGGATATCTGTGCATGCAAATCCAGACAAAATGTTCCAATAATTTATCTCTTCATGCTTACAATTTACCACAACTCGACAAGTCATTTGAGAAAAAAAAACCAAAACATGTATTTTGTTTGAGTATTTCTGAAAACCTACTATGGTATGAAAACAATAGAAATAATTCTCTATTTCCTTTTTTTTTTTTTTTTTTTCTTCTTTCTGCTTATTATGAGCTTCACCACAGTGGCACTTTCTGATCTTACATATAAGACCTGATCTCTGATGGTGACCAGTAAAGTCCAGTCTCTGCAAGTGCAGATTGCAAAGCCCAGGTCTCCCATATGCCACTGAGAGGAAAGTCTTATTAAAGCAGAGTGAGAAATCTCTGTGAGAAAATTTCACTAAGGTATTCTATTTTCAGTGAAGAAGATACTGACAGTGGGGACTCAGCATTTTTAAGAGCGAGCAGGGGTAAAGTCACCTTGATGAGGTCACCTCCAGGTTATGTGGCCACTACTCACTCTCTGTTTTGGAGAGGAGCAACACAGCACCAGCAAATCTGCACTTCAGATCTCACAACACAGTTCTGTTCTGCGACACTGGAGTGGAAGGTTTCACTCCACACAAGTCATTTGCTTTCAGGAAAATATCTGAAATAATGAAAATGTTAAATGATGAGAACATCTCTTGGCCAGCAGTTCTGGCTGCTCCCCTGAGCGCTCTTGGCACAGTGGAAACCAGGGAGGCCATTCCTTTGTGTCCCCAGACAACGTGGGCTTTATCCCAGGGTGACAAAAGACTTCTTGCAAATATGCATCTTCCCACTCATCTAATGAACACTTCATGACCCTGAGGAACTCACTGAAGTGGAAGGATGATTCAAAAACCCTCAGTGCTAAACAAACAGGCTCGCACTAATCACAGTTCTTCCTCTACTCCATTTACTTCTGGTCGGCGCGAGTCAAACCTCACACCCACACGTGCACACCTCTCACTGCAGGGCTGTGTGGGGTGAGGCAGGAGCAGAAAGGCATTGCTAACTGAGGGCCTAATTATAAACCTGCCAGTACCTTGGGGAAATAACTGACCGCAGATGTCAGCTCATCAGCAGGGCTGGAGCATTCCTGCTGAAGTATAAAATCCTCAGCATTAAAACTCTGCACTTCACATTGTATCATTTTCAAGTGCATGACTTAGAACTGCTCACGCCAGACATCTCCCATATCTTTTGTGGTTTCCCTTCTGAAACCGGCGATGCCACTTTTAACACCTGCCACGAGCACATGGGTGTGTAAATTAAAAATGCACTTCGCCTCCTCTGTGTCGACCTTCCTCACAGATTGTTACTGTCCTTACAGCTACCTGAGGGAGAACCTACACACATTCAATGCAACAAATCCCTGCATGATTTGAAGATTTGCCCCTCGTTTTATAAGTTGTGTTTATTACAGATTGCAACATGAGGAAGGACTTGGAATTACTTTTCAAAAATTAACCTGTTCCACACAAACAGACACCTAAGAAATTCTAAGAAATAAAGAAGCAATCAAAACATAAAAGTCCCAGTTTGGTGCTACTACTTCTTCAGGTTTTTGTCTGGCTAGTTCTCTGTATTCCTTGCAAGTTGAGAGTCAAGCATATGAGTCTGTCAAAAAGCCATTTTTTCCTTATTTCTGCCCAGAGTAAAAGAAATTTTTAAATGAACATGTAGCAGGAAAATCTGCTCCCACTGGGATATCAAGTCCAGTTTTGTAGTCATCAAAGCTTTGTCTAATCCAAATTACTTTGTCATAACTTCCAAAATTTGCTCTTCCCTGCTGATTCACCTCAGATGTGTGGTGTTTTGCCCTTCTGATTATCCCAGAGATGGACCTGGCCAGCCTCACCCACACGTGGTTCCAGCACAGCTCTGTGCAAGGTGGGGCAGAACCATGAACTGCTCTCCCATCCTCCTTGCTGGCCTCACACTCTGCTGAGACATCCAGTGAACATGGTGAACATGGACATGAAAGGGGCTCACAGTAACAGTCACAGAGAAAGTAATTTTTGATTTTGAAAGACTTTTTAAAGCATTTTTCCCCCTCTCCCTTTTTTTTTTTTTTTTGTTTTTTGTTTTTTGTTTTTGTTGTTGCTTTTAATAAAAAAATTTTCTGGTATAGTAATAAGTCAAAGTTCTCCTTAAACCACAACCTCCTATGAAGCTAAAAAGTAAAACACAGCTGGCAAGAGAATTTTTCTTTTGTATCTCCAATGTGCCAGTTGGAAATCCCCAGTGACAATGCTGATCCTGTCATGGTTAAAAACCCCAAAATAAGTGGTGGGTGTTGGGACTCAAGGTCTGTTGAAATTAAATAGAAGCTACAGACATGCTTCTCTTGAATTTGTAGCTTTGCTTGTGCCATTTTTTTAAAAAGTAAAGAATTTCTGAGTACATCCAGTATCTGTTTCTCTGGCTGTGGTATAAGGAGTTAAAATTAGCTCTTTTTATTCTGTACAAGTGACTGGAGTGGGCTGCAGAGTGCTCAGCACCACTCAGCCACATAATTCTCTTAGAGCAAGGGATACCCAGCAGCTTCTGACCAGTCACTTTAGCTAATTGTATTAATAAGACTAAGTGAAATTCAAGTGCTCTCCAAAAGGAAGAGACAATTGTCAGCAACCCTCTTTAGGGCCAGAGGATGGAATTATCTCTGTTTTCCAGGTGACAGGGAGGGCTNCTTGCAGGGTTGGGGCAGCTCCTAACCCCAGCGCACAGGTAAATGTGGGGTCTGCAGGGAGCCAGTGGCTGTCAATCCTGCAAGAAGCTGTTACTGATCACTAAAATCCAACTCCCAAGAAGATTCATGGAGGTGCAGAGCTGTGCAGAAAGCAGCTCGTCAACAGCATCAGCAGAAAGGAGAATTCACTGTGAGAGTGCAGAGCTAAAACACTTCAAAATGTCAAGGCAGGATGACAACCCACAGGCAGAGTTGTCTCTGCAGAGTTAGGACGTTTCACGGAGAACACATCCCACGCAGTTATCCTGGTGGTTTGACTGCAAACACTCCTCACTGGCACAGCCACGGCACGGCCTGGCTGGTTTCACACCAGAGGACCTGGGGCGATCCCGGTGGTGGTGCAGGCGTGGGTGGGTGAGTGCCCAGGACCTTAGTGCTGCTCAGAAATGATGTGTGCTGTAATTCTGGTCTCTCTGGCTCACACACGGTGTCTCTTAACCCCTGGGTGCACCTGCTCTGGAATAAATGTCTGCAAAACTCAGATACATGCATTTTTAAAACATCATGTTTCTGAAGTGTCATCAGCAATACTTGGGAGAAAAACCCCCACACCCTTTCCCGATTTTAGAAAACTTTGTGTTGTTGAAATGGTTTTCTTCTTAAACATCTAATATTGATGCTTAGGGGGAAAGCAGCAGCAGGAAAAGGGTGCCAAGAAACACCATTTCAAATTATGGGTCATAAGCACTAGGAAACAGGAAGCTGGTGCTATCCTCTTCACTAGAAGGAAAACAGAGGGGAAAAGTTCCTTACTTTCTTTTCACTAGCCGAAAACTAACCTTATTTCATTAAATTATACTTTAATACAGATGTCAATGGAGTGACCATAAATCTAACTCCTTGAAGACAGACAGTTGAGAAAGGTTGGTTTAAAATCACAGAGGTTTTGTATGCCAATGTATTAAAGGACTTCATTCAGCTGTGTGAATTTATAGTTTTAAGGTTACTGTGGCAAGAATTTTATGGCCTTCAAATTACCCCTAGACAAGCCCAGGATAAGCCAACACAGCCATATACTCTAGAATTCCCTAAGTATATGCATTTTGCATACTTCTTCTTCCATCCCACCCCACATCCCCCAAACCAGAACATTCTACACAACAACCGTAACAGTCTCAACACCTCTGGCACTAAACCCCTCAGAAATACGCTGCGGGAGACACCAATGTTCCTTGGATTTGTAGAAATGTGGCCAGGTACGTTAATGAGCCATTAAAATGTGCCACCTGCTCGTTGCTGCTGCAGGGAGCTGTCGGAGGCACGGCGTGCTGTGACTCTGCTCGCTTGCAGAGATCCGTGTGACGCCTCACGACTGAACCCACTTTAAAACTTCCTGCCTGGTGAACGGATTAATTTGTAGCAAGATCTAAAAGTCATGGATTTTCCATACCTTATCTCCAGTCTAAAATATAAGCTCAATATCTCTAATGCTTCAGAGACGGGGAATAAAGGTGGAACGTGCCCCGTGTGGGGTTTGTGTGCGTTCCTCCTGTGGATCCCGTTTGTTGTTCCGCCACCTCGCCGCCCCACGCAGCATCTCAGCGCCAGCGCTGGCAGCTCGCTGCAGGGACATCACCTTAATCAGAGTTATCAACTGCACCTTGATTTGGACATGGTGCTGCACACCACTGTGCAGGCTGGGGACCACACATCGTCCCCCCTGTGCCCCCCAGACGAAGCTCAGCTACCGCTGCTCGGCTCAGATTGAGTTGTGAAGGAAAAGAGAAGGTCACCAGCGGCTTGCAGCAAATCTCCTGCTGATTCCCTGCCAAAACACTACTGCTTCTCCCCAGAAGAAGTCCAGCTCTCTGGCAGATTTGCCAGCTTACGCTTCTTTTCTTAAACTGTATCTCAATAAAGTAGTCACGTATCCGCACTGTTTAGAAACTCAGTGCATTTGCTGTTGGACCAACTCTAAAAGCTTTGTCAGGAAGCAGCAAAAGAGCTCAAAATTAAGCTATGAAACACACTTATATCCACATATTGGAATACAGGAATTGACAGGTAACCATAAATACACTCACAAGTGTTATGACAATAAATATAGCCTAATGGGGAAGAAATACTTTTTTTTTTTTCTGTTCTCTGGACTTCTGAGACATAGCCTTCCTTTGAAAATGTTGGTTTAGAATTCATTAACAAGAGCCAACAATATCAAAATTTCTTCTCTTTCTTCTTAAAAACCCAATCACAAGTACCACACGATTTTAAGGCACGAGAGATTTTGATTTTTTCCACTAATTCTGCTATCTAGTTGTGCTGCTTTAATTAGCTATCAGCAGCTCTTAATTTATTTCTAGTGTATTGTTGCCAGCTTTATACATATCTCTCCCAACCTGTGAAAAAAATCACAGAAATAGACCTACAAAAATTAATCTTCCTGTTCCCTGTGCAGAGATATTAAAATGGTAATTGCATTCTTTATACCTCTAAAACCTGTTCTATTTCTAGATACTTATCTGAAAGCCCAATGAAATTGTGTGATAGCAATTGTTGATGCTACTTACACATTGCTGGAAGTTATTGAGATCTGATAGTAATCATGATACTGTAAAATCTTCACACAGTGAGGCCATAGTTCATCAGTGCCTTTGATTTTCATACTGAAGGGTGATTGCCTGGACAAATAAACTCCATTTATTAACTCTTAGCATCATATTACCTTTATTTATTATAGCACAAGAAAAAAAAAAAAAACCACCTCTTGTAATTTCAAAGGTACTACACTCAGCTGGCAACACAGCAATTCCTGAAAACCCCACACCTCAAACACAGCCTGCTTCCCCATGAGCACGCAGGTCGCGTGGTCAGTCTTCACTCCTTATTGGAATTCACTTCCCACAGAAATCCCTTCTGCTCAAAAGCCCTGCACAAACTGCCATGGCGTGGCTGCAGCTGGTTGCTCACCCCTCGGAAAGATCAGACTCACTTTTGAGACTCTGATTTCAGCCTCACGGGGCTTCTCAGAGGAGCTCTGTGTGTGATGTGGGGCGTGGCAAAGCCAGCCTCTCCTCATCACTTGGATGTGTCACCTTCACACACCAAACGCTCCTCAAACAGGAAGGGTGGTGGGGTTTTCCCCTTTGATGTCAAGTTATCTGAAGATTTTTTCCACACACCTGTGCCTAGAAAAACTAAGCAAGAATTATCAACAGCTTATCTGGAGGCACCTTCCTTACTTGTGACCCACACAGGCTGTTCAGCAAATCTTGTGTAAATTCAGTATTTTTTATGCCCAAGAAAGTGGTATCAAAAAAAGTATGAAGTGAACAGGTTACGCTCTTAAAAATTCCTCTAATATTTAGATTTATTTCAGTATTGTTTGGCAGCTTCTTACAATAAGCAGTTTCAAATGCCCTAAAGTAATTGCAAAAAAAAAAAACCTATTAAGAGACCCTGATGAGGGAAACTATTAAAATTGGATATACAGTTTGCTTTGATGAATCTCTCTATTTCATTTGTGCAGCAAATAATACAGTTCCATGTTGTTTTTGCTTTCACCAGAAGTGTGAATTATAGCCCTATAAATTCACCCTTACTGTCAATTGAATTGAATAAACATTGTGTGAGTGAATTAGGAAGAGATACACAACAATTCAATACCAGGGTTAGTTATGGAGAATACTTTTTAATGAACATAAATTGATGTAATTAAAATAAATTTGCTCTTATGTTCCTCAAGTAGATGCCCTGCAAAACAAACACTGGGCCAAAGCTACCACTTTCCCTCAGATTAAATAGAAGCTTCCTTCTCTCTGGGATTTCAGGGATTTCTAAGGCTGGAAGATGCAGCCTACTTTGTTAAAGGAATGCAACACATGAGATAAAAATTCAGCTTTTTGTTAAATTTGGTTTTTCTCCCTAGCATCACCTTTTTACAGAAGGAAACGAGTAAATAAAAAAGCCTTTCAACATTATTCTTTATAGGCTGGCAGTAACCAGTCGGTTGCTTCTCTGAATTCTGGTTTTTACAAGCTGTGATGCAGTCATATGTCAAGAACACATTTAAAATCAACATCCAAGGTGAGAAAAGCATTTTTACTGTTACAAAATCTCATTCTCCCTCTTTCTTTGTGTCCCTGGAACAATAGCAGTAGGCTCACCATCATTTGTGACTGTGTAAGGACAGGTGGACCAGTCTCCGATCTGACAGCACACCATGCTTTTCATCACCTTCTCTTGGGCTTGTCTACATTCCCAAGATGAAACCCCAATGTCTTTGTCAGACATATTCTCCAAATCAGCTTCCATTTCAGGAGTTCTCCTTCACATGGCAAAATTATTCTGGCTGGAAAATAGAGAAAGGATTTTTTTTTGTGTGTGCAACAGCATCATTGACAATTAATGCCTTTGGCATCCCCTCTACAGGGAGCGGAATTTCACTCTGTGGATAAATAGAGAGCTTAGGTTTCCAGGACTGTCAGCCCTTAACAAACAATAAATGCATGCACCAGTGTAGAAGGGAATATAAATCAGAACAGCAACTTGAAGGTTCTTTCTTAATAACACAATGCATGTTTATCTCCAAGAAATGAAGGCCCAGCAGCCAGCAAACACCACGAAATTCCCACACAGCATGGCATTGTCTATGGCTCTTAGAAAGGTAAAACATGCTTGAATAGATGTTGGTGTTCTTAACACCAGAGACCTGCGTGCTTAGAGAAAGGGAATCACAGCCCACTATTCCTCCTGAGGCACTACAAACTATTGTTCCTTATAATTGCAAGATTTCAAAACCTTTTCATTGCCTTGATGAGTTGGTTTGAGAACTGGCAGTGCACCAACCCCTGGCTTAGGCTGTGTGACTGCATATGGACAGTCCTGAAATCCCAAAGCACACGTGTCTCCACCCTTAGAGGATGATGGCTTTGATAAAGGCTGATCGTTGGAAGCCTGATTCCATGATTTACAGAATGCTTTCAGGGTGAGGCTGTTCTGCTCCTTTCAGGGAATAAATTCTTCCCTTTTCCCCCTTTCTCTCCTCTGATTTTTCAAGGTTATTATCTCAGTTCTTTTTCCTTGGTACCAATTCCTCTGAACTCAAGTTCACAATGACTCACAGCAGGGAGGCACAGACAGAGCTACCACCAGAAGCTCTCTCCCTGGAGAAGCTTCACAATGCTGCCTATTATTTAGCAAGTTGAAAAGCTGACTTAATGGCACACATCTCTTAAACATCCCTTTCTCTCATTTGTTCACCCCAGGGCTCCCAGGCACAGAGATGGATCTCCACTCTCCCCATCCCACCCTGCCCACTGGAGAGGTGTATGAGAGTGTGAGGAGCTGCCAGTCTCCAGCAGTGCCATGATTCCCAGCACTGGTGTTTGAAGAGTTGAACCGATGGGTTCCAAGCCTCAAGTCAGTCTTGTGTTCATCCACCAGTGAAAGCCCTGAAAATGGTTAGAAAACACCAGCCCATCTTAGCAAGGTGTTAAATTTGGGGACATTTCCCTCGATTACACTCATCCCACAACCCCCAAATTCAGAGGTGCAGTGCAGCGGAGAAGACACTACAGAGACTTTGGCTCTGCTGCAGTGTGGGCTAAAAGCTTCTCTTCTGAAGCTTGGTAGAAGAACTTCCTGGTAGAAACAGACCCTCCTCAGCAGAAGATCCCTCCTACTGCAGTTTCAGGTCGGCCAACCCTCCTTGCACTCCCACACAGGACAGCACAGATACTAAGCACAGCCAGCCATAAAACTGTGGAAGGAAATCAACTCCCCCAGTCCCATTAGCGGTGACAAGAGCACAGACCATCCTGCCTCCACGTGGGCTGCAGCCCTGCAAGCTGGAACACAGAGCAGGCTGACAACAAGGTACAGGGCACTACATGGGACTGGCAAGTCCTCAGACTAACCCACCAGTCATTTAAATCTGGCTATTGTTCCTTCTAAATGTCTCTCTTCCAAAACCCACGGCAGGTGAAATCCAATACCATGCACTGACTCACAAATAGCTATTCATTTCAAGAAATCTTTCACCTGAATCGTTTGTTAGAAGCTTCTAAGGAAAACACTGGGTAATAGAAAGTGTAGGTGAAATGACAAGTTGAACTGATTGCACACAATAAACAAAGCACCTGGGGCTTCAGTGTGCCACAGCTTTGTTTGGATGAACAGGATAATGATGTAAGCCTAGCAGTGGCTCAAGATTACAGGCTACTACTCAGTTCTTTTATTAAATTCACCATGTGATGCTGGGCCTTGGCTCTCAGCTTCTTTTTCCCTTGACACATTTGCTTCTGCGTTACTCATTTGCAAGAGAAGGACCTCAGAAGAAGCAGGTCTGTGTTCTTCCATAGATTCTCTCTTTCCTGGTCCCAGCACCACAATCTCCTGATGGCATATCTAGAAATTCTCTTAACATGTATACAACTATTACTAAGAGCAGTTATAAGAATAGAAATTATTTTGCATTTTACAAGCTCGTGGCCCATATAACACTTTGTTGCAGTTCAGACATTACTCACATCAGGTCCAAGATCATAATGGTGACATTCAGCCCCTGTGATGAGTAGACACAGGGTGCTGGTTGACTGCTTACAGCAAAAATTGTTGTTTACAAGGTACTGTAGAGATGGCAGCACTGCACTATTAAAAACATATTAAATTAATTGAATTCAAACAACCAGTCACAAGAACAGAAAGGAGAACGGCATGGAGCTGCCTTCACAGTTAGCATTTAAAGCCAAATCCTCCTCATGAAGTGCAGCACACACACACAGAGGGGCCAAGTCCTTCTCTGGCTTCTCCTGTAACCTTCATGGGAGGAGACAAGTGGAAGTGTAGAAAATGGGGATCTTTTCTCTTTCACCCTCACCCACTTTAGCAATCTAGGAATAGCACAGATTGGTTTCACCACTTGCCAGCCTGGATTGCTCCCCACAGGGATGAATGCCTGCAGAACGTGACAGCTGGAAACGCATCTTTCCAGCCTGACAGGGGAAAGGTGAGCTACGTCCGTGAGCGCCACACATCCAGCAGCTCTGAGACAAGTGAGGGCTCAGGGCATATACATGAAACCCAGGAAGGGAGCAGCAGTTTGGCAAAACTCCAAGTCAAAACACCAGAATATTGAAAAACCTATACAGAAAAGCCCCCAGCTTCCCAGTGGAGGAAGTCGAGGTGTTATTGTGGAACTTCCCCCTTCATGCTGCAGATTATCCTTCCTTTCAGTATGATGGGATCACATGACAGTGTGAGGTGAAGCTTCCTGCAAAACAACAGAAATGTCAAGCCTGGCTGCATGGCAGAGCAGAGGAACACGTGCCCACAGCACTGCCAGCAGTCTATTGGCAACAGGCAGCTGGGTTAGGCACAAACCAAATTAACAGAGGGTGGGGAAAGAACATACTGCCTTCCCCCAGGGCATGTCTGAAAGGCTTCAGAGCAAAAGGGATGAGCACAGCCACCAGCTGCTAAACTGTGCCCTGTCCCGGGCCAGGTGCAGGGATATCCCCCAGGCCCAGCCTTCAGACCTCGCTGGCACTGCTCCAGCATCCTGTCCTGCTGCTGTGCAGAAGGGGAAAGGTTCATTAGGAATTTCTGCTTTCCCTCTGTCAGACTCTTCTTGAAACTACTACGGCCCTGAGCTGGCCTGACACTGCTCACGCCTCCTCTGCTCACATAATCCCTCAGCTAATTGCTGTATGGGAGAGGCACCTCTTCCCAGGCATGAGGCAGTACTTGGAACATGAATATTTCATGAATGAACACAGACTTTTCAAAAATTATTAACACATTTCTGCAATCCCTGTTCAAGGATTGCTGTAAAATAAGGCAGAGCTGTGCTTTCAGGGTCTCGCTTTCTGCTCTCAGACTGATCCTGACAGCGTTTAAAACATGCAGCTACAGGCTCATTATGCAGTATTAATACAACACATCTCAAGGATATTTATCGACTGCTGCTGCTAAGAAGCATTTTGAAATGCTTCCTTGACTCCCATTACATCCTACACTAAGGTAACATTTCCCAGGAGTTTATTTGTGTTTCAGAGAAGAACACACTGACCATGTTCACTCTTTCCAATATTTCTTCCAGACACAAGGGATTATTTACCCATGCTGGCATGCAAATATCTCATCTAATTCATTTTGTTCTTTTAAAATGCTGGTTAAATAAAGCTTTTCAGGGAAATAGAGTCTGTTTCAATTTATCTTAGTTGAAACTAGGACTATAAATCTCTTCCGTTTCCTTTATTGATCTTAGACAAAATTACAAATATAAATTACAGCTGCTGCAAATTAAATGTTCTAATGACTGTGTTTGAAAGCAAATGCAATGGCGTCAATAACACATTAGATAAGACACTGTGAGAATAGCATAAAGCTACCATTCCCTGCTGAAAGCAAAAGGACTTCTGGGGAAACTCACAGGCAGGGGCTCCCTTCTCCCACAACCATCTTCTCCTATCTCTGATTAATTTATAAAATTAGCTACACCAGATCTACAGGACTTGCAGAAGGTCGGATGCAGCCATCAAGAAAACTTGTCAGTAGGTTTGACAGACACCATCATTTCAGAGCCAACAGCCACGAGGAGGGTTGTGCCTGAAAGTCTTTCTTATAGAAAAACGGCAGGCTTTGGCTGAAATTGGATTGAGACCCAGAAACCTTGTACACTGGACCAAGACAAGAATCCAATACTGGTGTGTGAGGTTGAATTACTGCATTCAAAGAGGCAAAACATATTCCATACAGCCCATGCTGCAGGAGATAAATGTGTCTCCAGCTTAGCTGTGCCACCAGTTCCCTTCACTCTGTGTCTCACTGAAAGCACTGGTCACGAGGTCGTGCTTCACAAGGGCAAACAGCAAGTGATGCTGCTTCAGGTGTGATACATTTCTCATGAAGAAGCTTCTATTTCACAAAGCAGCATAATCATCAGTTTTCTACACCGCTGCCATTTAGACCCTTAAGCACAAAAGTATCTGTTTACCAGGTCATGAAATTGCAAGTATAATATCAGTGGCTGTGCTGCGCTTGATAAAACCGCAAAACATTTCATTTTGCTGCCTAGTGAGCTTTCAAAAACCCCGACACTGGAGAGGAGACAACATTCTTGTTACCATCAAAGTATTTCAAAACACCTACTTTTCTCTCTGTGCTCTGTGGACATGCATTTTTCCTTCACTCCATTTCTGCCACTCCTTCCTGGTACAGACAGCACTGCAAATATCCAAGAAAACTGATTCCTTTTATGCTTTTTTAAGTTTTGTGTGATCACAAAACCTCTCTGAATAAGTATGGCTGTGTGGAGTCAAGGCATTAACATTCCTACAAATTTTGAGAAATAAACACCTTGGTAAGCAGACCAATGAGCTCTCCATTTATCCAGAGATACATGCAGGACACGGGCTCTGGAAATCCTGTTGTCTTTGCAGCTCACAGAACTAATTGCTTGCAAGCAGAATTCAGCTGCTTTGATAGACACCATTGATTCAGGGCCTCGCAGCCATTAAAAGTGCTGCTGCTGGAAGTCCTGCTTGTAAATGTACCGTAAACGACTGCGACTGCATCGACTGTGAAACCACAGAGACTTTGCACTCTGGGCCAAGCAGGAATTCAATCCTGGCATGAAGAGCTGGTCAGAAGGGCAGGTCTGACAGACCCTCCCAGCCTGTGAGTGTTCCACAGATGGAACTTCTCCTCTGTGCTTACAACAGGCAATAGACCCTGATTTTGTCTTTCCCCATCATGTAACTTAACAAACAAATATAAAAAACAGCTGGAGCACCAATCTTTGTCTACTGCTTGTTCTCTGGTGTCAGCCAAGCTGCTGCTGAGCAGAAACCTCCACAGATACCTGACATCACTGGCATCTCTGCATTTTTGGAGGAAAAAGTTGGACTTTTTTTTTTTCTTAAAGTAAAAGCATTCAGAAAAGCTTTCCAAATCCTTGCAATGATTCAGCTACCACCTTCTGCTTTAATGATGAAATTAGCAGGCATCCAAATCATGTTCTATATTTCTTGTCTTGGCTGGTAGACCTGCATCTCCAAGAGGGAAGCACAGGGGCTTCCCTCTGATCTAGGGATCTCCCTCTGATCTAGGGAGAGCATTTATGTAAACTAGAACTAGCCTCTGACATTACTTTTCATCCTTCACTGAATATCAGTTTGTGGAATTTCATTCATGATTTACTTTGACCTTTAGCTGCGCTTGATATTTTCATATACCAAAACTTGACACTTCATAAAGAAAAATTCAAGAAAACATCAGCCAGCAAGCTAAACATCCACAGGAAGGGCAGATCTCATAGTGAACTGATAAAAACGAGCCCCTTGCTGACAACCTAGAAAAATCCTCCCTACTTCAACCTCAGGCTGCCCAGAGCAGGATCATCTTCTGCCTTAGCACCACTGTTTATGCTGATTCTCTCAAAATCCTCAGGTCTTTTGGGTAACAGTGCTGTGCACACCTGCCTTTGGGGAGATTTTTCTCCTCTCCATTAACATCAGTGAACCCAAGCTACTCTGCACGCATGCATCCGTGCATGTACAACTTTGAGTGAGTTATCTTCCACAGGAATATTCTGCAAAAATCATTTGCTGGATGCAAAAGTTCAGCTGAGAGAATGATCAACATCCAGCAGTAAATGTTGTAATCTCAGTGTTAAATAGCAAGGGGGCAATTGCAAAGATCAGGTTAAACACCTTTCACAACACCTACAAGCTGCAAGGCTTGAAATGTTTGCCCCTGCAGTTGTAACTGGGTAGCACTGGCTGTGGGTGACAGTGAGCCAGAGTGGACAGGAGTGATCCCTCACCTGGGATCCCTGGCCCCTCACCTCCTGTTACTTGCAGAAGGTAAAAGCACACCCTTTTTGTTCCAGACTCTCCTGGAGTTTTGCCCAAAAGGAACAAGGAAATGTCTTTGATTATATTTAAATATTTCAGAGAGGTGACCAGACTTTGGAAGTTTAATTACCTTAAGCCAAGAGAGGGCAGAGAATTGAGGGCAGTGACAAAGAGAATGAAAAGGAGAAAAACGAACTTTTTTCCAGGACAGAGGAATGTTACTATTTCTGAACCTGAAAGAGAATTAGAGCTGAAATAATTAGACAGAAAAAGAGATTTTAATTAATGATGGTAATTCTTACGAAAGGAACCAGATTGCCAGCCCTGGAAACTGCCAGTTCATTTTATCCACAATGTCCATACAGTCTCAGTGAGACTGTTTCAAAGATCCCCAGCACAGGACATTATCCTGAGCTGAGAAGTTCAGTGTCTGAGTGCTCATACATCTTGTCTTTTGCTGCAGCTCAACATTGCAACACGAATAGCTGCTCACTAAATCAGTCCCCTGGTACAAGCAGATCCTCTGACATGGCCCAACTGATCTCTAATGCCTTGGATCAGATTAGAGCAGCGACCAAGGATCACAAAACCTACTGAAATAAATGTAAAGTCTCTTAGGTTCAAATCACTGCTGCATCAGGGTCTCAGCCTGAGGAATTCACAGCAAATTGATCACCAATTTCCTCCCATACTTAAGCAACCCTTAAAAAAAACAAAAAAAACCCAAACCACAGCAACAACAACAAAAGGGAAAAAAGGGAACCTTTCATTCAGATCATGCCATTTTGATTAACTTCTGATCATTCTGTTCAGATACATCCCAGTCTTTATGAGTGCCACAGCTGTGGGAGACAGGAGACATCACATTGTGCAAAGAGCAGCAGCTGCAGAATTTGTCTCCAAGCTGGAAGGTGCGGAGGAAGTTGGGGTTTTTTCAGCAGTTGTTAATAAAATCCTGGAGTAATGAAACATTAGCAGAAACCTTTCACTATCTACCTTTGCATCCTGTTCTCCATGCTTCTGCAGCTGGATGGAGAATTCCACCTCCCAGAAGGTGGATTAACAGATCCTAGGCAGGCTAACAGATTTGGGGTACAAGTTCCCTGGTAGAACGACAACTAGCCTGCCTTGTCCCTGAAAATTTGATTTCTAGTCCCCACTGGCTTAGCAACACAGCTGCCTTAAGCTAAACACCTTGCTGTGCTCCTCATAACATCCTGTGGCAAAGAAAGCAATGATTTTCACTACTTGAGCCTAATATGAAATAGATTAAGTCACATGTATCAAATTCACTTTAACATGAGTGTTTCTATTACCTGGGTCAGAGAGTCTGTGCAGTCACTCTTCAAAACCTGCTGTTATTAATTCAGCAATTACGGCTTTACGGTGGCAGGAAATCCTCGGTGTTGGAGCTGGGACTGCAAAGCTGTAATTCCGAATGGGACATGACATGAATTACTGGATTGCTGTAATTTTTCAGCTTTTCATGCATTTTCACTGCATATATTAAAAATACAGCAAGTAATTCACTTTTAATTATGCAAATTCAAAGACAGTAAGACAAGAGATGGATGAGTTTTTAAATGCCTGCTCTGCCTGGCCACCTGGGGTTAGCACAGAAAATCCACCAGCTAATCAGCTAACCTGGCCCACCACGCTGCTGCTTGCCTGGGTGTACAGAAATTACCTCTTTTTAGCATTCTGCGCCATCACAGGAGCACAGAGCACAGGAAAGAAACTGCCAGACAGAGGGGAAGCTGGGCAAAGGCAAACCTTCTCAACCTGCCTTTTCCCTTTCCTCAGGTGTTTAAGGACAGCTGATACACAGCTGCCCTCACATCTGACATCCCATAAAACCTCAGAGGCTTTCAGGCTTTCCACGTGCTGTCGAATTTGGCCATTCTCACCCTCAGCCACCATTTCTTGATGAAAGGAAAAATTTGCTCAATACAGACATTAAAAATAACTTTTAACTAGAATATTCAAACCAGGACCACGGCATGCATCAGCTTCCACGTTCTGCAGCCCTCCCCTTGCCTTCTTTTCCTTTTCTTAGTCAAATCTATGGCTGCAACCAGCTTTTATATGCACGAGTCCATGCACAGGTCTGTGAGTCTGTTACACTGGTCTCAAAGATGCTGTTAAATTGTAAGATAGCAAGTGCAAGTAATGATGTCTTGTTAAGAGTCTAGTAGCTGTATCTAATAGCTGAAGTGTTCAGTGTGGTAATTACAGAGGCGAGAGACTGCTGAACATGTGTAAAAAAAGGAAATAATTGGAGTAGCAGTAATGCAAAAGCTTCTCCAAGCCTAGAGCAATTGTTATTTTGCCCTCCTACTGATGTGCTACTTATCAAGGATACAGTGGTTAGAAACCAGCTCTCTCTAATGAATGCTAAGTTCAGGTGTTTTCCATCCAGTAACCCCAAGGCTCCACATCCAGCACATCCACACTTTAGGCTGCAGAGGTAAAATTACCCAAGCACCTTATTGCCTTGCCCTGGAAGATTACATCTGCCTCTCCTCCCTGGAAGCCTGGGAGAACTTCCATGCAAGCACATTAGCAATGCAAATCTCCAGCAACCTACTGAAAAAAGGGTGCTAAAGGAGGTGCTGCTCACGAGAGACTGCTGTGCTGAGTTGTTCACATTAATATTTACAAATCAGGTGGAAACTTCTCATTTTCTCCAATCCCTTCATCCTGCTTTCTCCACCCAGAGATCTCACTGCTAGTTTCAGTCTTGCTTCTTTAAAGGTGATTTCTTGCAGCTTCCTCAGCATCCATTCCATGTGCTGAATTCTTTCAGTGCTTGCCTGGGTGCCTCTTACATAGAGTTTCAAAAGCAGAAATCTTCCTGAAGGGAAGTGGGTGGTTCAAGTGGTTTCTTTCTGTCATGTCCTTGGCATTGCTATTACAAATCTCACTCAGATACGGTATCTGCCCTGCAGGCCTGGAATTCAGCCTTATTCTCAAGCTTTTTGAAACTCATCACTCCATTTTGGCATACCTGCTGATCACAGCCTTCATAAATCCAAGCAGAACTGAGCATTACCTTCACCTTTCAGCTTCTGTAGGAACCTTAGTCATGCATTAGTCATTTGCGGTCTCAGCCACTGCTACTACTTTTAAAATTGTGTTAAATTCCTGCTCTTCACAGAGTGAAGCACAGGATTAGCTCACTTACCTGTTTATCTGCTTCACTTTGACAAAGATGTGTTTTGTTGGCAGGGGAAAGTCACGTTTGAGCCACTTACCAACACCTATCCCCAGCCTTTCCCTGATTGCAGAGCCACGGGGGAACTTCTCCCTCGGCCTCATCTTTGAACACTTCTGGCTAATGCGACACAAGCTCTGAACACTCTGTGTTTCTCTGAACTCACCATCAAAGAAGTCTCAGTCCGGGGAGCTAAAGATCTGAAACCCTGCCTTCCCACTGCAGTGGGAAAAGCAGCTCCTGCTCACTGTGAACAGAAGAGCTTGAACTCCTCTGCTTCCCAGTCCTGCTAAAGGGAAACCTGATTCTTATTTATCATCAGGAGCAAATGAAGACCACAAAATGAGATGATGACAGTGTCGTTAAGGATTTATTTTAAACTACAGAACGAAGCACAAACAATATCTTGGCCTGATGGAGATTAAAGACTTGTGTGGATTCTCCCATTCTCGGCTGATCTCACCATTATGTAGCGATGGTTCTCACAACTCTTCATTTTAATCCTGCAATGCACGTTCTGCTGCCGGTTCTACCAACCAAAGACTGCACAAAGATCAGCTTGTAAGGAGAGTCAGTTTAACCCCACTTACTTTCTTCGTGTCAGTGGTATCACGGAGATCACTGATAAACTTGCACGTTAAGTAAAGCCGTTAATTGTGCTGCCGTACCGGGTTTAGACATAAAAGGCAGAATTAATAACAGGTTTAAAGAAAAGGCTTAGAACAGGAGTTGTGAATGCAGAGAAAGGGTTAGCGTGAGTTAATGGCAGCTTGTAAACAGAAAGCATGGCTAATATTTGGTTAAAAGATAAGATTGAGAGTGTTTGCTATTGGTCTGAATGACTTTCACCTATAATAGATTAAAAATAAACATTTTGATGAAAAGAAGTGACTGAAACACCAAGGCTGACCCTTTGTGTAAAGTATGGTTCTCCTGAGCAAATATGGCTATCAGTCTGGAAATATCCATTTCTGTGCTTGTCCCAAAGGAATTCTCATACAGTTCAGAGACCAAATGGGCACTTCAGGTGTGTTTCATCTCCTCAGTGCAGAAGTGCCAGGCTCCAGCATGGGCATCTACACCCAAACACAGCTGGGTGATACGGGATGGCCCCACATGCCTGGACACTGCTGGGTATGGTGCCAGGGTTTGAGTGAAACAGTAGGATCCAGGTCAGTAGAAGTACTGGAGGAATTTATGGATACAAAAGGGAATAGAGCAGCTTTGCAGAGGGCTGCTGGGGTCTACTGTTCATTTCTGGGGAGAAAACAACAACAAAATGCACCAAAAAACCCCAAACAAGCAACAAAAACAAAGCAAAAAACACTGTGAACCTATTTTCCTCTTTAGACACCTGGATATCTTTCCTCAATGCCTGCTTAGAGCAAGCAGGAGTGTGGGTTGGCAGGAAAAGATTAGAGACTTTCAACTCATAATTCATTTCTCAGCAATTATGCTCCTTCCCTCACCCAGCACAGACTGTAAAATAACTGTATTGTCCTAAAAGACTAAACCAAGTAAGCAAAAAGGTAAGTAAATGTTTTCTACATGGCTGTTGCCATTTCATTAAAAACCCTACTGAACAAAAATGAAAGGCACTCCTAGGTACAAAACCAATTTTTTACAATTTTTGTTGTTTGTTCTAGTTTTAATGATCCAAGGCATTGTTTAAACAGCAAAGCTATTATAGATTTACTGAGCTGATTTCTTTCTGAGTACACCAGGACCCTGATCCTTCCGACAGTGAACACTACAGAAAGCAGCATTAGGCAAGGTACTGTGAAACCAAAGTGCATTTGTGCAGCCATGAAAAGGAAGGAATTGGGGCAATAACGAGCAACCAAACAGTAACACAGTTAAAGGTGCTGCTGTGCAGGGGACAAGTGACTACTCTGAACTCTGAAGCGCCAACGTAATGAATCACAAGAGCCCACTGGAATGAGAGCAAACATATAAATTCTTCTTATTTCAGTATGTACAAATAGCAAAGCAATTTGGGGTTGTTAACCTCCACAGCTTGAGGACAATATGTTCATCATTATTGCATAGCACTTCCCTCTTCAGAAATTCTCTGTTGATTGGTTTTGGTGTTGCACTGAAGCTTAATGTATACCTGAGAGGCTGTTCAATATCAGACAATGCTGAGTAGCTCACTAAAAGGTGAAATATTTTTAAAAAAACAACTAGAAAAGGAAGCAAACTGTTACAATACATTACTGCTGACAATGCAGATTATGAAAACACACTAAAAATATTTTGGTTTTTGCTTTTGCATGGATTTCATAGCTCCTCCTTTTCCAAAGAGCTTAACATGTATAATTTTTCTCTTTCATCTGCACTCGTTTCACCTCTACATTCTCCTGAAGTGCACCTATTTCCAGCTTCTCTGCTCTGTTCTGAGTTATAACCAAGTCTTCTGTCCAAGACACCCGACTGCCATCAACTAAATTTGCCTAGACACTCCTTTGAAGAGCAGGTGCAGGTGGCCAGTGTGAGTTTGGTGAGGTTGGCTGGGCACTCGCCGCTCCAGCTGACCACAGTGACCACTGCTCTGTCCTCTCTCCTGAGCGAGCCACATCACCTGTACTCAGGGCTGGAAAAACACCTTGGCCAATGCCAATTTCTCCTACACATCCCTGAAGGATGGCAGGCTGCAGTATCTTCCTGCTGCCAGCCCTGTGGGGAAGGTCAGTGATGAAGGGAGGCAAAGCAAGGCACCTCAGTGCTATCCTTGTAGAAGCTCTGCACCATAAATAAGTCCTGCATTAGAAATTCCCCTTCTCGTTGCACCTCTGGGTGTACATGAACTGCAGCCACCCTTTGTCTCTCAGGACTGTGATTCTGAGCCTCACTCGTGCAGAACTGACCCCTCAGCACTCCCCACAAGAGGCACATTCCATCAGCCAAGGTACAAGATCAGGCCCCGGACAGAGCTGTACAAATGGCAAGAACATTCCCCCTAGAAAGTGTTTTCTCGGTTTACTGAAAGTCTGGGGAAACAAATATATTATAACCTGGGTATGGAAGTATAAATAATAAAAAATACCTTTCTTTCTGTTAATAATCAGTGGAGAGGCAGGAAACAGAAAATACCCAGGCTTCTTCAACAGGCAGTTGAGTCTTTTCAGAGATACCCCAACACACAAACAGCCACTTGTTTAGTTAGAGGAGGAGAAAATACCATACAGCTTAAGAAGCATTTTGCTCAGGAAATCACATCTTTCCCCCTTTTCCAGCTGACACATTGCATTGCAAGTCTGTCACAGCACATTACCTTGGTGATGTGATGTAATGCAACATTGCTGATGCAACCCAATCTGATGTGTCTAATGTGATACATCAGGTACAATGTTTGGGAAGATTCTTCTGAAAAGAGCACCCACAGAAGAGCATCTTTCCCCATCTTTGCCAATTAAGAGAACCTTTCCAAAATGTTGTATCACTTGCAGATAATTGCTTTTTCACAGGTAATTAGCAAATACAATTAGTTGTGGGAAAGGTTTGCTTTTCAGCAACTCACACACACAAAAAAAATGGGAAAACAGATGATCATAGCTGACATGTAACTGCTCCACAGGAGCAGGACCTGTGTAGGTGTTATTTACAGGGCTGGATTGTGCCACCATTAGGCTGATACCTTTTCTCCCCCACTGACAAGTGAGAATTGAAGTTTTGGAGTTTTGTGTTTACAGATTTTCATTTAGGGCCCCAAACTGGAGTCGTGCTCCGAGGGAAAATAACAGTAAAGTCACCCATGTGTCTAGAGATGCATCAAAATTCACAAAAAAATATGAAATATCTATCAAACTTACGAACTCTTCAGTTTATAAACAGACTGGCAGATAAGTTTGCTAATGTCTGCAGGAGACAAATACCACCAAAAGTGAAATTAAGAAAAGATAGATTTCTCAGCAGTGGGGGACACTGTGGTGAATTCAGAGTGATTTATTCCAATGGAAGCACTGGGCACTGCAGGCAAATTCAAGACCCCCTGAAACCCTCTCTGCTTGTCTCCAAACCCAGCTGCAGCTATGGAAAACTGCTGGATGCTCACACACAGGAGGGACATGGCCCATCACCCAGACTTCAAAGAGCCCATCAGAGCGAGGATGTCTGTGAGCAGAGGAGGCTGCAGCTGCAGGGAAAGGTGCTGGGTGATACCACGTTGGGAACCTGTGGGCAACCCCACATCCCTGCTGGGTCACTTAACCAAGACAGGGCAAAGCAGAGCTAAAATCCACACAGGCTTTAAAAACTGACTTAAAGGAGACCTTCAAAGGAGGAGTCAGCATCGACTCTAAATGTTCTCTTTCCATTCAGCACCTCAGCCTGCCCCAGGCACACAGAGCTCCAGGTGCCTTGGGAGCCTGACCTGCTGTGGGCAGGGAGAGAGCAGCAGGGGACTGGCACAGAGACAACACCAGGCCATTTCACTCTCTGCTTGGGCTGATTTCTCAAGTGTAAAATGTAATTCAAATCTCCATAAAAAGCTATTTGCTCTCTAGTCTCAGGATTCTTACACCCAGTTTCAACCGTGAAATCCAATTGGGGGAAAAAAAAAAAAAAAAAAAAAAAAAAAAAAAAACCTTTTTGCTAAAATTNAAAAAAAAAGAAGAAAGAAGCCTTATGCTCAAAGTCTGAAAATCCTGCAAGAGCCTTCCAGTCTCAGGCTCAGCTGTATATTAAGTGGCATCTGAGCAGTTGTGATTCTCTTCTCCAAAGGTGTGGCAGAGTGCCTTGGCTCCAAAAAGCCACATTTTCAAAGCCCAGCACACACACCCCTTGAAATTCCAGATATTTATTGGATATTTCTACATCCATGGAGCTGATCTAACAAAAGGATCGAAGACAAGCTTTCAGAATTTTGAAAACATGACCCAAAATGCACATGGCAAATGCACAAATTCACCTCTGAAATGCAGGGTCCATGCAGCCCCTCAGGGCTGCTTCTCAGCTCTGGCCACTGATGGTATCACAAGGGGTATTTTTCCACAGCAGCAAAAATATTTTCCACCCTTCCTTAATCCACCAGTGCTTTCCTTGCTGATTCAGATTAGCTGATAGCATGAGTTCTGGCAGATCTGTTTCTCACTGTTTAATTTTCTCTCCTAGCACATGTGAAGTTTTTTTTCTCTTTTATGGAGGTTTGTATTTAAAATTATCTTAAATCACTGATGGATTAGTAATGGGCAAAGAGTTTTCAAAGTTAAAATTTGGTCTCCCCTCAGGATAAAAAGTTGGATCTCTAGCTAAGTTTTCCAAATCACTTGAATGTGAAAATTTACCAAAACAGTTTAGAACACAGATTGCAATTTCTGCCACCAGTTTCCAGTGAACTATTTCAGGAACAGCCTTTCTCATGTTAAAATATTTTCTAAATTAGAAACTGTAAGTGGAGTAAAAATACAATGATTTCTGACTATTCTAATCCAGAAATAGATAGAACATTACATTTTCACAGTTTCTATCCCCTCAACTAATATATTTTATGAGAAAACATGCAACAAAAATTTGTATTTCCTCCTCTGTCTTCCTGCATTGCCATAAGTTTCACAGACATAGGATTAACTGAAAAAAATCATCCTTTATTAAATACAAAAGAAGTTTTTAAGTCTTATGATTATGATATAAAGCTTGAAAATATGATCTATATATCTTCTGAAGCTTCAGAAAGGAGCCTTGTTATCTCTTATACCATTCGCTACATTTCATCCTTTCTTTTCTAAAAGATGTTCGATATTTTTGGAGGCTTGAAATCTTTCTGGAGAGCCAAGAGTGATTTATGTGTCACACCTGTGAATTGCTCCCTGCACCCAACACGCTGCCGTGCATCACCTGGCAGCTCGTGCACCAACCATCCCACCAATGCACGAGGCAGGGCTTAAAAGAGCTTTTCCCAACCAAATCCTCCCTTTGGATTTTTCAAATTTTCTCTCTCTTGGCATCTGATATTATCAAGTGTGACAGCGTGCTGCTCATGAAAAAAAAAACCACCCCACTTTAAAATCTTTCAGCTGTCCCTTATATCAATCATTTTTTTGCTTTTGTTAAATTCAGACCACATGTCTGTGTCAGTGAAATCAGCCACTGCTTGTGAACAGCACGGTGTGGCTGCATTTATCTCTCTAAAGAACAAAGTTCACCTGATATTCTACTTTATCCTGGAAGAAACGATGGCATGGCCATCTGCCTTCTAATTAAGAAGATTGTTGTATCTCAGAGACCAGGAAACCTCATCTGTATCTATTCACTATCACATCTGTGGCTGGGGAGGGGGGAAAGAAAATCTCTCTGCTACTCAGGGACTTGGTTTAGCAGAAGTTCACTGAGATGGGACTCAGTTATCTGCTTCAATATCAGGTAACAGCACCACCTTCTGCCAACAAGTTACCATCTCCTTAGCAAATTATTAGGTCCATTTTCTCTCTATGATTTCAGTAACTTTCTGAAACATTTCTGATGTAGACAACAAACTTTAGACCGAAATCCTTAAGGCTATTTTAAAACACCTCAAGCTGTCCAGAAGAGACATAGATGAAATTATTGAAATTTACTTACAAAAATACAATAAAACTAAATGTTCTAAAACTGAAAATGGTCTGGCTCAGCAAAACACCTAAATACATGTTTACTTGCACAACACCCATCTCTAACCCTTCTTTGGCCTCATCAGAGTCCAAAAGCCCCAGCCTGGGGCAATGTCTGAGGCAAAGAAAGGGTGGCTGGGCAGTGGGTAAGGCTGAAGAAAGACTGCAGGGTGACTTGTCCCAAAGCCAGCAGCTGTTTCCTCAAGCCCACCTGTCCAGGGAGCAAAAACAGCAACAATACATCTTCCTGAGTCTTCATTGTTCTCTGATTTCACTTTCCATGACAGGAATGGCAAACACACCTGACCATGCTGGTGGTGGAGAATTCAGCTTTGGGGAACAAACAACACTGCTGGGAAGCCTTGGGCAAACTCTGCTTTTCGGCATCACAGCGGCACCCAATGCTACAACCACCCAGGGTAAAACACGTCTGCTCAACCTCTTCCATTGAAATTATCAACTTTTGCCAGTGCTGTCAATGGAAACACGGGAAAGAATTAGCAGCAGGCAGGCTCCTGCACCTGCCAGCCATGCAGATGAGTGTGCTCAGAGATGGGAAGCACTGCATTAAGCAAAGTAACATCTGCCACGTGCTGCTCTCGTATCCACTCTCCCAAGGGAAAAGTGAGAGTAGAGAGGGTTTGGTTATGGATTTTGATCATCTAGGGTTGTTTATCACATGAGCTGGAAAGTCTTTCTCCATGAATTCTTGCATCAAATTTGTAACTGCTCACTGCACAGGCAGATATTTTTTGGAAATGCAAACAGGGCCTGTCAGCAGGGAGAAGGCTGGCGGTGGGAAACGCAGCACATTTCCAGGCAAACTGCTGTAACTACTCCTGAAAGCCAGTTCTTGGTTTCTAATAATGCTGAGGGGATTTTTAATTGGATTCTGGTGTTTTCCCTATCATTCAGCAGCAGCAATGCCTGAGCACTTTGCAGCACTAAGCTGGGTGACAGAGCTGGGTAATGAGACTTGCAGAGCTAAACCGGGACATTAGTTCCTGGGAAGGAAACTGAACAGCCTCTGACCCAGCCCTTGGAGAAAACCCACTTCCCTTTTGCTCCATGGTTTACACAGTGCTTTCCATGTTTCCCCTTGAGCCCCATGCCTCTGTGAGTTATAACCTAGGATGCTGAGGGGGTTCCACGCCTGGGGTGAAACTGTTGGCACTTGCACACAGCAAGGACTGCGTGGAGTTGAGTTGCCTGTGGAGTAGAGTAGATGTACACCAGACCCCAGGGGAGGTGCTCCTACATCTCCTGCAAGATATTCCCATCTACTTTTCAGGGCAAATACTCCAAACCGTGTGCAGAAAGTCACAGTGGAGTCTTTTAATAGCAGAAAACCTGCCAGGGAGGAAGCAACCTCCTACCTTAACTTTAGATGCATAAAAATTATTTAATTAAATATCTTAAGGTCTCCATATGTGTTCTCTTTGCACTTTACAGTCAGTGATTGCCCTGTCTTCAACTTAAGTTAAATATTTAATTTTTAGACTGCCAAGCTTCAGAGGGGTGAATCTTACACAATGTATAGAGTTATTTTTAAGCGTTGTACTGTGATTTAACTATAGGAAACATCCTATTTCCTGACAGGATTGTCCCTCGGTGTGGGAACCACACCCAGCTGCCACTGGAGCCAAGGGATCTGGGAGAGATCCTGCCAGCAGACACAGAGATAAAGAATAAAGCACTGATGAGCCAATCAATAAACCACTAATTAGGGCTGTTTGGCAGGTTGGGGGTGTTTTGGTACTTTACTTGTACTTAGGCTTTTTTGCTATGGATTTGAAAGAAGTTTGCTTATCTAAGTTTTAGAACCATTTAAATGAATCCCAGTTCTGTTCAAATCAATGAAAGTCTTGGTGAGACAGCTGTAATTTTATGTGCATGTGTTTTAGTAAATTAGAGGGTTTAGCCTTAAGGACTCACTTTAGTGTAATCTACTAAAAAGATAAGTAGAGCCAGATGTAGTGTCTTGTAAACTGCTGGACAGTTGCAACTGGAATGGCAGCCTTGAAAGCAACTTTATAGCACAGGCAGCAGGTTTTCTGACTCAAAAAAAGTAATATTTTACATAAATCGCTGTAAATATTTTATATTTACAATTCAAGAAGGAAGGGTGCAAGTAGGTTAAAAAAAATAAAAGTTTGAGTAATTGGTAACGGTTTTATCTTGCTCTGTTGGTGTACATCCATGGAGAAGTACAAGCTGTATTACAAACCATTTAACTAAATTAAATTCTAGTTAGCATCTGGGATCCCATCAATAAGAGTCTATATTTCTGAGGAGCCACAGACTGGTGGCAGTAATAGACACATAAAGATTTTAATAGGTAAGTAAATTTGTTTTCCATTTCTCCTGCTACCAGAACACACTTTAGCAGAGTAATTAGTGGTTAGATATCTGACTATAATTAGGAAAATTCTCTAATCATTAAAAATTCTCAAGAAAGAACATTCATCCCATCAGTAATGTTTACTTATTCTGAGGCACATCCACTCAGCACCACAAATAGTTGTCACCTGGTTCCTTGCTCCACATAAATCTTTAATAAGATATTTGCATCACAATTAGAAAGTGATTTTCAGGGTCACCATCAATTTGTGATCAGTTCTTATGTCCTTAGATACTCAAACTGAAAAAATAAAAGGAAAAAAAAAATCAATGCAGTTTAACTATAAATCCCCAAGAGCTGGGCTGTGTCATAGTGGCTTTATCTGTTAGTTCCAACTCCTTATTTACAAATCTCCTGACTCTCCTGAGGGCTGTGCATAGAACAAGAGACTACATTAAATCCTGGCAGATGAGCATTCACCCCAGCCTAGCCAGGCTTTCTGTGTGCAGGTTTTTCATGTCGGGATGACTACGAGTGTGACAGTTGTTCTTGTTCCATCCCCCAGCTGCACACACTCCCCCAGGGCTGAGCTCACCAAGGTGCTCAGCACATGGACCTGGGGCTGGTACGTGTCTGCTCATCTTCCATGGGTGAGGGGAAGCTGGATCCAAAGCTGGAGCTTGTCAGCACGCCCAAAACTGAACCCAGATCACCCAACATCAAATCTACTGCCTTATTTATGCAAACCCATTTCTTTCTGGCCTGCAGTTTGCCACTTCTGAACAATCTGGGGACCAAATTCCCATTGAAGTCAGTGGAAGTTAAACATGAACATGGACTGATGGCATCGCAGCTGTATTTTGGAAACCCCCAAGCAAAATAAATCTGGTAGTGCGTGACATTTCAATTCCAAGGGCTGTACCTCCAGCTTTCTCATCACTAGCAGGTCTGTATCTTCCCAAATGCTAACTTGCCAAGTTCAACAAGAAATCTGTAAAAATATTCGGCCCATTTCTTTCTGATGATAAATAATCACCAGCAACGAACATTTCGCCGGGTGGGGGAAAGGATTGCAAAGTCACTGCAAAGATACAGAGCGAAGCTGATTCCTCCCCCTCAGAGCATCCAGCACCAGAGAGCAGGTGAAGGGGACAGACTGGAGAGCAGAAGAAAATAAAAAACCAAATTACAGCACTGAATCCAGGGGATGTGCAGCCTACAAGAGATTAATTCTGTCAATAAGGCATGGAGCTGTAATTTGGAACACCCTGGAAAGAAGAGATTTCAGCTGAAAAAAACCCACACCTTTGCTGCTCATAGCCAGATGGTGAGAGCTACAGGATTTCACGTTTTTGGCTGTCAGAAAGCAGAGCTAATGGTATGGGATTTGTTTTGTACCAACAGTGAAGAACTCAAAGGCTAACTCAAACAGCAGAGACTAAACACAGAGCCTGAGCTCCAGAGCAGCTCTGGATCCAGAGCAACATGCATTCTTCCCACACAGACTGACATCTGGCAAACACCTGAATGGAAGCACTACCAGCAGTTATACATTTGCTGAGATGCTTCTCTCATCCTCATTTTTATTTCTGTATTTTTATTTTTTTTTCCTGAATTGGCAATAAGATTACATCCTTATTGCCCTCTCATTGATTTCTTCCTCAGAGGCAAATGACAGCATTTCTGAGAAATAAATAAATAACCAAATAAAATAAAGCTGAGAGGCAATCTGCATGTAAATTAGCATTAGTCATTGACATTTGAGACTTGAAAATAAGCCATCCCAGTCCCAGCTGTCCCCACAAAAGCTGATCTCCTTTGTAGGACAGAGAACACTGCAAGCAAACGGAACCAAGGATGAATATAGATAAGATGCAAAACCTCTACGCTCGAAGTTTTCCCTACAAACTCCTTTGTTCATGAGCACGTAGGAATATTTTTACCTACTGCTGCTGTTGATGGGAGTTTTGTCTTTGGTGCTTTCCCTCCAAGGATGCAGCTCCCTGCAATTCTTCCTGAGCTGTGTGCTCACACTTGCAGCACAGGAGGCGGCTGCATAAACTGGGGACTGCGTTCATTATTCTGTTCTCTGCACCATGAACATCTGAGCAAAAGATGTTAAGTTGCACCAGGTTTTCTTACTGCTTTGCAAAACATTTTTTTCACTGTCATTATTCTAGCAACATTCAGACAATGTTGCTTTTACTAAAAATCAAGGGATTTGGGTTTGCAAACATTACTGGAGATTGTGCATAGTTCTGAATAGCACTAGAAATATTTTGTTCACTGGAGTCAAATTGTTTAGTTCTAACTCTTGCCAGTATTTTTACTGAAAACACAGCTACAGGTGTGGTTCTGTGCTGCTCTGACCTCTCTTACCTGCTGCTGCAAGGAAGGGCAGGGGTAGTAGAGAGCTGTCTCTCCAGGGAGGGACGTGTTTTGCCATCTTCCATCGGAATTACCCAAAGCCAGAGCAGGATCTCTATTGATGCCAAAGCCCTAAAGCCTTCAGCCAGCTGCTGTCCCAAAAGACAGTGGGAGATGTTGCATTGTATGAGAAAAACACCTTTCCCAACCTTCCCTTAACCTATCACACATCAGAGAACACCATGGATCTGCTACCGCCAAATGCAGTTCCCTCAAGCTCGCCAGCAATTGACCACAGCTAAATGGGCATAATACAGCTCATAATTCCCTTTTAAAGGGATATTTCCCTTCTCCTCTCCAGGAAATGTGGCCCTGATTCCACTACGAGTGTTTGTGGAGTGAGGTATTTACTGGAAATTCTGTCCTGGAAAGAATCTTTCCCTTTCTTTGTCTCCTTTTTGTCAGTGAAACAGAAGCCTTTGTGTGGCTTTCCATGCAAAGAAAGGTCACAAATGAAGGCACGAGGGCCTGACTGGCATGGGGCAGGGACAGCTCCCAGGGGAGTCTTTCTAGATCTGGAGTCAATTTTTAACTTATGTTTTTGGAGCTGTTTTGGTTGGGTTTTTTTAAATTAAGAATAAAAAAAACCATAGAAAGTAAATCTCTACTCTTGAACACTTTCATTTTAATTATGGATAAAATACCTCCAAATTCCCAAAGCTCTAATTATGTGCATAAGTTTCAGCATAATGCAAGCTTGGTGTTGCTTAACAGAGCAATGAGGTTATGGAAGAATGAAAATATTGATTTTCTTTGACAGAGACAAGGAGGGCTCAAGCTTTTGGGTCCTTGCAGCGGTGTTATCAGCTTAACCAAGTCTAATTAGCTTCACTCCTTGTGAAATTTAAATACAAATACAAGAAAAGTCTGATCAACAACCAAGAGCAAAACCAAAGGCTTAGAAGCACTTGGCTGTATTAATTTCCCCTGCCTTTCTTCCTTTGCTTGTTTGCATATGGGCAATCAGAGATCAGAGTATTTTGACCCCCCCCAAAGGTAACACACTCTGAAAGGCTGGGAAAATCCACCTGCACAAAAAGTATGTGAAATGTCCTGTGCCTGGTTCTGAGAAACCTGCTGGAAGATGGAGCCCCAACCCTGGCTTGGATGAGCTTGTGTTCTTCTACAAGGTGACTGTTCAGGAAACAAATAAATATCACATTCTCAATATTTTCATCACCATCAGATGGTATCTAGAAAATAATTCTGCCCTTTACTCTGTTGGCCCAGCTGGTGAAGAGGTTCCACTGATGGCACTTCCTAGTTTTGTTAAAAAGACAATTTCTCCACTTCTTTTCCAAATTCCTGATGGCACTGTATACCCTATACTGCTTTTCCTAGCAAAACTTCTATATCGAAAGGTCAGTTACTGCAGGACATGAAGCATTAATGCTTCAACATGCCAAATAAATCACAGAACGGGACCGAGTATCCTGAAAAAAATGTGCCATTCTTCCTGGTTTTTCTGCAATTGTAGCTATACTGTCATATCAAATCAGTGCACCAACTCCAGCGCAGGCAAAGTGAAACCCAGCAATGAAACTCTTTTCTCGAGTGGTGAGAGAAAGAGAAATGGAATTGTGCAGTGGACAAGGGAGATCACCACAGTCACAGAGAGGGCAGTCACCTTGCTCTCCCCAGCACAGGAGAGCACCAGAGAGCACCACTCTCCTTCCTTGCCTTCCCTCACTGCCACGACCCTTTCAAAGGAAAGGCAGATTTCTGTCCAGAACAGAGGCAGGATGAGCCTGGGCACCTCCTCCTTCCCTCTTCTGCAGTGTAACCCCGACCAAAACCACAAGAACCCAACCCTTCACGTAAACTCAGGCTGAGAGCACTTGCAGTGCCTCGTGTCTTGTTCTTTTCTCAAGAACCACATAATCTCTACATGATCCCTGCCCCACCTAAAGCAATCTATATTGCTTGTCAACGAATTTGCACATTTTAAATGTTGAAAGTGCAACATTTCCATGATGCTTCGCTCCTTATTCTTTTTCAGTTTTATTCATGAGCAGTTCCCACCAGTCACCATTTTTTAAAAGAGGATTTTACAACACAGCATTGTTAATTTTAGCACCTATGTGTTATGCTGCTATGCCTGATATAACAAGTGCTGCTGGAAGAATGGAGAAAAAAAACAGACAAAAAAAGTATCTTTTAAGACAAACTAGGCAAATTTCTTTTGAGTTCTTTGGCTACCAACTCTCTCTCTAGCTCCTGTGTGACATAATCTAAGCAAATAATATTATACTTTACCAATCAGGCTACAGACTAACAGTGAGGATTTTGCCTTCTGTCACAAGAGACCCACTATGGTGGAAGTTGTTTCACCTGTATCCCAGATCAGAAAATGCCCAGAAGCCTGTAATTCCTTACATTGCTTTGCACTACTCAGAGAGATGTTCATCACCAATCATAAATCCATGACGTTGTCGTAGGGAACCCTGAGGGAATCTTTTAACAAAATCTCACTGGTGTTAGCAACAGATAAATCGCCATATGTTAGAATAAGTCCCTCTCCATTTTCTCCTGAGGCATTTCTAAAGCAGCCATACCTGGCTTATGGGGCTGTGTAATTGCCTGATAATTATTAGATTAGTGTTCCTCCAATTTGTAGGTGCTGCTATGGCCTCGATTGTAGCACCAGCAGTAAGAGCCCAGTGAAGTGGCCAAGCCTGCTGTCATTCTGCAGTGATAACGTTGTGATGTCAAGGGGTGAAATGTATTCAATGAAACATCCAGGATCTGGGATAGAAATAAACTCAGGATCATGCTAAGGATGGATGTCCCTGACAACAAAGAGTCTGGGAAATGCACTTTACCAGCCCTAAGTACCAAAATACTGCCAAAGAGACTTGGGTTTGGTCTGATTCTCTCTGCCTTGCTTTGCTGCTGGTTTTGCTCCTGTTTGTAACCCACAAGTACAGCACAACCGCCTGATTTGATGTGAAGGAATCCAAAATTCAGGCTCCAAATGAACCTCCCTTCCGTTCGTGGTCACGTGTATTACTTGTATGCTGCTTGATTTTTTTAATTTCTTTTTTCAAACCCAAGACAAAAGCCTCTCATTTCAGCACCTTGTTCACTTGCCTTTTCAGCCATCTGGGTGTTGCATTTTGCAGGGTCCCAATTTAGCTGTCCTTTATTCTCACTAAACGAAGCAACTAACAAGGGAATGACATCAGCACCGATTTCTGGTGCTAAAAAGAAAAGCAGCAAGAACAAATCATAACTTGCACTGAATAATTTCCAAATGCTTCTGACTCTCTTTACTCAGTCATATGCATGAAACCCTGCTCCTCTCTTCTGAACTGCTGTGGGACTTTGTACATGGAAAATCAAAAGGAAATAGTTCTGCAGCTGTCAAATGCAAACTTCAGTGACAGCCAGCTCTAAGCTGGGTGAATCAAACAGAAGCTTCCTGGCTTAGTTTGGATTGCCTATATCCACAAGTTTAACTTTCCCTAATGCTGCTGACATAAGTATAACTTTGTTTTTTGAGGCGTTATATGGATGCCTCCAAGTCCAGTCAGTGAGTTGTGTTGTTCAAAGGAGAACTTTCGCATGAGGAAATTAACAAAGATGTTTTGGGAGGGAACAAGGTACTTTTGTTGTTTACTCTCTGTCCCAAGTGAGCTCCCAGTACAAAACAAACACCTTCCAGCTGCCTAAGGAAGGTGTTCTTTGCCTGGCTGAGGCAGCAGCTGAGGCAGCAGCACGGTCACTTCATTTGCACTAATGAGCAAAAAAATGAAGAAAAAAAGGAACTGGCTTCTGAATGGAAGGTGAGTCAGAAAGAGGACTTGCAGAAGGGTGAACACAGCTCCCACAACAGCTATCCCGTGCCAAGCCCCAGAAGGTGCAAAACAGCTGCAAGCAAAGCCAAGCAAGGAGCCAGGTTTTGATGAAGCGTCTGTTGGAGATTTTTTTTTTTTTAAATTCATTTCAGAACTTGTCATCTGGGTTATGAAGCTGAAACTGAAGGGAACCTTTTGGGTTTTTTCTAACAGCAACAGCTGCTCCTTCCAGCAAACACCTGCACTGCCTAGAGATTTCTGGTTACCTCTGTGGCTGCTGCTACCAGAAGTCAGAGTAAATAGTTTGGTGGCGTTCCAGAAGAAATTAATTAATTTCATTTAAAAAAATAAGGACCAACACTTTGGCTTAGAAATATTTAAGCCTCTGCCTATTTTCTTTTGGCTACTTTTTGCCTGCCTTTGGCTGATCAGGCCAGCCCCACTGCACTCTGACGATCATTTCCACATGCAGAGCACAGATCCCTTGCCACAACTTCCGACATTTGCTCCCACATCCCTCTGTGGATCTCCAACTGCGATCCACACGTTTACATCCAGCATTCTGCTGATCTCATCACCCTTCAGGTGCCAGTTTCCTTCCTGCTCTTGCAGTGCCCCTGGAGTAGGTGCTCACCTGCTAAGAGCAAGAGCTGTAACAGATGGACAAAATAGCTGGAGACAGATGCCCTGTTCATATACAACCATCCCCTCTGCCCCGCCGTGTCCCTGGGCCACTGCCTGGGGGGACATCTGTGCTTTGCTGGCAGCTCAGAGGGTTGAACCACAGGGAGGTGGGCAGTGGACCCAGAGCAAGGCAAGGGAAGCGCAGTGACCTGGGGTGGGGGTAGAAAAGGCCCTGTGCTGACTGATGATTTGATACCTGGACTATCCACAGTCCTCAGGGCTGGGAAACGTCCTTTAAGAGTGGAAAAAGGGCAATGGGAACAAAAGATTTTGCATCACTTTGTTTTAATTCTAAAAATTTTTAACACCTTGAGTAAATGACAAAACACTGACCTCTGTGATCCAAAGTTCAGTTCTGCAAGAAAACCAAAATGGGAACAGCCACAGAATGGTTAGTGGGTTTTCACAGTATAGAGGAGAGGAGTTAGATTACATTAAATGAATCATGACCCTGTCCAAATGCTGCCAGAACCATCCCAGCCTCAGGATACACCTGCCCAAGTTGTCTTTGCTTCTACATTGTGTAGTTGTACACACAATAATGGAGGTGCCAGCTGAGCCATTGCTGCTGCTTTTGATCTGTAGTGCTTCTTATTATTTTAACAGTTGAATATGCATTGATTCTGCACTGTTTCAACTGGACTCCTTCAGTAGAATCTGATTTCAGTCAGATAGAAGTGGAAGAATTCCTGCCTATCTTCAAAGGCCACCAGGCAACAGCACTGGAGGGGAAGAGCTCATGCTGTGTGTGTCAGTTCTTCCCCTACAGAACACCTTGTTTTGCAAATCAGATGAGTACGAGGACAGAGAGCCTCTGAAACACTCAAACTCCAAAATCAACAAAATAATTAACCAGACTGAATGTACCCTCGTTTGCTAAAAGCATCTGTTTAAGTATTATTGTACAGCTCATCCTGGTAGGTGGATGTTGGGTATCACGTTATGTTCCACTGAACTTGTTCTGAGTCCTTCCAAAATGCAGTTTGAAAGATGATGGCAGAAAATCCACTGATCAATTCCCACTTTGGAATACTTTCCACGTACTGATGGTGTGCTATTTCACTCTTTTCATTTTGGTTTGCAACATTTCTGTAAGAGGCTTTGATTCAGACAATGCCCATTACTGCTGCCTGCTGATACAGACCCAGAAAGTGAAGGAGATTATATTGCATAAGCCTGAACATGAATAGCATTGGTTAGTTAGAGCAGCTGTTGGCAACAGTTCAGATACAGGGGGGAAAAAATGCTGCTAATATCCACTGGACATAAATTACCAGTTTAAAACTAGCACCAGTTCATAGATTTAAATGGATTTTTAATGGACTCCAGCCTCACGATTAAAGCAATGAGAGGATATGATTCCTCTATCCCCAATGGCATCGTAAGGGCTTCATTGACATGTGCCTTAGTGATTTATGGTTGACTGCCTTAATCAGAGCTCCAAGCACTGTGGGAAAATGCCCAGGCAGCAGAAGACAGATCATGCAAAAGCACTTGCTAATTTGGCTTTCTGAGCAGTATTCACAGGTATCAGCCTGCCCGTGCTCAGCCTGACCCTGCTCCAGAGGCTGCAGCAAGGTCATTGGGTCAAACTGTTTCTGTGTGTTTCACTTGCCCACCAGTTTTAACACCAAAATTTCAATCACCTTGTAAGCTGCCTTTCCTTTGGATTTTTGCTTGCTCTGTAGCCCATACACATGAATATGGTATTGCAACCTTTAGCTCTTTTACAATAAACACCTGATGTGCCAAATCAGAGAGGCAAAGGGGCCGGATCACAGACACCCTGGTCTCAGTGGTCATTCAGAGAGCGCAGAGGGGACAGGGACACAAGGGACAGCACTAACTCTGCTGCCACTGCACAAAGAGCCCAACAGCCTCACTCTCTCTCTCAGGCAAGCATTCCCTGCCTGCTCTGTGCAGCAGGTTTTCTACGTGGCATTTACTGCAATGGGCTTGAGAAGAAGAGAAAACAATATCAGCAATTACAAGAGTTGGGGTTGCTGGGAGACAGCAGGTCTCAGAGGGGGAAGCTGTGGATGGAATGCCCCCAAGCCCTGTGAACCCCACAGAGAACAGGAGCAAACCGTGTGTGCTGAAAGAGGAGTCATTGCTGAGGGCAGTCCCTGTGTTTTACCCACTCGCTCATTCCGTGACTCTATTAAATGGGTAAATGCAAATACTGCAAATGTAGTGTTCCAGGAGTTTATCCTTGCTTTTGATGTTACAACCGTTATAGCACAATCGTTCTGAAGCGCTGTGATTTCTTTCAACAATCAAAATGATTCCCACAGTGAATTTTTTTTCCCCTCCAGAGGCAGTGTGTCTTATCGGAGCTTTGTCCCTCATTGGAAAGTCAAACTGTATCTGAGATGTAACTCCTGTCACACTTATCTATGATTTCATGCATGTAGCAGTACAGGATTTTAGCTCACAAGCTTTGCAACTGCCCCTATCTTTTTAGGCTGTGACTATGGTAACTGTTCCATAAGGTGCTTCCTAATAACCACAAAATGAAGTAGATAGTACAGGAGATATCTCTCATTAATACCCTTTAATTGATTCTATAATCACACTGCAAATTAGTCTGGAACAATCAGGAGTGCTACCATTTTCACTTAGGTGAAAATTTTTAAAGCAAAGGAAGTTAAGTCAAAATAAAGCATAAAGTTATTTCAAAAAGTTTAGTATCATGAAGACAGAAGTGATGAGGGCGAAACAGCTCCTGTTTCATCAGAAATCTCTTGACTGGCTGTGTCAGAGCAGACTACTTTCTTTCACACAAAAGCTTCTGGGACTAAAGATTCACACTTTGTGATAAAAGGTAAGATTTTATTTTTCCTTTTATTTATTTCTAAGTAGGCCAGGCTCTGAGAAGGTACTAACCACCACTGTGGTCTCAAACTAAACAGAAACTCTAATTTGTGTAATGAAAACTTGACCAAAAGAATTTTGTTCTGTATTTTGTTAACGGACCATGGAAATTAAAGCACAGCTTTATAAACTTTCTCCAAATGGGCAATATCCTAGATTTGTATGAAAAAGAATCCCTAGGTAATTGACACCACTCTAATCAAGAACAGCAAAAGCAGCTTATGAACCACTGTTACCACTCCCCAGAGTCCCAGCACGTTTTAGAGGTGCTCCAGCTCTGAGCTGCCTGCTGCCAGAAGACAGAGCAGTCCCTGACATCCTGGCTCCCCACAGGATGCTGAGGTGCACAATGTGGATTAACTCCGAGAATACCTACAAAAGCACAAGCCCTGACACAGCAGCACACCCACACTTTTCCAGGCTCTAATGGAGAGTTATTTATTGTCTGTGCTGCTTAGAAGGTTTCCTTAACAAATCTTTTTTTAGCTAAAAGTTGTACATGGGCACCTGTCAGAGACTTGGTTTTGTAATTACTCTCAGGCTCCTTTAACTGCTCAAGTAGCTGAGGGATTTCCTTGTAAACAATAAGCCTGGTGTCCTTATCTTCCCCCAGGGATATAATTTTAAAATTAGTTTGCTTTCTTTTATCTCAGACATAAAGTATACAACAAACAATATCCCGACTGAAATTTGAGTGCTTTGGATGTTTTACTGGAGTGGTGAAAACTTGCTGTTCCCGATGGAGGTGTCTGGAGACAGCGGAGCGCTCGCACACTGTCAACTTTCCCTCCTCAGAGAAAAATGCAAATTAAAATCCTGTGATCTGTCAGAGACTTCCAAGGTCCCTGTCATTAGCAATTAGCAGGACTGCTGAGAAATACCCAGAGTTTAGTTACACTGAGGTGTATCCTCTTCTAAGAATGGCAGCACTGTGGATGCCATCCCTGACCGTGCTCAAGGTCGAGAGCCACGGCACAGGCTGGTGAGCAGCCACCCCAGCTACCCCCCAAACCCAAAGGCCTCCTGCAGTCCACTCTGCAGCACCTCTGAGCCTGGAGCATGGCTGTGTCATCCTGGATTTCTCTCCAGTGGGAAAATAGATGAGAAACATGAGAAAAAAACACCCACTGTGTTTTAGCTAATGGCAGTATAATTCAAAGGCAAGCGAGAAGCTCAGCTTGAAAGGCTGATTGACAAGGAGCTGATCATCCTCCCCTCACCACTACAAGGGAGCACATGAGTTAATACTTCAGGCATGATCTGAGGTGGCAGTGGGTGGGCGAGGTGCTGGGAGTGACACTAATGCTGTGCTGACAGGCTGTGACTTTCCAAGTGCATAACCACAGGGTTCGGCTGAGCCACCATCTTCCATCCCACAGCAGGGGCACTGCTAGAGATCACAGCCAGAGAAACACAGAACTGCCTGGCTAAAACTCTGCTCCTTTCCACAGGCACTCAGCTTAACACACCTGGCATCTCCTGGAAAGTTCGTGTGTCACAGGAAGGGAGGGATGAGGATTGAGGATTTTGGAGTTTGCCAAATAAATGATCTCTGCATGGAACCATCTGATACACAAAATAAAGATTGAAATCCTCTTAGAAGTCCCATAGTACACAAAGGACTGACAAAGTGGTCTGAGATGCCCACCAGGTTTACGCTTTCTCAGAGACATTCAGATTTCCTTTCTTTTTTTGTTCCCAAATTAATTATAATTTAATTCAACCAAACATTCTTAGAGCACCTCTAACTATCTATTCTAACTAGTGCTTCCTCTAACTGAGAGAGTGCTAGGGAAAACAGCCTGCAACTTTGAGCTGAAAATTCTTCTTTTGACTTCAATGGTGAATAATTCATTCTAGCACTAAATTTAAACTCACAATGCATCAGCAAGGACCTACAAAGAGACAGAGCCAAGTGGCCAAGCAGTAGCTCAGCCCTGCAGAAATGTTACTCATATCCAATTTCTAAGCATTCATTTCTTACAACGTGAATCACTGCAGAGCACAACAGCTGGTCCCAACCGGCCCCACAGAGTTTTGCACGAGCATTATAAACCCAACACCCCACACTTCCCCTTTCTAAACACTACAGCAGCCTCCAACCAGCCTTCAGGACAACTGAAAACTTCAACCACTAAAGTCTCTTGTTTATAAGAGCTTCTCAGCAATGTCCACTCCCTCAGCTCTGCCTCTTGTGCTGCCAGGAGCTGTGGAGCCCAGACAGACAGACAGACAGAGCTGACTAGATCTGCATACACCACTCACCAGGGCTCTGCTGCTTTCACAAGTTCTCAACATTGATTGCACGAGACTTATCCTGCAAAAGTATTAATTCAGGAGCCCTTCCTCCCCTTTCACAGGCTTGAACAACCCCAGAGAGGTCAAAGCAGAGCAACAGGCACATCCCTGGGTGTGATGTTGAACCCATTTTAGGGAGCAGGCAAATGGGAAAAGGGATCTGCTCCTGAAAGTGGAATGAGATGCAGTCTGCTGAGCACTTCAGAAGTAGTAGAGCCACTAAATAGAGCATGGATCAATTTGCTATTTTTACTTTGAGTACAAAACAAGAGTAGTAAATTGACACCACCAGTGGCACAGCATGGTTTCACTTGTCATACACCAAGGCCTGAGGCAAAAGCTGGAGGATTACCCAAAGACAGACTCACAGAAACAGTAGGATCACAGCATTATGGCAGTAGATGTCAGAGTAACATAATAGGACTGTTTTTCAGAGACAACAACACTTTATGAATATGAAGCATGTTTGCCACGCAGCCTGGAGGGGGTTTCTGAAATGCACTGGCTCAGTGTGCTGAGTACAGCTTTCCTGGCTGGCCCAGACACTGCACAAACTCCAACTCAGTTGCAAATGACCCAATATTTCGTACCACTTTTGACTCAAATATATTTGTGGAGACAAAATGTAAGCTAATAGTCAGAAACATTTTTCCACTCTATAAGTGAAACTGCACTTGTGAGGAATCTCATTTTACTGACTCTCAGGCATAAGATAGCTCCTCAAGATGCTGCTGTGCATCTGATCCCACAAGGTTTTATGAATTTCTAAGCCAGAAATCATATGAGCTCTGAAGAATGGAGTTCCCAGATTCTGGCACAGTCCCTTGAGCATCTTGAAGAACATCAGTTAATCTTTCAGAGATTCAGTCCATCAAGAGTAACATGAAGATACTCTTCTTCTGCCTATTTTTACTATACATGTTTTGTGCTACTCAAAAAAATATGGAGTCACAAGTTATTTAGATCCTGGTATAACAGCAATAAGATCTAAATTTATTACCAAAATCACAAGAAACCTCAATAGTCCCCAAGTCCTCCAGCAGAGTATATATCTATCTAGGAGTGCAGCAGAGACAGTAATTAAAGTAAGAAAACGAAACATGAATTTCAAAAGCCAATTTAAATGCAAACTCTTCAAATGTGGTGCACAGAAGCATCCTACAAGGGTCTGGGAGGTTGACAAAGCGGATTAGTAAATGCAGGCAACTGCACTGCCATGACCAGAGCATCTCATCTGCCGTAGAAATGCAAAGCCATCTGGAGTGACAAGCTGGAGAGAGTAAAGGTCCCTCAGGCCTCTGCCAAGTCTCTATAAAGTGCTATGAAAACGATAAAACAGAATATGAATCATTTAAGAGCAAAACTATATTAAGAAATGAGTAAGCATCCACTCATATTTAAGCTGAGGGGATGAGACTGACATGGTTAATGATTTAGTACAGGTCAGGTTAGACTGAGAAGTGGGTCTGGTTTTTCTGCCTTTTAAGTACAACCTCTGAAGGGCAGAAAAGTACAAACTCAGGCTACTTCCTAACTCTGTCCTCAGCTCCTTACTGATAGACAACATTCCAGCCAAGTCAGTAAGATCCAGAAAATAAAGGGTGAGATTTTTCCAAAGCATTTTCAAATATTAACATTCAGCAATATTGGGGCTTTCTGTAAAAACCAGGCTCTCATTCGGGATATTAACTGATGTGATTGTTCCGGCATAAATAAGTGGAGAAATAAAATTTCTTTTTTGGGGGGTAGATGTCTTTGTTCATGAGGACACTGAAAGGGTAAGAAGGTGATGCTCTGGAACAGCATGGCCACAACACTGGGATAACTTGGCAAAGGCTCGTTTCCTGATGAGATGAGGCTGTAGAGATTCCTCAGGCACTTCTGGCCATTTCTTACAAATGTCCTAAAATCCATCACCAGGACTCTGAGGCAATTACCAGAGCCCTAACTGCTTCAGCAGCCATTGCAGGCAAGACCACTCATTACTGCAACGTTCAGCCATAAATTGCTGCATTCCATGGCATGCAAACCTCATTTGTGGAAGCAAAGGACAAAGCTGGGAGACACATGGAGTTGCTGGTAGGTCCCAGGGACAAACATTTTTCTTCTCTGCATCCAGGTGCAACTGCCACACAACCACTCTCTGCTTTTGGCAAGATTTTGCAGCAACAGGACTTTTATCATGTGAAATTTGCAGGTTCTCTTTCTCACATGAAGGCATAACAGAAAGGCTGGATCCACAAAACAAACGGCAAAGAAAAATTATCACAGCTGCCACCAGAGGCAAGAAGGGCTTCACACTGGGAAACCTCCCAGTACATGGAGGAATGGACAAAACCAGACTGTGGGCCCCAGCTGGGACTACTTCCCAAGGAAAAAGTGTCATGGGGAGGGGGAGGATGAGGAGTGAGGCACAGTCTGTATTAAAAACAAATAATTTGCAGCAATCAGCAGGTCTGCAGCACTGGAAGGAAGTCTCAGAATTCTGCAGCATAGGAAAGACTGACTGCAAGAGGAGAACAAAACCTCAGGGGAGGATCCCCCTCATGCAGGACTTCACCAAAACTCTGCCAGCCAGAGCCAGGCAGCATCTGCTCCACAAACCCGAAGCACATTTGTGTGGTACAGCACAAACCTGCTCCACCATCCAGACTGCCAAGGGACAGTGCCAGTACAGGCAGGAAGGCAGCTAGAGCCAGCAGGAGCCTCGGGCTGGGGCAAAGACCTGCAGCCTTGGGGCCCCACAGCCCAGCCCTGGGATGGTGCATGGGACCTGGGCAGGCAGCAGCAGCGCACCACGAGACACAGAAGCAAAGCACTCCCTCTCTTTTCTTCGTGCCACGGACCAGAGAGATGTGATTTCTCCTCCTGGTAACCTTAACACGACGGCTGCGGCAGAGGAGTCGCGGCCTGCAGGACTGAGCACAGGGAATGACGGGGTTTGTTCTTGGTGCGCATCTAAAACGCGTTTGGTGAACAGAAACGTGGCAGGAGCCGTGTTGGCAACGAGTCTGTCCCACATATCCCTTGTGCTTCCCAGCCACGCAGCAGCCTGGGGCTCTGTCTGACACAGAAACCTTCTGTGTGCTCGTGATTTGTGCTGATCAGTCAATGACAGCAAGTTCAAAACAAGAGATTTTCAGTCCTTGAAAACCAGCACCGTAGATTTACCGCTGGCAATAAGGACAAAGTCAGTAATTCATTCCCTGGGAATTTTTTTTTTTTTTTTTTTTTTCACTTTGGCTTCAGATCTGTCACTATGTTGGGGGATGGTTTTCAGCTTTTTAAGCTCATAAGAACATATTTATGTCTGTACTTTATTGCTAAAATGTTCATTTGGAGTTTTCAGAATTGCTTCTACAACAAAAATTGAAACAGACTTTTGACACAATCAAAGCACTTAATCCATTGGGCTTTTTGAACAGAAAGAAATGTTATCAAAGTTGATTTTCCAAATATTGGGGGAAATAGTTTTGTAATTGAAAAAGTCTTTTTTGGCAAAATTATTCTGAGCAGTTCCAAACTTCTTCTTTTTTTTCCAGTACTCTCTCTCACTTGGAATAGAAAAATTTATAAACAATAACAAAGTATAAACAAATATTCAGAGGACCAGCTCTTTCACAATTTTAGCTTTTGAAAGCACTTTTCTGGCTCTCATGCTGGACTTTTAACACATGTAAATCCATAGCCCTTCCCAGCTGAGAGCACATCCTGGCTCAGGAGAAAAATAGGCTACAGAGACTTCTCTGCCCAGTGAATTCAGCTCCTGGAGGAAATGGATAAGCAACCTATCAACATTAATCAGGAGAGCTTTTTCCTTGTGCACATGGGAGATTCGTGTGATGTTTCAAAATAATTTGGATATGAAACACCCAAAATGCGTTCCTAGAATAGAAATATCTCAACAGTTCTTCAAACTCAAGTTCAATTTGGCCACAACACAGAAATCATCACTTTCTCTCCTGTTAGAGCCCCAGTTTCAGCCTCCCCACAAATCACTGTGACACAGAGTGGTGAGGAAAGAACAGTTTTCTCCCTTTCTACAACACGTATTCTCTTTTTTGCCTTTTTTTAAAGCCAACAGGTCAGCTCTCATCTCTTGTTGCCAGTGTTGCAGAGCCACTGAGCCCCATTGGCAGCTGGAGTCCAAAGCCACAAAGACGAGGAATCACTGGACACAGGATCCCTGATTTCTCGTGCTTGTAAATGAGAAGGTTTGCAGAGTCAGGTGTGAAACACTGCTGCAGGTGAATGCCAGCTGCCTTATCACTGCTCCCTTTCTTTATTCAGCTTTACTAGCAGTAAAAGTAAAAATATAACCAGGTAAGATGTTTATAAAACATTTGAGATGATAACTTAGCCCTAAGGCTCTTTGTCAAATAAACATTGTTAACCTGCCTTTACACGTGGGAAAAGTGAGCTGCAGGGAGGAGAATGATTCACCTCCTTTTACTGAGAAATCCCAAATCCTGATCTGGTTTTCCATAACCTTCCCTAGAAACAGAGAAGTGAAAGGGAATATTTTAAGGACACTTCATGTAGACACTAAACTACATGACAAACATATAGGGAGGCAGACTGCCTTATCTTTTCAAGAAGCCACTTCTTAACAAATTGACTTTTTTTGCTCATTTTGACCTTTCATCTCACAACCACAGGAACTATCTCTCAGAAACTGAAGTTACCTGGATCTGGGTGAAAATGTTCTCCATTTGACTCTGTTGTGAGCTTTGCTCCTTCAAAATTCGAGCAAAGTAAAAATTTTACCTAAAGCATTTTTATTTTCTTTTCAAAGCTGCTACAGAAACACACAGCTACACCATTCTCCAAGTTCAGCTTCACTCTTGACAAGAAAGCTGCTGCAGCAAGGAGCTGACTCGTCAGGTCCCAAATCGAGGGATGGGAGGGAAACACTTAAAATCAGAAAATCAGGTCAGGAGGGATTTCAGACTTTTTTCTTTCTCTTCCTACAGGGAATCTAAGAAACCTGCACTGAAAAACACTTTCTCCAGGATTGCATCAACTCAGCAAAACTGCCTGAGACCACAGAACTTTTTTGCTGATTACCTTGTAAAAGCGTCACTTCTCCTGAGTTCCCAAAGGTAATCAGTAAACAGAATAGTGATTTTTAAATATATTTTTCTGCTTGGCTGCTGAACCACATGCACTCTCTCTCTGCTTAAAGTCTTCCTGGAGACTTGCAGGAGTACATTTTGAGAGGTGTTTCCCAAGCGGCTGCTCAGAGCACTGGGCAGCCTGGCGAAAAATCTCCACCTGCTCCTCAGCAATTCCTTGAGAACTCCTTCTCTGCCTCCTTAGCAGTCAATATTCAGATCTTTAGCTAACATAAGTAAGGACTGGAATCAATTACAGAGCTGTACAATTCATGAGAGCTGAAGATGCTGCTCCCACTTTTCCATACATTCATTGAGATTCTGGGACAGCACCTCTTATTGCTTTAAACTCTCGTCCAAATTAGGGCTGACCGTCAAGGGCAGCTACAACCTGTCACACAACACTCCTGTCTAAAGTGTTGGGTTCCTCTCTGAAAACATAAAATCCGTTATGTATCACTGAAAACAGCATTTTTCACAGTGATGAAACATTGGAACACAGATGTAGCTGACAAAAGTGTTGTGCAGTGAGATAACAGGCAAACTGCAATTCTGGGCACCTAAATCTCTCAAACACAAACAGGACAACACATTTACACACAAATTAATAATGGAACAGACATTATTCAACGAATGAGAGTCATGAAATATTTATTTTATGCTGCTGCAAGTGCCAGTGACCAATTAAAATGATACCTCTGAAACAGGTGACATCAGAACAGTATTGGTCAAATAGAATTCACATTTTAGCACTTGAATGCTTGGCCTCGAGGCCACAGAACACAAAGTATACTTTTAATTACCAAGTAAATGTACAAAACTACTGCTTCTCATTTAATGAGTGTGTTTCTGATTCCTGAACAGGAGCTGCTACCAGCTTGTAACGTTTTGTTTGGGAATAGCCTCGAGATGCTACAATGTTTTGGAGACAAGTCATAAGCCACTAAAAGGTGGCAGTCAGGACTTTAAATTATTTCAGAATAGTCTCTCCTGATGGGAGATTGATCAGAGATAAAAAACCACAACGGTGGCACGGTGTGTGTTTACATCTGAGCCGGCTTCCTTCGGACACACAACATGGAATTCAGTTTAACACTTCCACGGCGAGAATACAAATCCCTAAAGGAAGATTTTGAAAGAGCTGGCTGCTTTCTGCTCATCGGTGCATCAACAAAAAGCAGTCACCATAAAACTCCCATGATGTGCCTGCAGCATCCCATACGCTGCTTTCAGCACCCTGGAGATCTGTCAACAGCTTATGTCAGGTACCTGCCATGCAGAATATGATGGAAATCATGTAAATCTTGTAAAAGTTACTTGCAGCTATGCCCTACATTTGAGGGGAATCGTGAACCTGCAGTCATATGTGAATTCTGGGAGATTAAAGTCCACTTGGCACACGCATGTTGATGCAAGTCACCTCTGGGAAGCATTTCTAAGGGAAATTCTCGTATCCATCTTCACCTCTGATATATTCCCATAAATCTGAGTGACACTAATCTGACTACACCTTTGAGATTCAGTCCCTCTGCAAGGAATGATTCACGAAGCACTTTCTCTTCTCACTGAATTTCTTCAGCAAGAGAGAAGCATGCCTTGCCTATCTCCAAGTGGAAATATAGAAGAAGTATTTTGAAATTCCACAAGTATTTCCACAAATTGAGAGATGCAAAAAGTAACTTAGGTGCCCAAAGAAACTTAACTATAACCTCAAAATAAAGCATTTCAGCTGCACACCACACGTTTACCATAAATTCTTTTGCACAGATGTTCTTTCCAGAACATCCATGTTGTATCTACTGTCTTCCCAGTAGTCCACTGAGGGCTCCTCAGGCAATGGGAAGACTCAAAACTGTACCAGCTAATCTTTGAGCAAAAAAAAAAATAAAATAAACGAAAGATGAATTTTGGCAAAATCTTCCTTCCTGCTTTCCATTCCTGTGAATTCTCCAGAGACTCACCCAGCTTTTCCAGTGAAGTGATTCTGTCTCTGCTGTACCTTGGAGTAATTATAGGTGACCTTTGCTACAACAGTGCAACATGCAGAACTTGGGAAGGTCCGTTCCCACTATCAGAAACTTGGAAGAACAATTCAATGTCAATGACAGCTTCTAGCTTAGGAGAGATAATTTTGCTATTAAAAGGCATCCTGGGCTACTTATTTACACTGTTTCGAGGGCAGAATGTTAACTGAGGAAGTTTCACCCAACCATGCCAGGGCCTCGTCAGAGCTAAAGAACCACTCTCAGAACACCTGAAGCACACCCTCTTTTGTACCTGTTTGTATCATATGTATACAAATCTGTTAGTGACTGCACATGAGCCTATATCCCAAAAGAAGTTTGCCGTGAACTGCACTCAGCCAAGGAAACTCACACTGGAAAATGAATATCTGAATACTTAAATCCAGCAGCTCTCTGGCAGTCCCATATTCTTCTGTGGCATTTGAATATGAATCATTTCGGTGTCGTATCAAGTACTTAATGTTCCTTCAATGCAGAGTTTCTCATCTGAATTTCACTGGGACTTATTAAACATAGGCTTTTTCTTTTCCTATCATGATTGCAGTAACTATGTATAATTATGTGCAGAGGGTAAATATGCTAATTGTATAATTGCAACATCCAAATCCTGACAAACAGGGAACATTCTTAGGGCAGTCAGGACACATACTGATAGGTACAAGACAAATAGAATCACTCTCCTTATTTCCCATTATTAATATTTAGAGATAAACATAATTTATCCAGCATTCAAAGGCTGGACAGTGATCCCTGCTGCCGTGAGAATGGAAGTTAAAAAGGTTCCTGTAATAACTGCAGAATAGCTTTGTCCAGGGGTGTCACCTGTATGCTGGAAGCAGGACAATTCAAAGGTTAAACTGAGTGTACTTACTAAACTTCTCAAATCTGCAGAAGACTGACTGAAAAGGCAGCATATTATTAATAATTACTTTGTTTTGTGGGAGAGATTTATAAGGAAAAATGAAACAAAGATTGTACTTAAGTACTCAGAGAGAAAGGAACAGCAAATTCTCCACATTACTCTGCTTTGTTTTTTTGAAGAAAGAAATAAGCAAAGAAACCTAAGAAAAGGTGCAAGTTTCATTTCTTCCAATTAACTGATTATTTGATTACAATGCTAATTGCTTCACATCCTTTAGTTCTCTTACTGCCTCTGCACTTAGATTGACATCTGTCACTGTGCATTTGAACATCAGCCAATAGACTGGGAGGTTGCAGTCACTTGGGTGTCCCAGGGCTGTCGTGAGATTCGTTCACACACCGCTAAAAACAAATGCTGAGACTTGTTACATGAAGGTAGGCATGACTTTCAGGGAGGTGGGGTGGGTGGGAAGAGAAGAGAGGGAAAAGGGATTCATGTTTGTCTCTAAAAAATGAGAGAATTCCGCTGGGAATTGATTGTTCAAAGTTCCCCATTGATTGAAGAAAAAAAAAGGAAAAAAAAAACCAGACCTAAAAACATCCCAAGGCATTAGAAAAGAGTGAATGGAAATGATGCTGTCAACAACTGTGGTACTACTGGGAGCTCTCAGAATACTGTTCAAAGACCAAAAATATTCCGGTTGCAACAGGGTATATAATAATGCTGATGCCCATGAAAACATTTATTTCCGAGGCAGAGGGAGACAGGTTGAGATAAAATGCAGCTTCACATCCTGACCTGCTCTTAGCCCTGTGGAGCAGCATCAATCCTGACACAAGGCAAGACCACTGGACTTGACCTGGGTGGGACTGCAGTTGATAGTCCTTGAGGCAGAAGGTTCACCCACGCCTGTTTTTCATGCAGAACGGGTCACATCAGCTCACTGCACCCTTCTGTGCCTGTGATCAGCAGCAGACTCCACGGCATATGTGACTTCTCCACACAGATGACACTCACAGGTTCACTCAGACATGCAAAAATCTTGCAGCTCGTGAAAGAGGGACATAATTTTGCTCACAGGAAGGTCAAGAAGAGGTGCATGAAGTGTGGGCTTGGCACAACAAAAGTCCACCAATGTACAGCAGCAGGTGAGGAATGTAACTTTACCCTAGGAACCTGGTTATTGATGGATTTTCATCTTGAGGCACTCAGCTTTGAGCATCTTTGGTTGATCACTGAAATAACCAGTTCTCAGGATCTGCATGAACCAGACCTAAGCCATCCCAAACTGGCTGTATCTCCTCAGAGCCTTCCAGACCATTGGCCCCCACTGTGGCCCATTTGTAGGTACAGATCCCCTTAGTGTAGGTGCCCTGTACACCTGCATCACAAAAGACCTGAATCCATTCTTAAATTACCACTTACATAAGGTCACACAGAAATGAACTCTTATGCTCTTTCAATTTCCCAGAGACCTAAAGTACCACACATAAGAAATAAGTCCTCCTAGTCCCTGGGATCCAAGCCAAATTCTCTTATTGAGAACACATACTATGGATTAAACCACAGAACCTTCAGTGTGACTGGCCTATTTTCATAACACTTGGCTTACAAAGGCCCCAACAGACAGCAGAGAGTGAAATTGCCTGATGACCTCTTCTGCTGACAGCTCCTGTTGCTCATCTCAACCGCTTTTGATAGAACACAGCACATTCTTTTAAATATTTTATCCACTCCGTGATCGCGGGTGAGGGAAAGGACTAACAAGAAATGACAAGTGAAATAACTACATTTCCGGACCTGACAACACTCTTTATTTTTAATTCTGCTGGGGTTAGGGGTAGACATTAAAGTACAACTTTGACAAGAGATTAAATAAGTGAGTTCAGGAGTTAAATTACATTATATTCAACCTGATCGCCAAGTTCATTTGGAAGCAGAAGGAAATAAAAAAAACAGGCCAAGAAATCTGGTGTTTCCTTGCATTGCCCCAAATGCTCTTTTTTATCCTGTATGAATTATCTCTTGTAAAAATGCACTCATTTCTTCATAGTGAAACCTGATCCAATCATAAAGAAGCAGACTATGATGATGATAGGACAAGGTGTCTAATTAGATTAAATAAGATAAAGTGAAATTTCCCAATATTTCTAAGAACAGTTTTGTACTCGGTGCCTGAAACACCTAAATACAGTAGTTTGGGAACAGTCTGATGGATGTTTCTATAGAAAATAATTGTAAAATATTAGTAGCACACCCTACTCACATTAATACGGTATTTTACCTGTCATATTTTTCACTTCTATTATATCTTTAGTCCCTTATTTTATACAGACTTAAACACCTGAATAACAAACAAAATGGGGAGGCAGTGGGGAGGAGTGAGAAAGACTCAGGGGGGTGGAGGGGAAGAAAGATTTTCCTCCCAGGAAAAAGTTGTGAGAGATCTTTCATGTTCCCATGGCTAAAAGGCAAGTTTGAGCATCAAAATGGGTCTGTGTTAATTAAGTGTTCTTAATTTCTGCTTGTGCAAGTCCAGTATTACAAGCCAAATACCCAGGTGACATTGAGCACCCCCTCCCAGGGAGCCTGGCCAAAGCTGTGGCTACTGTTGCGTTACAAACAATTATTATACTTTAAGCTATGTTTGAGTAGTTTGGAAACCACATTTCACTGTGCTTTAGAAGAAATATGTTAAAAAAATAAATGAAAGAATGAAGGTTTCTTACATTGCCGGTGGGTTTGGGCTGTTTGTGGAACTGCAGAGGCACAGGGGAAGCGTCGCTTCCAAGTGCCCAGATTCCTTCTCTTTGTAACTCTTTCATAAAGGCAGAGAGACCCTTGTGCTTTGCAGATGTTCCAAATCTGAGATTCTTATACTAAAATGTGTTCCTTGAAATCAGTTGTCTGTCAGAGGCCTCAGCAGTGCTCAGCAAGGATGTCAGTCTGACAGAATCTCCCCCCGTGGGAAGCGGCTCTGGTATAAACAGCCCCCTGGCACACAAGCAGCCAGAGCCTGCTGAGCCACAACAGTTCAGCAACAACAACAACATCAAAAATACTGAAAAAGAAAAAGGAACAGACTAAAAAAGCTTCCTGGACTATGAAGTCATCCCATTAATGTAACAAGGAGAAAGCCTGAGCAGCTCCAGGCAGTGAGTGCTGCCGCAGGTGCACCGGCAGTGACACGGCCCGTGCCTGCCTCCAACCCCAGCGCTCCAGCCCCTTCTCCCCAGCGCTGTCCCCCACAAAGAAACGAGATTATGATGATAAATTAATACTATAAAAAGCAAGTGTGATATGATCAGAAATTAAGGCCATGCTTCCTCAGTGGTCACACTGAGAACAAACTTCTGTTACCTCCAGTGAAGCCTGAAAGCTACCTAACGACCTGACAAAGCAAATCATTAGCAGCATTTCCACCTAGGTCTTAAAATATTTTCATTGCAAATGACTCTCCCATTAGATGAATGCCCCTTGCAGAAAGTAATTACCCTTTCTTTGAACTTGCATTTCAGAAATTTGAAACAACGAAAAAAAAAATGACAGAGAAGAATAAGCACATACTTTTTATGATTTCTCCCCCTTCCCTCTGCTGGTACCACACCAATAATGGAGCGAGGGGCAGGTGAACAGACTGGATTTTCAGCATGAGAGTTCAAGGAGACTGCAGAAGATGTCATGACCAAGGTAGCTCTCACCAGCCATTCCTTCAGAGCAGCTGCTGTGACACATGTGAGCTGCCAGGGCAGTCCAAGGGAGCTGCCAGGGCTCTCAGGTCCCGGCTGCAGCTCCGAGGGCACGAGCCAGCAGACCCAGCACAGCTCTGCTGCCTCTGTCAGCGCGCTCCCCGTGCCAAACAGGGCACAGCAACCCTCCCAGCTCAGCTCGAATACGCACCCTCACCCAAGGCTGGATGTTCTAAAAGGTTTGCTTGCTGCGTGTCCCAGCTAAGCTGAGTGTGAAAGCTGACAGGAGATGAAGCCACAGGATCTGGGCTGACATTTACAAGTTCTTCAGCTCTCAGAAACAAACATCGACTTGTAACTCTGCATCAGCAAATTATTCCCTTTTTTTTTTTCCCCTCTGTGTGCACCTGCTAAGACATACTGGCTAAAATTACAGTGGGTGTTCCTTCTGTATGTACATACGTGTGTGTATATATCTTCATTAGCACACAGAGACATATTTAAAATGCAAAGGAAGAAAACGGAACTGTAACTTAATAACTCTACCTTAATTCTTTGTTTTAAATTAATTTCTTCGTCTTTCACATTGGGTTTGGCTCAAAATAACAAGCTCATCTGTCTGAAGAAGATATATCCAGATGCTAATATTAGAACAATACAAGACTCTCTATTAGGAAAAAAAAGACTGTTCTCTACACTAAAAAAGTCAATATATCTCTTCTGTGAAAGAAATAAAGTGTGTATCCATCTCTGTATAGGATTTTTCTGGACTTGGGAGAAAGCTATTACAGAGGATGAATCAAAAACAAAGCAACATTTCTTGGTGCTTTCTTTAAGGGAAGAGAAAGGAGAATAAAATTTGCTCTATCATAAAATATTTACATGGGTTTTTCTGTAAATCACAGTAGAGAGAAAATAACAGGACAGAAAAGGAAGATGATGTTCAAGCAAAGATTCTGAAAGTGATTTTCTTTCGTAGAGTCAGAAAGACAGAAATAAAAAAGAAGAGCAAGAATGAGACTCCTGGCACCATTTGAGTGTGCTGTGTCCCTACAAAGGGCTCCAGCTCAGCCCCAGGACTCCTGTGCTGGGGACAAGGGCTCCAGCTCAGCCCCAGAGCTCCTGTGCTGGGGACAAGGGCTCCAGCTCAGCCCCAGGGGAGCCAAGGCAGGTCAGGGCAGCCGTGGACAGGTGCAAACACAGCTCAGGGTGTCCCCAGCCTGCACCTCAGGGCACAGCTGGAGGAAACCTTGTTGGCAGCACCTGTATCTTACAAATCCATCGTTTACACCACTGCAATCATAAACAGTTTGGGGTTTTCCAGCTGGGTTGATTGATTTCCGTGCATTTAAAGCCAAGCACAGGTATAAGCACGTGCAGGATCGTGGCATTAATTCAGAACTAAACCCCTTTGGATTTTAAACAGCTTCAGCTCTCACTGTGAGCATTTCTACCACCTCTGCTAATTGCACCCAGTGGAATTTTCTGGAAGTACAGCTTTAATTTCAAGAGGAGAAAAAAATATATTACGTAGACTTTTTAGAGATTTGAATTAAAGAAAAAAAAATCAAACCAAACAAAATCCCACAAAGTTTTACTTAGAAAACTCCACATTTTCTACTTAGCCACTTCCAGCAGATTTTTGTCCACTCCAACTCTCATTTCTGCTCAAAGCTGCTAATTTCAGGGAAAAAAAAAAGAGATGCCATGTATCTGATGTAATTCAAATATTGCGCTGCAAAAAGTGTCTTTAAAGCACAGATTTGGGCAAAGAACATCCTGCAGAGATGTGATGGGAAGCTTTTATACTTAAGTGATAGCTTTTGTGTTGCATACAAGGAGGAGGAAATAGCTCTTCAGACAGAAAAACAGTGATCTATTATTCCAGAGAATGAAATATCTGAATATAATAAGGATGATCTGCAGGACAAAAAGCGCAGTGGATCACTGACACCTCCCCTCTGCCAGGTAACATGAACTGATCTCTTCCTGCTCACCACCAATTACAGTTTGCAGTCTGTGATGGATATTTACTCTTTCTTGTCCCTTAAGTCTGTTTTCTAGCACTGTCCTTAGATGACAGGACTTTGTAGGGGACAGTCAAAAATAGAGATAACGACCGATATAAGGACCAGAGCAGTTTTTGTAGAGATTATTTTCCAAGACTTGCACTCAATTAGAGCTGGAGTGTGTCTCTGGAAAGGTGCATGTGTTCTTTCCTCTCTATTATCTGTCACATCCCATTTTTGCTCAACATAATGCAGCAAACCTTGGGAGTGATTTGTGGAATATATTAACATAGTTTAACACGGCGTGCGTAAGATTTACATGCTAGTGCTGTAAGAGAAGGTGATGGGTCACAATGAAATGGATGATTAAAAAAAAAGTTGATTAATTTCTGTGGCACTATTTTAAAAAGATCTATTGGAACAGAAGACTTGACTCACTCCTTGTGAATATCTTAATTAGGCAAAGCGAAAGGAGCAATGCTGGGGCTGTGATCCTCCCTGCTCGACCATGCATCGCTCCCACAAAGTCAGAGGAACAGTCAGTGATTTTTGTAATGTGGGGCTACATTTCAGCTCTCGTCCTACACACCCTTGCTGAGTCCGTCCTCCAACTCAGCTGTCTCATCTTGGAGCTCTCATCTTCCTTTGTTCCAGTCACCCGAAATCAAAGCTCAGCATGTTCTGAGGTGTTTTCCTCTTGAAGGATGGGATTACGTGTTAGAATAAATCTTTTTTTCTTAGACTGGCCCCCAAGGAGAGGCACAGTGGCTTTCACTTGAGCATGTCAAGGCTGAACCATACCAGGTATCTGTACAGGATGAGGCACTCCATGAGACTCTCAGTCTCAGTGAGGCTGAGAGGATTTTTTCAGCCATTGCTTCCAGTGGGGCCAAAATTATCATCCAGTATCATCAGCTGCCTGAGGAGGGGACAGCACTGCCACAGCCCCCAGGGCTGGCTGGGATCTGCTGGCTTTGCAATAAAAACAGTAATCTATAAAGGCAAACACCAATTTGTCCTGGATCTCAGTTTCTCTCAGCCGCCTGCTCATAATTCTGAATAAAACACCAGCCCGTCACCCCCTAAGCATCCATCAGGGCGTTGCTGCCACTCTCCCAGTGGGTTGCTTCTTTCTGGTGGAACCAATTGACCTCTGACCCATTTATTGCTTTAGTGCCACCAATTTATCACCAGTTTATTCATCAACATCTGGTGGTCGGAAAATTGTATTTTGCATTATTATCTCTCAAATGGATAGCTAATGCTGCTTAATGGGGCAGTTATATGTTATTATAGATTCATTTTTTCTCATTTTGCTAATGAATGGAGAATCTTCATCAAATAAATATTTGCCAGTTGGCTTAATATCAAAACTGCTAATTAAAAACAGAAAAAATGCTCAGTGTATGGAGAGCTGAATGGTGGTAGCGTGTGAGTTTCAAAGAAGTATCATTTCAGCCACACTGTACTTGCACAGAGGCCAAATTGGCAATCAAGTGATCAGTGTGAGGAAGGTTGAGCTGTATTTACATATTGTCTCAGTAAAATGCTGCTGATTTATTTCTCTGGTGCCAGACACAATACGAGCATAGCTTAAACTGGCTTCTTTCCTGGCTTTTACAAAAGAGATGGGAAAAAAATAAAGAAAAATATGGAAATAAACAAATCTTGGACACAGTCCTAAAAAATCCGATTCCCTTCACCAACTGACATAAGCGCATTTTACAATGGGGATGGGCAGAGATGGTGTGACCTGGCACACAGAATTCATGAAACATCTCTGCATAAACGTGTGAGTTTGGAGTAAACACATTTCAGGCTGACACAGCGCACTGAGAGCAGGCTGCACTCAATGTGTTCGCCCCGGGGCTCAGCTCCTGCCCCACATCTGGGACTACTCAAGGCAAGGCTCTCACATGAGCTCCCCAGTCCCAAAGGCCAGAGAGTTTCCAGTGCAAAAGTTATTGTTTCACTGCATGCAAAGACAGGCACGCATCTGTTACCGTGGGGTTCTTTTCTACACTAACGCCTCGTGGTGTCAGCTGGTAGGAGTCCATGCACAGAAACACTTCAGTTTTTCTTAGGGTAAAAGGCTTTTCTTCTGGGCTCAAGATCCTACACAGGGCTTAGAAAAGCATCTTTACACACAGAACTGCTGACTTCCACCGTGCAGACGTACAAGTGCATTTTGTTTGCAGGGTTGGAACTCGCCAGCAATCCTGTATTCCAGGAGCTTACAAATAATTGAGTGCTACCCTTGAAACAAACACAGCTATTCACAAGCCCGATTCACACAGGAATTCAAATGGGATTTGCCAAAGTGCTGAGGTGAATGTGAGTGAAATTTAACCTGCATTTCTCACATATTCCTGCTCTGAAAAGGTGCACAGAGAATGCTGAGAACATGCTTTACCCCCTCGTGTGATGTCTAACAAGAAGCTGTGGTTTCAGTTTAAGACTTCAGTATTTAGCATAGCTCACCTATGGCATGTTTTCAGCACAATCCACTTCATCTTGAGGCAAAGCAGTAGAGTGATAACAAACACAAATTATTGTAATAGTGCTATCAAAATGTGAAAATCTCTATTTTTCCAAAACCAAATAGAACACACTCTAATCTAAAGCTACTGAAGCACACAGAAACTGTGCCAGCTCTAACATATCCATTGGCTTCATGGACCATTAAATAGCACAAATAGCACTATGAATTATTTCTGAAAACATCAATACATTTCTAATACCCTGGGCACAATTCTCCTAATCTTTGGGTGCACACTCCCTGAGCCTGGGTCCCAGCTCAGCTCCCCAACACCCTCTTTTTCCATTTCACTTAGTGGATGCAAGTCCCTGGGGCAGCCACAGCCCCAAAATTGCAATTTTACTGCTACACTTTCAGAAAACTACCAAGGGTGCTGAAAGCACGGGGTGAGCACTCCTTAGAAATGTAGCTAGTGAAAAGTAAACACAAAATCCCAGGAAGTCATTATAAAAGTGTTTGGCTTTATTTGTTTTGAGAGCTCTAATGCATCCTTGAGTGAGGAAAATAAACCAAAGAAAACAGAGAAAGAAGAGGAGAGGGAAAGCTGTGTCAGGCAGATTTACATGGGTTTCCTCTGCCACTCCTTTCTAGATCAGTTGGCACACAAGTGATGGGAGTTCAGAACAATTAATGCTTCACTAACACAGTTTATGTCAACCTAACGTAAAAGAGTCATGAACTCACCATTTCTAAGAAGTAAAAAAAAAAAAAAAAATCCCGAAGGTATATGCCAGGTTTAACATCACACTTAAAGGGCACCTTCTCTTGAATTTTGTGATGGTTCAGAAACACCTGACTGCAATTTTTTACTGAGTTTGGTATTCGTAATGAATTCTCACATGAGGCTTTTGTTGCAAACTTTCTGAGAAACAGCTGTCAAACTGGAAAGTGAATCACTATGCTGCCTCTTTTCCATTGTAAAATAACTTGGGTTTTGCAAGAAAAGTGCCTAACTTGGCCCAAAAAAAAACCCCACCAAAACAAAAAACCAGATCAGCAATATGTACTGAAACACAGAACCCTTTAGCCAGGAAAGATCTTTTCTTTACGGATAGATAAAATACATGCTCCTGCAACAAGCCTGAAGTTTATTTATTGTTCCCAAGTGGCTACTGAAAACTCCTTAAATGTTGTTTGATGGAGTAGTGATTCTTTTCTGCCTTACTGGTGTAAACTGAATATATCCCAGAGCAGAATATATTGGCAATAAAAAAGGGGGTTTTTTTTTGAGATCTATAAAAATAAAATATACTTGTGAGGCTTTGAACTTAAATTTTAAAAAAGAATCTCTTGCATATTGCCTTTCATTTCTAAGAGCACAATTTAAATTCCATCTGAGGGTTTGCATGAGGCACCTCAGGTGCACTCTGTTCCAAATTCACTTGATTAATGTTGCCTTAAAAGATTTGCTGAAGAATCGGGCAGATGTAATTAGAGGAGAGGCAGCTCATACTATACATAGATCATCAAAGGATAAGTATGCACAGAGGAGATAAAGAATCTCAATACAATTGTAATAATCTCTGCAGATTAAAAAAAAATAAATTACAATCATAATTGGGGGAAAGTAATGAAAGCTTGCATGAGTATGTGATCCAGGCTCCCTGGTACTTTATCAGCAGAGCCATCCCACACAGAGCACGATGGAAACACCGCTGGAGCTGAAGGGGAACAGTCCAGGTGCTGAAAAACTTTGCAGAAATATTATCCCGTTGTTTATGGGCTGGTTTCTCACAGCAGGGATCCTGTAGGTGGCATGAGAAGGACACGCCCTGGTGAAGGGGTTGGTGAATAAGGAGGAATTGCCCATTGTCCATCCAGAGAGCACTTCCACCACTGGCATAAAGTTGTCCAGAGTACACAGGGTGCTCCCTAAACCCTGAATTTCTGTGTGGGTGAAACCCTGCATGAAGTTTCTACACCGGGCACAAGTCTGAGTTTTGAGCACTGAAATTCCAATGGCTGGAGGTGGCTCAGCTAAATCACAGCTCTTTTAAGCAAAGGCTGACTACCTCTGTCAGGACTGGAACCACTGCTCTCGGAGCTGCAAATGCATGTGTAAACACCAGAATGACTCAGGGCCAATAGGAGTACTTTTGTATTGAAATGTAAAATTTTTAAGGTCCTTTTTTTGTTTAGATCTGCCAAAATTCACATTTTTTCCATTAAACATGAAACACTGCTTAATGCAGTTGGAAACAGGCCATCATATCCCCTGTGAGGTTGGTAATTTATGTTAAGCATGTGGTTAGAAAAACAGAAGCCTATAAGACCACAACCAGTAATAGAAGAAACATCTTTTCAACACAAAGATGAAAACAGCACTTTGATGGGACACAAATGGCCTCGTCACTGAGTGGGCATACCTCCATATTTCATGATTTTTTTTTCCTTCCCATTATAAAGAATTAAGAGGTAAAGAAAATAAGGTTCACTAAAGCAGCATCACAATATTGAAATAATTCAAGTGGGTTAAAAGCCAAAGTGAGCTGCAGGCTGGTCAGCATTACAGTGCTTCCTACACAGGACCACAAGTCCTTGTGCTCCCCTGTGCTTCATTTGAGGCATTGTGAATTTAACACAGGACAGGGTTTCTAAAGATACCATCACATTTTTAATTTTCAAGAGAGCCTGGGACAGTAGGCGTGAAGCATTTGTCTAATCTCATTGCACAAACTCCTTCTGCAGTCCATACTGAGAGACACGTACTTCCAAAAGGTGATTGTCCCTTCTGCCTTCTGACAGCAAGGTTTGGTTGGGTTTTTTTCTGGAGGAGCATTTCTTACAGCAAACATTTCTGCCAAACAACTTCACATGTCAGACAGCTCCAGGCAAATCCTGCCCAACTGTAAAAAAGCACCACGTGCCTCAGAACACCAGTGTAATGCCAAACACCTCAAATATCACAAGGCTACAGAAAGAGATCATAGGGCAGGGATTTGTGATGGAAGGAAGGTGTTTGCAGTAGTGAGTGCTCAATGTCCCACCTGCTGTTTGTCACGAAGGGGCTTGCTCAGCCTTGTACCATCAGGAAGATCTGCAGTCAGGTTATCAACACACAGGCCAGTAAGGGAAAGGGACTTGCATGTCCCAGTGGCACAGCCACAGCCAGCCCCTCGGTCTGGATGTGTGCCAGAGCCAGCACCACACTCCTCTGCCCAAACACAGATGTCCTTGGCCTCTTCCACTGGGGGGTTTGAACTCTTACAAGAAATACAGCTCTGACCTTTCTGTCAGGCAAGGTCTGTTCTTGCTAAGGGAGCCCAGGCAGATTCAGATCCTGACATTACCTTCAGATGCAGAGCAGTTAGCAATTGTTCCATACACGTTTTGCACTGATCCAAGACCTCCAAGAGAAATGTTTTGCTCATTTGTTTTCGCATCACTGACCTTTGCAGTGACAACTCAGCAACCCACAGAGCCACCCATCCACACAGTCCTGGCTGAAAAAGGCTGGCTGGGGTTTCACAACAGGAGAGCACCACACGTGAGTGGAAGCGTGCTTTCCTCTCTCCAGCTGAACTCAGGGTTGGGGAGGGTGACTCTGATTGAGACGTGGCAGAACAGAAGCCAACGAGACTGAAAGCCACCCCATTCCCACTGTAGCATAACTCTCTCCCACTGCAGCCTTCCAAATTTCTTCAGGATTTAGTTCCATGCCTAATTAGAGATGCAAAACAGTAAAAGCTAAAGAAAAAGATCCAAGAGCACTCAGCATCGTAGTCATTCCAAGGACTCTCTTGCAGGCTGGCAGCCAGGGTCACCCCATCCCCAGACAATGTTCCTCCCTCCTTCCCAACCTTCAATCTTTAATTCCTCCTCTAAAACAGGGAGTTAGTGAGGTACTGCCCATCTACTGCAGCTCCCTGGGTTGGCTGCTCTGCAGGGAAAGAAGGACATCCTGAAATGGAAGGAACTGAGCTCAAACATCAGCTCTAAACGCCTCTGTCCCTGCTGATCTGGCTCCAAGGAAAGTGGGACCAGGTTAACATGGAGAGGCAATAACTTCCAGTACCCTGATAAACAAAAGCAGCCAAGTTTGCAAACACATGACAGGCTCCAGATAAGGCACTTTGTGTAACAAAAGGTGTCACCAACACCTACAAAACTTAATTTTTCTCCATCTCTTAACCCATCACTGACCCCAACGCCTTGTTATTGTGGCGACACCATAGGAAAAGCAGGGATCTGGGCTGGATCATTCACCAGAGAAAACAACTCTCTTTTCTTTCTCCAGTAGCTCTGATCAGCACAGGAAACAGGGAGCCCTCAGGAGGAGGGAGGGAGGAAGAAAGGAGGGAGCCCCAAAGCAGGAAACGGCTCAGAGCTGGGCTGAGCAGGACCCACCATTGCAGCCTCCCCTCAGAACACAACCTGGGTTTGGATTACAAAGGTACTTAGGTATCCAAAAGTACAACTCGGCTGCCTAAATTGATTTCCAAAAGAAAATTAAGTGGATTAGGGGTTAGATTTTTTTAAGGGATTTCATTTCCTACAGGGACAGAGGAGTACCCAGTGGGAGAATATTACAACTCAATTAGGATTATAACAAAGAGCTTATGTTTGTTTTCCATATTCACACAATTTATAAGGGATTGAAGGAGTTTTGTACAAATAATCAAATTATAGCAAACCTAAAAACACTTGGTTTTTTCTGATAGAGATCAGCTGTATGAAGCTTCTGGCCAAACAAAAGTTCAGAATGTGATCACTACAAAAAAAAATTAAAGAGAAAAACTTTCAGAAGTTCTGCTGCAACAATTATCCCAACCACTGGGGTTTTTCTATTAAAATACTGGTATTTCATTCAAGCCATTTACCTTCAAAATCTAAAAATAACCAAAATACTGACAATTTTTTATTTTTCTTTCTCCTTGTTGTAAATATCTCTAAGAAACCTCAGCTTTTGGTCCTTCTTTTCCCTCCCTAGTGGGGAATATCTTAGTGCATTCTTCCCCAGTGAAGACAGCCTGTCTTTGTTCTCCAGCCCTTGTTACACTCTGAAACAAAAAACTGTACTGAAATCCACTGCCCCAAGTACTACCTCACCTGATTTTGGAAGGAAGGATAACATGCACAATCATGCCATTAATCCTGAAATCCTAAATTCTCCGTATTTATGAGCAATTGCCAGAAATAAATTCTTCATACAACATTAATTTCTTCTTTGGCTTTTCCATAGATCTCCTACAGAAAACATCACCTGTATGAAAAGGTAGCACTTACCAACATTGGTTCCCGTGCCAAAAGCTTTAATAACAGAGACTGAGTCAATCTTCTACAGATGTAGGAAAGTAAAACTCAGAACCAGGTACTAAGACCTCTCTTAAGAACTTCCTCTGTCTGAAGCAAAACTATTCCAGTCTAACCCTTTCTTTCCTAATGGAATACATTTGGGAGTTAGGGAGCAGACACAGGCCTGAGCCAGCACTTTGCCCCATGACCACTTAGGAACTTCAGCCTGGTTAAAAACCTTCACTACACTGGTTTTGTGTAAACCCTCCCTAAAAGCTGAGAAGCAACAGAATAACTTTCAGAATTCCATTTTCACTGTGGAATGGTGCGAAATTCCTCCCCTGAGGTAAATGTGTTACCTCATTGAATTTAAAAACAATAAATTGAAAGTGAAAAATAAAAGAAAGGGGGAAAGGTGTAAGAAACAGGTGGAAAGGCACTGAAGCTGTAGGAGTTCTGACAAATCATCTTGGCATATAGCCCCAGTGGGGATGAGAAATTGTTCTGTGTATTTTATTTATTTTTTTACATGGCAGAACAAGAAATGCACTTGAGGCGAAGTTGTAGGATATTGTTAAATTAGTGGGCTTATTTCATTAATACCCATGAGAATGCAATGATGAGGAAGAACTATTCTGCTGCACAAGCAGTGTAAGAGCACAGAGCAGCACGTGTCCCAGCCCTGCAGCCTGGTACTCCTACTCTGTGCATGTGAGTAAACAGCCCCTGGTTTAACACAACATCCTAAGGTACTGTTTCTAGACTGGGAATTACACACACTGCTTATTCTAATGAATAAATCCAGTGACCTATATTTACAGTACATCAAACCCAACAGACTATTCTCCATATTTTGGCCTTGGAATGAAGCGTTTAGCTGTGTGTGTCTTCTACCTTGTACCCTCGTGAATTAGGTAGATGACTTGGACTCAATTAAACATGCAAAACACATTTCACCAAGGCATATTCTTCAGCAGAAACTGAACTTCAATGTCATTCATCCCCCAGGCAGTATTTGTAGCCAGCAGAAGAAACCTAATGTGCACAATTCTCTTGATAAGAGGAGTGAAAATTAGAAACATGGAAGTTTACTTAAGCAGATTCAAGTATCCCTGGAAACAGGTAACTAAAGCCAGACAAACCTTGCATGCTCCAGCTCACAGTGTGTTCACAAACCAAATTCTGGTTTCCTGGTTTGCAGGGTTTGGACTCTTGCCTGAAGAGTCAAGTTAGATTAATTTAAATCTCTGAATTAAAATTTCACAGGGAAGGCAAGAGAAGGTTGTTGTGATGCGATCCAGGAGGGAGCAGATGCAAACAGCCCAGGTTGAACTGAAAGATGCAGGTTTGCAGGTCAAGTCTCCTCACGTAAAGATTTCCTACCTGCCTTTAAAGGTTCCACAAAGGGCACACATGCACAAGGAGAACAAGATCTTATAATGCCACCCCAAGTCAGGGCTGACTTGTGTGTGGGTGAGAAGCTGTTCATGGTTTGACTTTCATAGCTAAATCCAAGCTTAGCTTCAATTCTATATGCTAGTTCAGTATTGGAGGGTTTGTATTTTCTGAAATTTTGTTTTAGGCACATAAGGCATGAAGAAAGAGCAAATATACTGTGTGCCTTAATTTATTCTCATTTTGTTACCAGAGGGAGAAGAAATCACACAGTTAGACTGTATTAATCTGTCTTCCTACAACGCCATTAGTAAAATGTCATTTTGATTTGAACCTACTGTGACCTACTTGAGGAAAAAGCTCCCATGCTGCATACACTATATATCAGTGTGTACACATATATATATATCAGAGAAGCTGTTAAACTGCATAATGGTGTTTATACATGAGCATGGCTTAATTAGCTACATAATGAAAAGTGCAATGAAAATGCAAAAGGGTTTTGAAGGGCTGAGCTGCAAGAGGAAACTGGACCTTGAGACGTCTTGGGAATACTGAAGTTTGTATAATAAGGTCAAAGTCTCACCTCCCATTGATAAATACAGCATTACATAAATAAATATTATGTGTGGGATCCTTAGGAGACAGACTCATAAGTTCACTGACGAGGACAAGGCTGATGGATTGCTCCTCCAACAGCAGCAGTGCTCAGCAGAGGTGTGGTTCACATCTGCAGTTCAGCTTGCATTGCAAAAAACAACTGCCACCCTTTTAAGTCACTGTGGTGGAAGAATGTTTTCATAGAAACACGTTTATGTGTTGGAGAAGCTGCCCTGAGACACAAAATGTCACAAGCATGAGGGAAAACAACATCTTTTACTCCAAACTAGCAGTCTTTGGTGCTGAATGTGAATAGAGCAGATTCCTTATGAGGGAAGACCCTGCCTCAGGCTGTAGCTCCTGGAGCAGATTATGCAGCTCAGGGACTGGGCCAGCAAAGGTAGATTGGTTTGTCTGGAAACACACTGACAGTAAGGTGGAAAAAAAGGTTTAGGTCAGCAACAAAGCAGAAGAAGAAATTAAGAGAGAAAGTAAAAGGCAGCCTAAGTTCAGCCACAGCAGTGGAAAAAAAAACTGCAATGAAGAGGATGAAAACAAGACCAAAACAACATCAACAGCAAATCGTGCCCATGGCTGCTGATTTAAGAGCATTGAGGGAGAGCCTTCCTTGTGTGGTGAGCATTGGACAGCCGTGGTCAGAACTGCTCACACAGGTCTGATCCGAGGGTGTTGCCACTCTGTGAGAGCCTCTTGTTGTTGTCTGTGGGGCCCTGGCTGTGCTGGCTGCAGGAACAAACCCACCCACCTGTGCCACTGCCCCCACCCCCAGCTCTGCTGCATCTCCCTTAAGAAACCCATCAGCTGCTGCACAGAGCTCTTGCAAGTTCTTCAGTATCCTATGAAAAGCATCATAAACTCTTCAGCAATTACCTCTGGCACGTGGAAGACGAACGAGCAAAATCTGAAAGTCAGTTGTCTGTTTGCAAGCTAATTGAATTTTATAGGCAGGCTGCAGTCTTTCCTTGGATGCATTTTCTTTCTGCCTGGGGACACAGTGCATAAACTGAGATGCCCTGGCTAAGATAAACATTTGACTGAGGTTCCTCCACCCCCTCAACTGTTTTTTCATCAGGTTCGCTCTTGTATATGTATTTATGCAGTATGTAGTAGTTGACTTTTAATCAGTTTAGAACCAAGTTCCAAAATATTCAGGTGCTACTGCACTGGGTCAGAAGCACCAGCAAGTGCTAGACATGAATCAATGTCTATGCCTAACCTGCTTTTCCAATCTGAGCATGCAAATTCTCCATCACTCTTCAAAGCCTAAAAAATGCCAATAGGCCACTCCTTTATGAGAAAGCTCAAGAAGACTTCACAGAAATTAGGTTATTTCTAGAATAATGTACAAGTTGCACAATGACCTTATAAATGTCCATGCCAGCTTTCCAAGAGTCTGATGTGCAACTCAGAGAGCTCTTCAGAGTTACTTTAAAAAGCAAACAAATGAAATAAACCCACAAAAATGACCAAAGATGTACCAATAAAGGCATAGCAACCCAATTGAATTCTGTTCCCCACGTATGCCAGATGTTAATTAGGAGCTGGCCCTCATCACATAATTGGGATCCAGCTTTGCACTTTACCAAAATACAAAAGGCCAGATTCCAACCCAGGATTTCGTTCTGGCCTGCCCTAATGGCAACAAAAAGCTGCACAGTTGAGATCTGGATCAGATTCAAAACTTTCCCAAAACGTATCTCTGTTCACATCCTGATTTTTGAATCCAGCTCATCTCTAATTATAATTATCACACAGAATGTCAGATCTCAGGTTATGCTCTTCAAATTTCTCCCTATAAACAATTAATTAGCTTACTGCAGCCTTGCTATAAATAGCTTGAACATATAAATTATTCTCATCTGCTAAGACAAACAAAATCCCAGCTCTGTTTTTTGTCTTCTGATTTTCCCTAGTGGTCTGCAGCTGTCAGGCAGCCAGACACACATGTGTGTGCTCTTCATATTTGGAGATAAAAATAAGATTATGGGGCTAATTGACAAAGTTTTTTGGATTGAATTAGTGCTTGAGAAATCAGGTTTTCCCCAGAAAATGTCTGAAAGCAGCATTTCTATCAACTTAACTCCAGCAGAGAGCTGCCTCCCTCACCAGCTGAAATGTTGCTCACCGAGCAGCACGGATCCCAGGCTTTGAGGCATCACACTGTTATGGGACAGGATACACGTGGCTGCCCAAATTAATTTTGCTGACAGTTCTTCCAGACTCATCTTACAGGTGCTGACAGGCAAGACCAGGCCACAGCTTCAGCTGTGCTCCCAGCGAGCCACCTCTTCTCTCCAGACATGTTCTTCACTTCCCTGCACGAGGTTTTCACCTCCACTCTCGATGTGCCCAGGTAAAGTGTGCAGCCAGTCCTCTGCCACGTCAGGGCATATTCCTGGGACTTGGCCTCACTTACAGATGAACTGGATTTAAAAGACATCCTTGGCCACGTGCTAACGTGACATAGACTCTGTGTGTGTGTGTATATATATATATATAATATTTATATAAATATATCTCGATCAGATCAATAATTGCACCAGTCATGAATACACAACAAAGCAAACCTCGATGTGAATATAGCAGAGGCAGTTACCAGAGCCTCCCTTCCAGTCTGTGTGCACCCCACTGTGAAATGTGCACACTGAGCATCTTTGGCTCATGCCTGTGTTGAGACCGAGTAAGAAATATTGGGAAAGCACTTTGGAAGATTATCAACCAGTGCAGCCAAGCGTTATGCTCATTTTGAAGCACTAATCTATGTTTTTCCCCACAATCTAGCATACAATCATCATTGCACCCAGCCAGAGAGAAGAAACTGGGATTATTGGATATTTTCATGTTTCACTGCGTAATGCTGCCATCAGAGTGGGAACAGCAAGGCACTGCTTGTCCTTGTTTTGTGGCCCTGAAGTTCAGGTAGGAGTCACTCTGGTTACCTTCCTCAGAGCCAGCCCAGGATGAGCAGAGCTTTCCTTTCCTAAGCTCGCTGTGACTGTGCCACCCCATTAGCCCAGTGCCCACAAGCACACCACACATCCCTAAGGTCCACAATCCCCTCACCTGTTTATTGCTCCTTTTCAGAAAATCCACCCTGAAGCCTAAGTGTGAGCAAACCTCTTTATCAGCAGTGCTTTAAACAGCCCTTTGTGTTTCTGTGGCTGTCCAGCAGCAGACTTGGGGGGCCTGAATTCTGCTTTGGGCATGATTTTTGAGTGTCCTTGGGCAAGTCCATTTTTCCTTGTTTTGAATTTTACTGAGGACATCTGTGTCATGAAGAACAAGTACCTTTTAGCATCCAGGTTGGAAAATGGAACAAGTATGGGGAAACCAGTTACTGATATTGGTTTCTTACTTTTATGTATCTGCATCACGTTCCAAGCAGCTTTCCTTGTTTCACACCTTACTCTTCATCTCCCTCACGTAAGATGTCCCTGACACATGAGTTTTCCTTCTGCTTTGTCAAATTAGTTACCTTCTGACATTTTACATTTTTGTATTTGCTGGAGGCCACCAAAGCAGTAATCTCTTCAAACTAAAAAATTCTCATTATTCTGGAGATGAAAACCTACCTTCTAGTTTTCTATTTCATATCACTCAATAATATCAAATGCCAACTTCTCTTGTTGGCTCTTATCCCCTTTTACTTCAGTTATTTATGTGGTTTAAAGACTCATGCAATAAAGTCACATAAAGTCTCAATTATTGTGCATTTGTCTATGCTAAATTGTTTTAGCAACAACTGACCTCGATTCATTTTAAATATCATTTTATCTGGTTACATTTGCTCTTGGAATTTATTGCTCGTCTCTCATCCATGCTTTGACCAATACTAATCTACTCTGTTTTTCATTTTCTCAGCATCCCACAGAGTTCAGAACATTATTGATATTCTGGATTCATCTGGTCTAATTTATTTGAGTTTCTCCTAACTACGACTGCAGACAAAGGCAGCTTTATTGCAGAAAAACATTAATTGGTTATGGAAAAGTACTACTTTGTTAGACTGTACTAAGAATTCTTCCCCCTCTCCCCCCAAAGCCAAGTTGTGCTCTTCTGTATGTCAGATTATATACGCCAGACTAAGACCTGGGCATGTTTGAGCCTCACCAACAGCAGCACAAATCCCAAGCAGAGACAGAAAAGCCACAATTAGCAGCTGTTGAGTTTGTATCAGTTGGTGACTGAGACAAACCACGTCATCCCCAGGCAGGGTTTGCCCGTCACTGCAGCCACCGAGACCTGAACAAAACAAGGACATGTTTTTTTCCAAACAGCAACAAAGAGGATGCAGTGGGCAATCATTCCAGAAACTCTTCTGATGGGGCATCACATGGAAGCAAATATGTGGGCACACAAAGCAGGCCAGTGTGCCAGAGGCAGGGGAGAAACTCAAGCAATTGACTCATTGATTACAATGTACAGGGGGGAAACGAAGAAGTTTGTTTTGCTTTTTAATTCCATTCGACCTCCATGTGGGAGAAAAGAGAAGGTGGGGTCACTGAACCAACACTGTGCTCTAGCACAAAAACCACATGGCTCAGCAGGGAAGGGTCTGCTGGTGTCCATCTATCCATTTTCCACCCAATTAGAAAGGAAGTTGGGATTGAATCCATCCTCCAGCCCCCACACTCTGCTTGTGCAGAGCTTGAACTCTGTTATCTCTGAAGCAGGGGACAATAAAAATGCCCCAGAGCACAGAAGAACAGCCAGCTTCTAGGGGAATGTTTCTTTATCAGTAAATGTCAGCCCATTATTACAGTTCAGATTATTATCAGCATCATTGTTAGGAAATATTAACTATGGTGAAATTATGGTGAAATATGTTGGTGAGGGAGAAGTCTTTGAAAAACTGATTTTTCCTTTCAGAAACATTTTTATTTTTAAAGACATATGTTAATGTTATTCTCTTTTAAATTAAGAGTTCAACAGTAATCCAGATGAAAATACTTTTTAATCTAAATATCTCTGTAGGCTCTTTTTTTCCTAAAATATGGGTTTTGAAAAATAATCCGTTTTCTTTGCTTTCTCCATTATGCATAAAGTTCCCATCTCTCTCTCTAACTGATGTTTATCTTCATACATCTCTCTGCAGCACCAATCTCCAGGTAAATCATGCTGCAACTGAAGGTGAAGGGGATTCTACAGGTGTCACATCAGTATGACACCCTGAGGCTGTGCTGGGTCTCTACAGCACCAATCCAAAGTGGTGCTCCTACTCTCATTAACATAACTGGAAAAGAAATAGTAAATGTAAATGAAACATTCACCTAATACAGTAAATGGGCATCTGTAATTCCTCCATTTGTTCTGCCTTTTTTTTTTTTTTAAATTCTTCAATTTACTTTTAAAGTTTTTCTCCTAGCTCCTCGCTTTATAAATTGTATTATGTGAACACTCCTTGCACTACTCTAAATACCTGCTTGGCAGACCTGTGAGGACATTGTCTTCTTACCTTCTTACCACACAGAGCTCAGCATCGCTGTGACAGTTTTAGGTAGTTACTAATGCAATAAAGTGTGAAAATGAACTGTAATGGTATCACTGCTATTGGATTCCCTGGTGCAGGATCTGTATTGCATTTTCTTTGCAACTGCATAGTCATCCATTTTTATTAATAGAGGTACACTGAGAAATCAGTATGCTATTAAAATTCTTTTTTTGTGAGCAGGTTTATTTTCTCCATAGTAGTTTTGTTTTCCTCTACTATTTCCCTAAACCATTTTCCAATGGTAAAATATTTTCTAGGGAAATGGTTTGACATTTTCTTTGGTACGTACCTATACCCCAAAGAATTCTTTAATGGCTGTTTATGTCTCAGAGAAACTCGTGCTAAAGTGCAATTTTTCAAGTAAGCAACATGCTGATGCTCAGTAAGTGGTACAGATTATTTTAGATAGGAGTAACTGAGCTGGGTAATTCATCTAACCCACCTGACCTGACAAGTCCTTTCATTATTTTAGATCAGTAATTGAGATGCCAGGACATGTGATGATGATGACATAAAGTGACAATATCGGTCCACTTCAACCAGCTCCGCATCCTCATCAATGAGTGATGCTCCAGGCTCACACCTCAGCCACAGACAAGGTCCTCTGCTGCCTTTTGTAGAGCCTGAGACAGCTCTAGGGATTAATGCATGGAGGTCTAAACTCCTTTTCTTGCTGTCCTAAGCAATGAGGTGCCCCAGGAACTGCCCTGAAAGCAGCGAAGGACCAAACACCACAACTCGCCCTTCCCTGCCCCTGTTTTGTTGTGGTGGCAGGAGCTCTGCTGCCTCATTGCACCTCTTCTATCCCCCCTGCTCCTCTCTCTGCAGGCTGGGACACCCCATCCTGTTCACAGATGGAGCGGGAGGCAAGGCTCTGCCCATTCCCTTAAAGTAGCTCGCTACCCAGGGGAGAAAAGGAAAGCATTTAGGGCATTTTCCTCCTTCTTCCCCTCCTGCACAGGTCTATGGCTCTGCAGCTTCTGGAAACAGCTGAGGAGACCTCTGCTTCACAGACTTCAAGCCCACCCTTCCTGATGCCCACCTTTAGCAGCCTCCCTACACCTGAAAATCAGGTGAGATGAGGAATACTTTGTGCTCCTCTGGCTAACCAAACATTTCCTTCCATTTAAATGAGTGTTTAATCCTCACATCAACAGTTTTCTCTCCTAGGGTCACTTGTTGCAAAATCTCCCCCTGTGTTTTTAGGCAGAGGAACACGGTGAGTGCCACAGAAAAAAAAGATGCTCAGAACATGTAACAGCAGCTCCAGTTTAACACAGGGATATACAAATATTGTAGAATGTGAAACAGGATTGGAGCAGTAAGCAGAAACATCAGCCAAGCAGTCACTGTGCTGCATGGAAAAGCACTGGGGAAAGCAACGACTGTAGGTAACACACGGCATGTGCTGAACACTCCGCAGAGACCTCAAAGATCATTAAAAATATATAAAACCTGATATTTCAGTATCTCTAGGGCTAAGATACTTCCAAAGACATTTACACCAAGCACAGCCTAAAAATAAGCACTTCAGCATGAAAATGAAAATATCTATTCAGCACTGCTGTTCTGGAGAACTCAAGTTTCTCTGAAGTTCACATTCTCCTCCAGAGCGTCACACAGGTCTGGAAATGAGAAAAAAAAACTAGAGCAAGACTTGCAACTGATATAAAAATACTATGGAGGTAATGGGGATCAACCACAAATCTGTGCTGTAGAGAATCCAGATGATAGATTACTGCCAATTCTAAGCAGCACAGACGAAAAATACAGCCACAGACATTCAGAATAAACCACTCTTAATGGTGAAAAGTTTATTGCAAAGAGAAGAACAGATATGCAATATTTCTGCAGCTACAGAAATACACCTTTAATTAGAAAGCTTATTTCACTTCCTGCATATTCAGAGAACTACACACTGGCTTCAAGCTGGTTTCATTTTTCCCATCTCATATTACAGCAGGAAGCTACACATAAAATGACAAAAAGTTTTATCAGTGTGTTTTGCTAGGGCAAGAATTGCACTTTTCACAGTGAGGTGTGACTCTGGAAATGTTTCCCTACAGCCATCTCTGTATTTACTGGCAGCAATCTCAGGCTGTTCTCTGTCACCAGAGGTCCAGGAGCCTGGACTGATGGGAAGTGGCAGAGCTCCAGCAAAGCCCAAGCCAGTTCCCTGGCAGCAAGAGCTGATGCTGCAGCAGCTCCGGGGGAGTGCACCCAGGGCCTGGCTGCAAGGCAGAGGAGCACAGGACATCCTTTAGCTCCAGAGCCAGGGGATGGAGCAATTCCTCTCAGTACCATGGAAGTGGCATCAGGAGCCATTAAACCAGTAAGATGATGATGTGATTAATTTTTCTGAGCACATATCATACTGCCCAAGTCCTTGCTGCTTTTTCCCTCTGGCATGTGAGTTAATTTATATGAGGAACTTTCTACTACATTTCCCCAAGGATATAAGTAAAGAAGGAAAATACATACCAGAGACATTGACTGCCTGAGTTCATTTTTACTCTGTTACAAAAGAAATCATTCCACCGGCCACAGAACCGCTCCTTGTTCCAGAACACACAGCCCACCTACCACCACCTCCACTTCACACAGGTTTCTTTGATCTATTTGCATTTTAAGTCCTTTTAAAACTTAAAACCACATAGAGGACACTCCATTGAGGTCCCAGTTCCAAAAGCACATCGTGACCATCACTATTTAGATCCGAATGAGATAAATATGAATAGACATATTTCTGTGGAATGCACATCCCAATACATCAGGTCAATAGAGGGAGATTGTTTTTCTAAAGTCCCATCATAAAGTCATGATGGTTTTGGGGGGAAAAAAAAGGAAAAAATCCAACAAAAAACAAGGCCCAAAACGCATTCAAACATCAGTGTCTTTTTATAGGCCTCTAACATATTAGGCTAAATAGGGGGAGAGGATATCTTGGTTTTGTTATAATTTGGAAAGAGAATAAAAAGAATCCTACATGGTCACTTGATTTCCACCACATGGGCCAAACATTTGAAGTAACCATCACTGGAATGGTTCTCTGAAAAGGACATTACGTTCTTCAGCTTTGACAGGCACAGTCAGCGATCAGCATTTCAAAATTGAAAAAAAAGGCTGGAAACAATACAAGGCCCAAACAATAAATCTTTCACTTAACACACAGCTTCACATGGGCTGTTTTGTCACAAAGCTCTCCTTCATCAGGGTGAAGCTGGCTATATTCACCATGTCCCCAGAATCTTTAGATATGAACAGGAAGGAAGAGATGAAAACTTCATCTATTCCTTGCCAGGGAAATTTTTAGCACCAACTTCTCTCTACCTAGTGGACAACGAGGCAGTTGGAAATTTTAAGAAAAAATCCCTCTTCCCATTCAAATCCACTCGTGTCTTGATTACAGAATGAAACACATCTTGTTAGAATTTGAAACAAGATGTGCCTAAAACAAAAACAGGGATGTGCAATTGACTGGTATAATTTCTGAATTCCAGCAATTTAGAGTTAACCAGACAGCAACAATTCCATTTTGTAAGAACTTTCAATGTAACCACAACAAAATGTGGAGAATATTTTCCAAATGTTTTCTGCTTAGCATTGAAGCAAAAATAAATCCATTTTAAAATAATGCCACAAAAAAAAAAAGAAACCAAAAAGGGCAAAAACATCCACTTTGTGAATAAAGATGCCTTTCCATTTGGAAAGGGGATCCAAGAGTGTTTTAGCTGTTTTGAAGCAATATGGAAAATTCAAGCCTGTTTCTCATCCCAGACCAGCGTGGCAGTAAAGCAACTTCCCCAAACCTTCTTTTACTCCTTAGAGCCTCGCCTCAGTGTGTTACTGAGGTACCTCCTGTCTTCACAAAACACTACACCTTAACAGAAAGCATATTTGGCAAAGGGAAATTCTCTGGTTTAGCCAGCACTGGCAAAAACCCATTGTTCCACTCTCCCAGAAAGTTAAGGAAGCTGTTCTTATAAAAATGAGCAACCAATGCAAGCAGAGTTACCTGTGTGCAGGAGCAACATCGGGCTGAATTCTTCCCTGTAACTGTTTGCTGCTGCCGTAATTCTGTCTAAAGTACAAATGACTGCACTGCTTTCAAAGAACTTGCTATAAATGCTATTTGCTGGAGGAGAAGATAAGTGCTAGCAGCTATAATTCAAAAGCAACAAAAGCTGCACACATTCCCTAGCAACACAACAAATGTGAGACCTCCACTTACAACAACAACAAAGAGCTGCGATGGTTCAAATTGTTTTTTCCTCCAAGCACAGAAAGAAGGGAAAAAATATCTGATACCTTTTCAATGAAACAGGTTGAGCAATCACGTCAGGGAATGATTCTGGTTTTTAATATGTTGGTTAGGCTGTGGACAAGGGATTAGACAGAATAAAATTCCTGCAGCTCAGTGAGCATCGTAAGGAGACATTTAAGCAGGGAAGTGTGAGACATGAAGTCATTCACTCCACACAGCTGCAGGGACAGTCCTGTGTCCAGCCTGCAGCATCACACCTTGGCAGAGATGCAGACCAGCTTGGAAGGATGCCAGCACAGAATAGTCAGGATGAACATGAGCATGGGAACTTTGCCCCCTGAGGCAGGACAGAAAGAATTGAAAATTTGCTAACTCTAAAAAAAAAATACAGTTGGAAAATCCTGGAAAGGATGACCTGAGTAAGAGCTTTACCTTGATTCTGTCTGTCAGTGACCCTGAGCATACTGAGACTGAAAAACAAAATTATTGAAAATGTACGAGAGGGGTTTATCCCTGTAGATCTGAATTTTGCTGGTGAAGTCAGCCTCAACAGTAAAAATTCCCTCTTAACATCTATCTCACCAGATCAGAGAATTCATATTTTAAAACTCCTTGCCCAGATCTGAGGAATATCCTACACCAAGCAGGCAATAATAGACAATCCTGTTAAATTTGTGAACCTAAGACTTCCAAAGTTCCACTAAAAATGTGGTCACCTTCCTCAGACTTCTCATCTTAGACACATCGCTGAAGAAATAGCCTTAATGCTCCAATTCAGGTTGTTTTAACTCTCAAACTAATCACAATTTCCTCAAGACTGGATGTATTTAGACATACTCTACTGAAATGAATTCTAAGTAAAACTCCCATGATTTTGGAAGTTCCTTTGAACAAACCTGTGGAGCCCACAGAAGTTGTAGTATAAACACTTAGTCTAAAAGTCCAACAACATTGAGTGCGGCACCTTTTAAACAGATTTCTCCAGTCATATTGCACTATAGCTACAAGAAATTGCAAAGTTCTGCTTGCTGAATTTTACAGCTGCATTCAACAACTCACAGTATACAGCAAATCACAGACACCGCATTGACTTGAGTTAGGAAGAGGAGGAGTGCAAAAATTCACAAGGGCAAGAAGAAGAAACACAGGACCCAGTCAGAGGAGTCTGAAATCTTGTCTTTTCTCAGTCTTGAAGTTTTTTCAAGTCCCAGAATAAGTGCACTGGTCCAACACGTGCAGGAAGCACTGCTAAGGAACCATGGATGTTACTAAAACCCTTTTTGTGCTCAACTCTAATGCACGGTGTTCAATCTACCTGGACCAGACAACACTACAGTACAGGTGAACTGCTGTGGGCTTCCAGTTCACCACAATCAAGCTCCTGACTCTTGAAGTTATCACCAGGGCTGGGAGGACAAGAGAAGCCTGGGACAGAGGTGCCACAGGGCATGCACAGATCTGACTGGAGCACTGCAGCTCTGCCAGGAGGGAACAGCAGCACCTCCTTTGCACAGACTTGCCCAGAAGAGCTTGGCAGCCCTCAGCTACGGTCCTTCCATAATCTGTGGTGTTACTGAGGTGTCACCAGAGGATATTTCCCTTTCTTTTCTTCGCTGTCCTTTGTAGTGCAGCTCAGAAAGTATAAATCATAAAATAGCATGAAAATCACATTTCCTCTCTGCCTCTGGAATGATTTCATCACTTCTTTCTCTGTTCAGCCTGTGAAACAGCTAATGCTCTTCTCTTATTTCCAGTCTCTTCATGGATTTTAGGTTACCTGTACCACTGACCTGTTTACAAAAAAAAGTGCCAAAACCAAAGTGGTGACAAGTTCTTGTCAGTCAGAAAAATTTTAAAACAAAACAAAACAAACCCAAATTATAAAAACAATCTGGGCTTTTTGTATTCCCCAGGGGCAATGTTTCAAGTTTGAAAGATAAACAAAGATGATCGTCTTCATAGTTTAGTTTTTTGGGGGGATTATTTTATATTTTATAAATTTATATAATATTTTACCTATTCAGCTAAGGAGATAGCACAAGTCAAACACTGAGTAATCCAAACAAAGATTAAGATGGAGGTTTCCAGCCTGAAAATAAAGGGCATCACTTCAGAAATATTTGAGCACCTTTAATTTGGTGGCCTCCTTAGAGAGGAAGAGGTTTGAGAAGACCCTGTTCATGGTGTAAATGCTCCCTCAGGAAACAGGCAGACATGCAAAAGTGTAATTAATGGGATGCTCTGAGATCTCCCCTTCCTTTCTAATGACACTTCTTTTACAGTGACATTTATTTTAGAGCAGTTATGATGCAGACAATATCTTTGGAAATAGGGTTCCATATTAAATGGAAGTGTATGGAATTTGGAGTGAAACAGGTTATTAGTAGTAGATACTGTGAATTTACTACATCTTCTTACTCTAGATATACCATCTTGCCTTTTGCTACAGTCATTTCCAATAAAACCAGGCAAATCATCCTGATAATGGATGTGCAGACCTGTCCTAGATGCAATGGCTCTGGTCTTTAAATTCACCATGATGTCCTCTACAGGGATTTAATCAGGAGATGTGCTCCAAGGCACTCACTCCCCATTCCTGCAAGTTCTAAGACTGACCTTTGATTTGTTGATTTTCGCTTGCTTAAACACATCCTGAAACACACTTTGCAAACTGAATTAATTTTCATTTGCACTTTACCATTTATGCTAAAATGGGCCAACAGTCTAACTCTCTTTTTAAAGACTGGCTTCTAAAAAAGAAATTTCTTAAAGTCTAAATCATTCAGCGTAATGTCTGTGAAATGTGCATAATGGTTGTTATTAGGAGTCATCGTCTAGGGAAAAACACTAAACACATAAACCCCCAAGAATCCACAGTAATTCAAAATATGATTTTCTTCCCGGAGAATCTAATTTTAGCTACTAAAAGACCATCATAACATTAATACTAATGTTAGTTTTTTACATGACCTAAACTGCAGCTTAGATAAACCCCAGGCAACAACTAAAAAGCTCAATTGCTGTCCTTAGATCAATATGGGGAAAAGGTGAAATCTAGTAGGAGAGAAAGCAGGGAGGGAGGTACAGCTTGCTGCACATTCTGCCTGAAAATTGAGCTCATGGGGGGTTGTTCTCTCTAAAGATGGGCTTCAGAGCATCCACCTACACCAGCTGTGGAGATTTTCCCATCTGTTTCTCATCCCCTGCAGTGTCCACAGGTTCCACACATCCTGGTGATGCAACAGTCAGCTGGGAAAACTCCACCTGTGTTCTTCCACCATGGTTCCTCCTCAGCAGTTAAGGAAGCTGAAATATTGCTCATGACAGGGCAAACTTCACAAACCCCCAACTAACACTTCAGAGAGTGCAAAACTTCAGAAACATTTCCCTGGATTTGCATTAACACAATGTCAATAGAAGCTTTTATCTTCCATTCACATGCTCATCAGATATTATGACTTAAGGGAGATTTTAGGAGTTACATCTTCATAAGCAAAGCACCCACATTGCTGAGCAAGCACATTACTCTTTTCCTTAACACAAAGTGACTCCTAAAAGCCAAAGCTGGAGAGGCAGAGACAGAAATGTCTAGTGGCCAATTTTTTAGTACACACTCTAAGATTTCCTTTGCACTTGCATGACTGTGCCTGCACACAGAGACACAAAACAAACACTTTCTCTGACAGAAAAATCAGCTGGGATTTATCTTCCCATGCCATTGAGAGGACATGGGGAATAGCAGGTCCCCGTAATTACACAGCCCAACCCCTGAGCAGTGGGTGCTGCACTGGCTGCAGACAGCAGGGCACTTCAGGTGTCACACGGGGGAGGTTTTGATGGGCACCCAGAGCCCATCATTTATAGCAAAGCGCCTCTCTGCCTCCCGTGGTGCCCTGTGTTTGCAGGGACATCTGCACACCTTCAGGGACTGACCAGCCCACAGCTCCCCTCCCACAGCTGCACCTCTCCATGGGCACAACTGCAGGCTCCTACCTGAGCCTAAAACCCCCTAAACTCAATTGCACCTGCAAAAGGCTTTGTTTCCTTGCAGAACTCCAGTGCCCCCTAACACCCAGACCACGTCTGCATGGAGGGGTGTGACAGCTCAGCCAGAGTTGTACCTGCAGCAGGAGTTTTCTGGGTCTACACTGTTATTTGCAAGTAATAACTGGGTATAGCACAAAAGGCTAAGCCAACAGGTAATGCTCAAGCTGCAACTAATGCTTGTGTCCCCACCACACAGTTCCTGCAAGGTAATTCAAACAGCTGGGCTCTTCAGTGAGTGAAGCAAGAAGAGCTAATCCCAGGTAAGTAACATGTGCATGGAGAGCTCGATTCAAGCTGTAAATATGCTGAAAAATCTCTACTCAGGCTGAGAAAATTTTATCACATAACCATAGTTTCAGTACAAGTTTATAGCAGTGCAGGAGTATCACTCTTGCACTTACCTTAGGCTAGCATCATTTCCATTATAAATGCATAATGCATATAAGCAGTTCTCTCTTTACCTTGTAGCCATTTGAAAAATAAACCTGGCATTTTTGTTATTTTATGGATTTTTAAGAGCTAGAATAAGCAGTGTTTACACGAACAGAATATAAAATCAATTCCATCTTGATTACATTTGACTTCAATGAGTACTAAGTGATGCTTTTTCCATTTAATCAGGGAACAGTGTTGTAGCTACACTATTTGCATTTTAATAAAAATTCTCTCAAGATCCAAAAAAGCAGAAGCATGGCTTAGTGCCTAAACATGAGGAATTCATCTTTCTTGATGAATACTAAGATTTAACTTGCTTAGATATTATTTTGCTCTTAATTGTAGGACTTGTTTAATAAACAGAACCAGGTTGAAAACCACCAAAGTTTACACTCACCTTCAAAGCAATTCAAAAACCCTCCATATGCAGAGCTTTCCTGGGTTTTTGGGTGCTCACACACAACTACATATGTGTGTTTATACACATATGCCAGCACACACTTACATATGCACATCTCATCCAATTTTGCTGCAGGCAGCAGCAAACGTCCCTGAAGGACTGAATAAAATCACTTAAAGCAGCATAATATTTTAGCTGCTAGAAAAGTAACACAGCACATCATTACCCTCTAACATTAATGAAGGGTGAAACATTAATTCAGAGAACATCGTGTCAGACTTTTTTTACCTCATGACAAGCATAATTTGGGTTTTTCTGGCCAGTGTCTAAAAATTTTAAAGTGGGCCAAAACTAAACCTGACATAATTCCATTGGTTTTAATGGAACTGTGCTATAGATTAATTTACAGCAACAACTAAATTATATCATTCTCTTGCTCATATGGTAGTTGTGTTCTGAAGAGTGAAAAAGAAACAGCAGTGGGACCATAAACAGCAATGTGTTTCCCAAACTGTCTCTCCTGAATTATCTTTTAAATTACAAAGTCATGTTAAAACTGAGAACTGGAAAATTTATATTATACTGCCCTTTCGTAGCAATCTACAGGTTTGCCAGCAAAGCATCCAAGATTTGCATCATGGGGATTACAATTCAGACTCTTGAGAAGAAGAAGGAAAAAGGTGCTGATTTCTGGTTGAAAACAAAGCCCCCAGACACACAAAAAGCAGTGAGGAGCTGGGCAATGGATCTGTACAAGGAGTGACTGCACACTGAGATCTGCAAGGCCATTTAAGGGCTTTGAGTGCCCATTCCCATTACAATTAGCATTTCGTTCCCCTGGGTAGCTTTGAAAATTTCAGCGTAGGTGTGTACATAAGCTACACCATTACTGACTCCTAAAGCAGTTCAAGGAACATTAAATTTTATGCACCACGTTCTCAGCTGATGTCACTCAACAAAGCCCCACTGAGGTCGTTAAAGTGCTGCTGGTGGCTATCGGAGGGTCTGACGTGGAGCCTTCACATCTTACTCTTTTTCTGTCTAGTTTGTACGCTTTGGATCAATAGCTTCATTACCAATAATGATCATTTGTAGATTCTTCACAGCAACTACAAATTAATTAGATGTTGCAAGGGTTCAATTGATTCACTTGCACGTCACAGAATTACTGATCTGCCACCCCTCAGCAGTGCTGCCAGGTGAAGTTGTGAGCACTCAGCACAGGGGACTTTCTCCTGAACTGAGCTGCAAGCAGTGAAATTGCTTGAACTTTGATGGAACGGCAGTGAAAAGCTTGCAAGGCTCCTTGCTGGTTTGTATTTCCACAGCTTGCTACCAGGTAAAGGGTAACAACCCCATCAGTCTCACAGATCTGGCCCTTCACACGGGATGCAAACAAGATAAAGAGCTCTCCCTTGAGTTCATAGCCCTGCCAGGGCTTTATCTGCATGCTTTTACTCAAAAACTGGGCTCCAAACACCACTCTTCACTGGAAGAAGAGTTGTAGTGTCCTTCTAATCTTGTCCCTGTTCCCAACAGATTTAGAGTCATGATTTGGAAGAAAGGAGTCAAAACAAGAGGTCAGGGCTGGGAGTTTCTTCTCAGTCTGACGGCTGTGATTTATTGTCACTGCCACCAATAAAAGATGAGCAACTCTTACAGCAAACAAGCATTCTGCCTCTATGGAAATCTAAACAAGGAGTAATATTTTGTAGTACTAATCCTTCCTCGGTGGTAATGTCTTGGGAAAGCATGATTGCTTTGAAAAGGTGTCCCTGGCATTAAAATTAGACAAGACCCTAGTCATCATTGTTTAATCCAAGTATTTTTGCATAAGCTTTGTTTCAGTGGTTAATGATTTTTGGGGGTATTTTTCTGATTATGACACCTGTTTAAAACAGCGACATTTAATTTAATCAGCAAGTTCAAGCTCCAAACCTTGTCTTTTTAATTAAACACCATAGAAAGCCTGTAAAAAAATTACTCATTTGAGCACTAAAAGGAACTTTGGAGCAAGTAAAAATGAGCAAAAAAATTAAAGCATTTAGTCATAAGCTAATTAATTTTTTAAAAAAATAAATGATTTGCATCGCTTCTAAATTTGGTAAATACAAAGTAACTACTCCTGTCACAACCCAATATAAGGGAACAGAAGCTTTCTGATCTGAGGGCAGCTGTTCCACCCCACAGCAGCTCAGGATGTGGCCCTGTCAGTACTGACCCTGATTTGTACCCAACTCTTCCACCCACACTGGTTTCAGATGCACCACTTAGAGCTGACAGACATCTGGGGGTAATTTTAAAGCAGTGACAATATGGGAGCAATCACTGTATTTCCCCTGCTACGGTTGTTCCCTGGAAATTCAGGAAACAGCACTAGAAGAAACCCAAAAGAGAAACAAAATGTGCATTTGCGTTGGGAGCACAAACCACAGGCGCAGTGGCTGTGACACAGATGTGTCACACGTCCCACGGTGGATCTCACCGCAGGCTCTGCCCAGTGCCTACAGGCAGTAGTGCTTCTGCTCTTTCCTTGTTGCTTTGGCATACGGAACAGATTTTAGTTTCCTATTAATACTGCAGTTATTCCTTCCTCCCTTTGTTTCTTAGCATCTCCCACATAACACACATTAGAACTTCACTCCATTCATTTGATACATCAGAGCCCATAAAGAATCCCAGATACTCTTGCTGGGAACAATGAAACAGAGATCGACTGTCAGAGTCCTAGAAATGCTGGGGAACGAGAACGTTTATAGTCGCATCTTTCACCTCAAACCAGAGTGACACATCCTTGGAGTATCTACAGGGAACCTGCTGTACAGGGACACCCCTGGCTGCCCCCAGTGCAGGAGCTTTGCAGTCCCATCACAGCTCTCAAGGTGACCAAAGCAGCCACCACAGAGGTCAGGGTCGAACCTACCATGGACTCCCACCACTGCTGCGTTTTCACCATCCTCTCCTCTGTTCCTGCATCAATCCCACAGATATTGTTTGTTGGAAACACAGAGCCATTTCAGCCACCCTGGCACTGTGCTGCCCCGAGCTTGTTGTGATGTGACAGACCCTGCTGGCTTCTGACCCAGCATTGCTATGGCAACACGTGTCTGATGCTCTACAGCCTTCATTTGGATACATCATACCTTGTTTGATTTTCCACTTCTTTCTGAAGCATAGCAAGTCCTTTCAAGTCATTTTGGATGCCATTCCTGAAAGAATGCACACCAGGAGCAGAATATATTGAAAGAAGCCCTGCATAGCTACACTTCCTCTGTTTTTTCCTCAAAATAGGATTTGACTTGTCTCTGGTTAAATCATCTTCGGGAACCACCTGCTCCACTTTGCAATATCTCCTCAATGCACAAGTCCAGTCTGTCACTGAACAACACATATCAACTCTGCACCAAGGGCTGTCACAGCTTACAACACAACAGAAACGGTTTTTCCTTCCCTGCATACTCACAAAGCCCATAACCATGCCTGAAATAAATGCCCTCAACTGAGTTTCAATGTGTGCATTGAGAAGAAATGTTACTGAAATTAATAAGAGTAAATTAACTTCACATTGAGGTCACTGCTTCAGAATTTTTTTACTTGTGTCTTTAAAGGGCTGTCTGATAATTGGGTATTGATTTCAATGCCCTACAAATTGACCCATCTAGTGGTCTTTGTCTCCTTCTTGATTCTCCCCATTAAGGCGTTGACGATGCTAGTTGTAATTATTGTGCAATATTCTTATTTCAGAAGGCAGAAGAATCACAATCTTTACTGAGCGCTTTTTTCACCGCAGATCAAATCAAAAGGATGTAATTACCTCCATGCTGATCAACATCATAATGGATTTTACTTTAGTTCCTACCATGAAACCCTTCACTGTAATTAACAGCCCAGAAACTGATAGCATGAACGTGATTCATTGCTGTGCAACCAAATCCCTGGTTCATGCATCTGCCCTCGCTTCACGGCAGTACCGTGACCTCAAGATGAGCCACAATCTCCTTCATACAGAGAGCTGAACCCACAGTGATGGTCCAGAGCTCCAAAATCTCAGGTGAAGGCTACTTGATGCTTCAGGTGCTGTTAAGGCACCCAGACTCACACAACTGCAGCAGGTTTTCCTGTTCTCTCATTCTCTCAGTGTTTTCACCAGTAAGAGCAAGACAGAGGGGACATGATCACAGTATGTTAAGACAGCCCAGAAGCTGGGGCTTGGGGAGAGGAATTTGGTGCCCACAAAAGAGACTTTTTAATGCACAGTAAGATTCCCTGTCTTTCACTGGACAGGATTAAGTCTGAAATAGGAAGGGATATTACCAAATAATATGTCTTGAAAGTTTCAAATCCCTAATACCTGTCATCTTTCTGACTGCTACAGCTACACTGTATTCTTCTTATTTTCTGTCCTTTTTATGATGATATCCTCAAACACCTCCACTGTTTCCCCACTCAGTGCTAGCTGCAATGTGTGTCTGCCACTGCTTCAAGAGGCTGATTTAGAAATAGAGAACTGCAGGGCATCAAGAAACAAATAACCATTTAGCTCACTCCCTGTACTGAAGGGGGATAAATATCCTGGGTATTGTGGGGGTTTTCCCTTAATTTGATGATATTTTGAGGGCACTGCATTCACACCAGTAAAATCCAAATATTAACAGACGTTTGGCCAAGAAAAGACACTGAAGTCAAAAAAAGCATTGCAATGTTACTGAAGAGATCAGAGGGATGTGAAGGGGAGCAAAATCAGAGGGTGAGAGCTACAGGTCGCCTGGGAAATGAGCAGACCAGGAGCACACCCCCTGTAGCACACAGGGGAGATCCCAGAACAGTTATGATAATGCTAAGTCTTCCTACTGGACTCTCAAGGACTAAGATTAGTTTCATAGTCTCTAATTATCTCACAGAACAGGTTTTAAACAAGGTTTTTCCTGCTCACCACTTCCAGCCCACAACTCAGGCCACCTAACCCAGGGTAGAACCCAGAAAGGAGGGCGGTCAGATCGAGTTCCAGTAGGAAATGCTGCTTTCCCCAACTATTTGTGCCTCTGAAAGCTCTGACATGATGAAAACAAGAGGTGTGACCTGTGCAGCAGAGCAGGGCAAGGCACACAGCAGTCACACCGCTACCCCATACCAACCATCCCCATTTCCTACAGACTGGCAGAGACAAATTCACTCTTTCAGCTGCAGCACTAAGAAACTAAATGTGTTAACTCCCCTAAATTTTTGTTCTTCACCTCACTCTCCACAAACTAATTATTTTAAATTGTGCTATCTGTATAAACATATTAAAACTCCAACTCCCATTACGAATCCTATTCTTGCACGGTATTTATAATTTAAATAATATAAATCCCTGAAACCAGGTTCCTTCTAATCCCCCTGACAAGCCTAATTTGGAGCAGTGGAGAACAGAGTGCTGTAGTGGTGATATGAAGCCATTAGGCAGCAGAGGGACCTTTGCAGCACAAGGCAACTGCAGTGTTTGCTGGAGCTGTCCTGCTGCAGGGGTGGATGGCTCAGGGCAGCTGCCAGGAACATGCAATTAAACACACATTGTTAATCTTATTTCAGTGGGCTGGGGGCAGAAGGATCCTGGTGTTGTTCACACACCTCCAGCACACCTGGACACTGCACAGAGCTGGACATAACAACAGGCTGTGTGTCTGGGAGATGCTGCTGCATGTTTCTAGTTAGAAGCACATGAAAAGATCCTCTGTAACAGACTGGGCCCACCTCAGAATGTTCAGGACACTGGGTTGGGAGTCACAAAACATGAATGCTGAGTCTGCTTTCAGATATAACTTCTGTCTCCCTGATCTTTAAAGCAGGCATAACTTTGCTCAGAGGAGGATCATAGAGTTCACAGCAGACAGCTTTAGGCATCAATAGAGTCTCTACACTCCATCGGTTCCCCAGACACTGAGAGAAAAGCCAGACCCTCCAGAGGACAATTCAAAGGAAGAGTCTGAGCTGTAATTGCACCTTCAAGCTCCCCTTCTTGCAGCTGAGTGGATCAGCATCCCAGGGCAGGTGGCACAGCCTGTCACAGCTGAGGCACTGCAAGTATCTGCCAGTAGTAACTTCCTTTCCCACCTGTGGATGACAGATGCTGCTTCAAAAAAACCCAACAAACAGAACCAGACCAACCTGCACAGTTACTAAGGTCCTTTCTGCTCTGTCTGGGGTTACTGATGCACTCCAACACCTGCCAAACTCGCTAGCAGCACTGTCTTTGAGCAGAGCATTTGGGAAAGGCAAGGGATCAGTTTAGTACTGTGTTGCCAGGTCAACAATTTGCTACCAGGGAAAGGAGGAGGTGCTTTTCCATCCTCAGTGCTGCTGAAACAGGAGTTACCTTTGCCAGGCAGGGCAAACATAAAGTGACCCCTGAGAGTTCAGCCAATCTGAAACACCCACTGGCACACTGATACCATTTTTAGCTGCAATTGCCACATGCACACATGGTGCATCTCTTGCAGAAAAACATATTTTTGGTCATTCTACCACATCATTAATCAGATCTGCATGTACAACTATCAGCACGTACACACGAGGGATGGAGCAGCTATTTCAAATTCTTTGCTATTTTTCCAGCCCCGATCATCTGTCACACCAAGTGAACACTTGCATTTCTAAATATCTACACTTGAATAGCATCTAGGATAAAACAGTTTCATATGTCTTTGTCCAAGCTTGTGCAACTGTCCCTAGCCTGAGATTTTGTATCAACATATTGCAAAATACTGGGGTGACACAGGACAGTACATGACTAAAACCACAGAAAAACCTTTTATGTATCTGTGCAAATATATCTACCGGAAGAAATCCTATTTCAAACCACTTAGAATCTGAAGCAAGGTTTACGAATTCACAACGGAATTTTACTTCTAGACTGGAAATAAAAACGAGCATCAAACACACTAAAAATTTTCCTGTCGGTGCAAGATGTTTTGTTGCTGGTTCATTTTGTTCTGGGAAAGAGCTACAAACCTGTTAGACAGCAAAGAACAAAAAGTTCATCAAGGCTGTTCTCTAGAGAACAAGATGCTGTAGGGACAGCCAAGCATACTGCAAGGTTCAGAAAAATGCTGCTATGCAGCCACATTATTTTGTTCTCAAAGAAAAAATTCTAAAGAAAATTAAACTATTAAAAGCATCCTGATTAAGTGAATAGATGGCCCCAGACAGGTTTGCATTATAAACATTAATTGCACATTAGCTCAACTAATTAAAAAATAAATACTGTACACGGCAGGAAGTCCCTTCTTAAAAGCAACTTCTGCCTTGGGAAATGAGCCAGTTCTTTCTAAAAAAAAAACAAAAACACAAGCCCTGGAGTGTCAGCAAAATGCCTGTTTCAGCAAGGGAGACTGAGAACACCATGCAGCAGATATTACTGCTGTGCCAAGTGTGCAGAGCCAAAGTGGCAGCAAACACCAGGAAACACTTAATGAAAGCATCTCTTCATTCCCTCTTACTGCCCAACCCAACTGGAGCCCCAGACACCATGAATGAAACAACACAAAAACAAAAAATAGTTCACTTTCTGGACTTTGGCAGAAGGTTGGAGCAGAGGCTTTGGGGAGCCAGTGACAGGGGGAACATTGCTCTTTTCCAGGTGCTGGAAACCCTGGGGCAAATCCCAGCCTTGTGCAAGGCCTCAGCTCCTCACACACAACCAGGGCAGTGCCAAAACCGCCAGGAGCTGCTTCGGGGCCAAGCTGTACCCAAACTCTCCCTCATTTTCTCCCACATCCCCACTGCTGCCTGCCTCAAGACATGCCCCCAGCAGTACCCAAGGTTATCACTGCAGCTTTTAGCAGCAAGCTCAGAGCTTGCTTGGGGCACACTTCATCACAGGAGGGTGTTGCCATGCCCTTCTAGCTCCCTGTTATGTGGTTTCCAAGGAGCCAAGCAAGACAGGAGATATTCAGGCTCTTGCTGCTGAGCTGAGGTCAAGACTGAAGAATTTTGGCGACCTAGTTTGACTGTGGAAGATGGTCGTGGTGCTGATAAGCACTGGGAGGCTGAAAGATGCAATAAGAAAGGGAAAAAATAAACCAGAAAACACCCTGCAGCACAGCACCAGAGCAAGGCCTACCTGGCAGGAGCCAGGCTGGCACATGGCTGGCCTGAATTCCAGGCCAGTGCTCAAGACACAGAGTAATTTTGCATCTAATGAGCATTACTAACCAGATTCACTCTTGCTTGCATTTTCTTCGCAAACGTGCATATGCAAGAATAAGATATTAAAGATGTTTTCAGACATGAATATTAGCTTTCTATGCCTATGTACACACAGACAAAGCCTTGACTTTTTCAGGCAGAGAAACACAGACACTTTCACCAGGGTGACACTAAGTAGTTAAGGCAATACTAGATAAAAATCAAGATGCCACATCAGTGTGTGTGAAAAGACTTGTACTGATATATCTGGGTTCACATCCAAGCTCTCACATAGACTAGCTACATAACCCCAGGCAAGGCAGCTCCTTTCTCTACTCCTTAGATCCAGGAAAAGCCATTTTTCTGCTGTCTTTTATCTGTTCTCCATTTAGCTCTTTGGGGAAGCCACTTGTGCAATCAGCCTTTGTGTAACGCTGAACACATAAAAGATCCAGGCTCAATTTAAACACTACTGTAATACAGATAATAAACAATCATCATTAAGCCATTAATTCACTTAACAGCCTTTTTGTCTCTTTCTGCAAACACACTTTCTGAGTTGGAAGGGGTTTTTTTCAGCAGGGAGGTAAATTTGTACTGTCTTGCAATTGGAAAGATTATGTGCCAGTGTATTCATAATATTGAGTCATAATAATAAATGACTATTTGATAAATTTCTTGACAAGCACCACAAATCTTCCCTGCAAGTCGTGCCACATCTTAACAGCCAGTTCTGCTCAGGGGACTCAGAGGAATTACAGAGCTAACTTGGATGCCATTTAGGTTGCACTGATAATCAAACACCTGCTATCTAAACACTCTAACTGCAGAATCACTTCCATTCTGTGTGCTATCAAACATCCATGAATCTCCTCTCTGGGGGGATTGTTCTTATGGACAGGGCACCTTCTAACACTGCAATGTTAGCCAGCAGAGGAACTGTTTCTTGCAGTGGATTCTGACTGAGACAGTGCCCCTAAGATCGTAGTAACTGCTAATATTTTCTTTTATTGCAATTTGAGGGGATTGAGGAAATCACACCCCCCAGCAGGACTTTATTTCTGGCGGGTGAGAGCATCACATTTGTGCTGAGCTTGAGGGAAGGTTTAAGTGCAGTGGTAGGGAACAAATGCATGCCCAGAAAGCTCAGGGTTGGCCCACACTGCGTGGAAAAGCCACACAAAGCAACTCCACCATGCACAGTCTGGGGAACTGGCAGGGCAGTATATCCTAAAGGAAACAGGTCAGGGGGAGAAGGAGGCAGCCATGCTTAGCACTGCAGCTTCCATGGACACATGAATCCCCACGTGCATGCTCCTGAGACAGCTGAGCACACACAGGGGCTCTGAGGCACACAGCCAACACCAGGCTGAGAGCACAGTCCAGGAAAACAGAGGCAGAAAGTTTTCTCAAACTGTCTCACTAGTTTATACATCACTTATGGCCATAAAACCTTCCATTCTACTCTTCCTTAGGCTGGTGTAACTATCACCTCAGTATCCCTGTTACATCTCTAATATAGATACAGGGGAACAACTTAAACATCATCACAAAGCTCAGCTTCCCTCCCCTTCACACCAGCTCTTAAACATGTTCAGTGTTGTATTCCTGGCATCATTTCTCCCTTCCTCTGTTTGTCTCCATGTTACTGCACTTAAACACCTTTCCACATCTCGCTATTTCCTTCTTGTTCAAAGCCAAGCTCTAAAAATCCCTGCTGTTCTCCACAGTCACACGGACACAAGCACACAAAAAGTGGTTTACGTCACGTAACGAGAACAGAAAACAGCCACAGTCTGCTTGCCCAGCCCAGCTCCCATAAACATCAAAGTGAGAGGAATTTATTGCTTCTCACTCCACCTCCCCAAACCCCTGCTGCAGCAGCTGCCCTGGCACAGGTGAGCAGGGGCCCATCCGGCTCCCAGAGTGTGTTCTCGGTGGCACCACACAGAGTTATCACTCTGAGGAGATGCTCTGGATGTTCCACGTACAATAAGAGAGCTTCACAAAAAAGCTTCCATGATTAATGAGAACTCTAACACCGTGGGAGTTAAAGATCTTCTACTCTCAGCAGACTCTGTGGAGTTTAGTAAAATATCTGAGGTGCCAATGACATATTGGCTTTATGCTAGGCATGAGAGACCTGGCAGAGAGGGAAGCAGTCAGACTTTCTTCTCAGCAGAAACCATTCTTTGTTAGGGATTATTTTTTTTATTACAGTTCTAACTTTAAATTCAAAGAAACTTGCATCTCAAGTGAATTCCTGTAATTAGATTCCAACAACTGGCTGGTACTTAAGTTTCATTTACAAGTATTACAAAACACAGAGATAATTACCAGCATTATCTACATTACAGTTTTAGGGGGTCCCTTTTAATAAGCTTTGAAGTGAATGAAACCCCACGAAAGGGTAAGGACAGTAGATATGGCAATAAAACTCTTGCCTCATCTCACTGCACACAGGTGCACCAGAGGAAGGCAGAAGCCACTGCCGTGATGGTTTCTGCACCCAGAGGTGGATATCTGGAAGGCTGACAAGCTGCAGACTGAAAGTGCTCTGGCTCACCACCACTAGGAAAAGACAAGGCTCAGTTGTGGCAGAACAACACGGCAACTGTTCACCAGATCACATCAGTTGTTTGCATGCACATCCTGCACCTTTCCCTGGGCTACTCCCAGCTCCTACTGCCAGCTCTTCCCTCTGCCAGCAGCAGATTCTGTTCCTGAGCAGTTGTAGAGGCAGCCAGTGGGGTTCAAACAAATCCCCTCATATGCACCACAGTCACTCCATCTTTCTCCAGCCCTACCCACCTGATTTCTTTACCTTCTCAGGAAAGCTGGCAAAGCTGTGGGAAGAAACTAATTTGTCCCGTGTGTATCTATCCATGGAATTTGGAGGAAATAGACAAGAGACAAGGGAAGAACTGTTCTGTTTCTTCATTCCTGCCCATGTTCCCAGACAGCCAACTCACTGTTTCCTCTGCTGCAATCCACCAGCTACTTGTATTTATTCCCCTGGATCCCAGCAGTTTATTCCACTCCACATTCGTGCCCAGTTTTGCTCAGGTCCCACTCAACGCTCCCAGGGCTTTTCAGACCCCAAGGTCAGACTGTACAGGTTAAAAATTACTCTTGTGAGCCACTGAGGCCTGACCCCTCCTGCTCTTCTGGAGGAAGAAGTAGAAGAATTGCCTGCCTGAATCAAAATCAAAGCCAGATGGAACCTGCACCTCTGTCCCTCTCACACCCAGCTGAGGCACTAACACCCTTCATTCATGCCATTCTCTGCCAAGGGAAGAGACTTCATGTCAGCTATTTAAAATTATTACCACCCATAACAGCGCACTTCCCAAAGACAAATAATGCTAACGCTGCTGAAAGAGTATTGATTCCATAAAATGATCAGAAGGGAGTGCTTAATTATTTCCTGAGGAAAGAAAAAAAAAAAAAAACAACAACCATGATAATACCACAGATCTCCATTACATAAGAGCATTTCTAAGAATAAAAGCCTTCATGTCAATTCTAGGTCTTCCTTCTTTCGCAGCCCAATCCATATTCTTTAGACAGTTTGTTACAGCTTCTCATAAATCCCTTTAGAAATTTAATGCAAACTACCCTTTTTTTTAATAAGCATTTTAATTCTGATGTGGGTTCTGTATTCTCCAAGGCAGTATATGCATGAAGTGCATTGTGTGTCTCCTGGGTGCCTGCAAGAATAGCTTTAACACCCACTAAATGATAACCATAGCAATAATTCTAGTCCAGGATTTGACCCCAAGTTACTCTTTTGGGATGCAAACCTTCATGTTACTGCATGTGTCAATGGTAATAACTGCCAAGAAATATCTTTTAAACAGCAGAGAAAACTAGTTCTTGAGGGGATGGGGGAACATGTTTGAGAATAAACATGGGTTAGTGAGGCATCCTGATCCATGCAGAAACCCTGAAGGATCATTTCTGCACCTAATCACAAAGGGTTGGTCAGAGGTGCTCACAGAGGTGACTGCAGTTTCTTCCAGATAGGCAGGACTATTGTTCCACCAAGCAAAATACAGCCCTGGCAGAGTCAGATTTCTCCATTCTCAGAGCAACTTAATTAAAAATCTCCAAGTAGCTAAAGAACAAGGATCTCATTGTTTCAGGATCAGCACAGGAATTCATCAGGGATGCCCAACTCCCCACCCGAAGGAGAAGCGATGCCATTTGCAGCTTTATCTGATCTCTGGAAGGTACCAGCAGTCAGGAGGTCAACAGTACCTGGTTTGGGGGGAGTGTTTTGGGAAAGGTGCAACAACTACAGTAGCCAGGAGTTAGGTTTAGCAGAGTATCATGCAAATGTAATAAAGTCTATGATTTGAACAGGGCTAAAAATAAAAACGGTCTTATTGTACAAACACCTCAAGTCAGCCCCTTTACAATTACTAAAAAGATGCTCTCCCCAAAAAGGAGAGCAAATCACAGCACAGATCAATATGAATAAAGTAAAAAAAAGAAAAAAAATAAGACTCCAATTTGTGATTTATGCAGAGAACTCATGCTGCCAGAGTTAAATTGCCCTTGCTATTACTAAGAATCTATGGATGACAAAATCTTAACTCAGAAAAGATGCATCCAACAGATAATTCTGTATTAGGGCTCACCTGTGTGATAAGAGTAAATTGATCACAAAAAAAAGGTATTATCCAAAGAAGTCATCATTACTTGATTGCGCTTTTGAAGTGCAAACAAAAAACTTTTTACTTTGCCAAGACTGCTAATATACATGCTTGCTGCTTAAAAAGGATCAATTTCATGAAGCTAGGAGAGGAGAAAATGGGACAAAAGAACCAAACCAGTTGGGAGAAAGAATTTTATAAGAAAAATGTTACAATAATTGGGAACAGCTTAAGAACATTTCTCTGGATGTCCAGAAAAACCACAGTCTGAGCCAAGCAAAGCTGTAACTACTAAAAACCAAGCTGGCTTATGGGGAAGCAGAAGAAGCTATAAACCATACACGTAACAAATGCATGAAAGTCAAAGTTCTTAGTTTTAATGCAAGTCAGCATATAGAAAATATCAAAAATATACAGAAAAAACATAGATTTATCTTTTTATCTGTGTTTAAAAAAAACACAATGGAAGGAAATATTTAGATATAATAGGAATAAAATGGAACTGTAAAGTGATACTCTTCCTACAAAGACTGAAGTATCAAATGGTCAAAAGTAACACAGAAAAGGAAAATATTTCCAGTAAACACATTGCCTCTATGAGAAGAAAATTAGGACAATACAGTCAATATGAATGAGAGTTAACAGTTACCAGCCACAGTAACAGCCTTGGAGGTTTTGGTAATTGGTGGAAAAAGGTTTCTTTGAAAGTTTACATGGCACAGGGAAGACTTGCAAGGCATACTTAAAGAAGTGTAAATCAACCTCTCCTTGCTCTTGACCTTTTGTTGATTCTCCACCAGAGATATGTTATGAAACCGAAAGAGTTTTCACATCATCTAAACAGAGTTTACTTCCTCTCTAACTCAGCAAATATTTGTCTATTTCTGGTACACCCAGCTGCCTAATTTGGCAAGGGTTGTCTCTTGCTGCTTTCAGAAACAAACACAGGCACATGAGGAAGCACCAGACTAACAGACAAGGGAATGTCCTTCTGTTCTCAGTGCCATGGGATACCTGGAACAACATCCCCCTGCTCTTTCTACTCCTCCCTCTAAAAAAAAGGTTTTATGAACTGGTGCTGTGAGAACTTGCAGTGAGAGTGAGCAGTCAGTAGTGGGGACTGGGGCACAAAGTTATTAGCCTTTCCCAGCTTCTTCCTCTAGTTACCAGTGAGGTTTTTGGAATCCCTTCATACTCAAGGTGGTTAAATGCATGAATAGAGGATTTGAGCTTTTCCTGTCTGCTCATCAAAGGCTGATTTTTGAAATAAGTACTTTTCCTGCTGAAGGGTTCTGGAGAACCTGGTGGCCTGAGCAGCTGCTGCTGGGATGATTATAGAGCAGGAATCCTACTGAGGATTTGATCAATACCTGGGATTGCATCAGCTAAGGACTTATCCTCTACAATAAACTCATGCACCTACCCAGGTGGAGTTAACTCAGTTTTGCAACTAAAACCATATCCAGAAAATCTGATTCTGATGGAATTAATCCATCATTCACTGAAGACCCCCACTTCCCCTCCTCTCAAAGGTACCATTTTTCCATCACTGCTAAATGCTACCTGTCAGGAGTTGCATTTGATTGAGATGCGGAGGCATCAATAAAATAATTGCTGATGTCAGGTAGCATTCTTCGCTTACTGTTCATTACCATGTATGACTTAATTAACAATGCCTTCACATCAGAGTAAATCAGCTCTTTTTATTTACCTGATGTCCTCAGACAATTTCATGACTGTGACATGGGGGCTCCTTTATTATTTCTTCCAGGGCATTAGGTAGGTGCGAGGGATGGACTCAGTTTGAGACTGAGACCCCCAAATCCCTGCTGATAAGCAGAGGAATGGAGATGCAGAAGGTGTTTGAGCCAGTCTGAGTGTGCAGATATGGCTTATGTAACAAAGGAATTTAAAAGCAACTTATGAGACCTGTCGCAGCACAGAGAAAGAAAATAAAACCTGGTAAATCAGATAATTTAATAACACTGGGGGCATACAAAGAGTCAAGATAATGGATGAACCATCTCTGTATGACAAACTGTTGCATTTTTTTTTAACTGAACGGACAATAAAATGTGTTGGTTTAAGATTACACTTAGAAGAATTGGATAAAGCTTTCATCCAGCATAACTTCCACTTACAACAGCTGAGGATGCCTGAGGTAGAAAGCAGAGCAAAAAAAGAAACCACAATTCTATGCTCCTCTCTGTTCCCACCAGAAGGGGAACAGCAGATTTTCCTCTCCAAAGCACTTTAGTCAGACAAGGATCTCACCTGTGCCCATCCAAACTCAAACTGACTCGTGTGATGTTAACAAAACCCTTCCAGCTTGGCACTCCTGGATGCAAGACCCATTCGTGGGGTGTGTTACCTTCCCCCAGCAAAAGGGGCAATACCACAAGGCAGAGCCTTCTCCCACTCTCCAGCAGTGCTGACACCAGCTGGGACAGTCACTGTGACATTTGCTACTCAGATTCTCACTTCAAAATGCAACTCAACCAGTGGCTCTAGACAACAGAACAGATTATCAAAAGGCAATTAATTGCAGAGCATCTCAAGGTCTGACAGAATGAAATCTGAGTACCAGTGAAACACCCAGGTAGGAGCTGTTACAAGAGGAAAACATTATTCCTCAGGCACAATCCAGACAGCATTAACAAATAGTCACAGTGGGATTTCTTATTATTCACAAGGAAATGGAAGTGGTTTCATCATTTCTCATTGATAAAGTGTACAGAAGCAGAAAGACAAATTTAAGACCAGATCCAGTGTTAAGCAGTATTAGAACTGCACAGACCTCGTCTCAACAGCTGATTGGTAAAAGCTGCATTTGGAAAACAAATATTACATTTTTGAAGCCCGTGTCTCATCTCATCCGTGCTTTCATCTCATGTTGAACAGGATGGAGATTTAAGCCAGAGTGAGTGTACAGATATCTGTCCAAGAAGCCTGAGTTCATGGATCTCTGTGCAGCTTCAAAAACACACTGAGAGCCATGCTTCTCTTCTCCCTTCATGTCCCTCAGGAGCAGACACTGCTCAGAACACCTTGCTCCTCCCTCAAGAGCTGTTTACTAGACAAAGAAAAAAATATCACTCATGTTGTGCTATGCCTGTCAATGAGTCAGTGAACTGAACCAACCTTCTCATGACCCATTTGTTTCTTTCATTTGCCATAAAAATCTCTGAGAGTCGAGAGTAAAGCCAGAGGAGGTGAGATTTTTCTTATCCACCAAAGCTTCTTACAATGTAGTGATCTAAATAAACGAGAAAAGAGCCTCCCTCTTTCAGGGTCTGTCCAGATCAAATCCAGCAATGAAATCCTGTGGTCCCATAGAAGCTGCTAGGGGAATTTTTACTGAAGACATGCTAACAGCCCAGAAACCCAGCCCTCCTAAAAATAACCCTTGGGAGCTTCGTTAGTCTAGTTTGGGTCTGTGGCTAACACACACACGTTACAGTCACTTCATTGGCTCCAGGTCTACGCATCATACAGGGCAGCAGTAAAGAAAGCCTAAATAAATTCCTACAGGTTCATTCACCTCCTTTAGAAAACCTAGACACCTGGCTGCATCATGTCAGTGTTCATTTTATTTTTAAAAAAGCTACTGTTGGGGCTTATTGCTTCTGGCAACATTTAAAGGTGGCAAAATAAACTTCTTAAGTGTTTATAACAGCTCTATTGTGACAGATACTCTGCCAGTCTCTTACTTTTGTCTTGAGGGCTGCATTGCATTTGCCAGGAAAACCTCTGATGCAATGACACCCTCATCCTTTTATAACAGGTAATACTGGCCACTGAAGCATTCGTGCTGGACCTTTGTGAAACTCCTACAGCCGGCTTCTTATCCTACTGCAGCTGAAAGGATTCAGGAGCAACTTCCCAGACATCCATAAAACCACATCAATTCAAGAGAAAGCAAATCACAACTGTGGCCTCATCACGCCACTTACAGTTTTTTGCTCTCCAACAGGCTCAATAAACATCGGGGAGTTTACAGGCTATGAAAGTCAATGAAAAAATGCTTCAATTTTCCGACAGGTTTTTGGTCTCAATTTACTACTTCTCTGCAGAACAATTCCTCTGTTCTGGTCAGAGGAGCCATGGCCTTTGGATTGGAAGTGCCCATCCTGGTCTATGTGAGTGAACCTACCAAGGTCACTTAGGTTGTGGCACCAGAGCACATCTGAAGCATAAATATTGAAGTGGATTATAGTCTGTTGCTTGCTACAACCCAAAGTTTTACTTTTGGAAGGAACATTAATTCAAGCCCCGCACACTCCCCTCTTTTTCAGTTTTAAAGGAAGCCTGAGGGTAGTGCTTTTACTTATTATGACAGGCAGAGTTCTCAGCATCTGTTTAAACAAAACAGAACAAAGGGATTATATGTTGCCATGCAACCAATAAAAATGATACATTTTTAATAGCTAAGCCCAGAAAAAGCACTGCCATACGGGCTCAGAAATTTTTTAAAGGGAGAAAAAATAAAAAGAGGGTTAAAGCCTTGAGTCAAGTTAAAGCACTTTTCACCAGAGGGGAGGGGCACAAGCCTTTTATTACTATTATGATATAAACTCAGCATGGCTGGCAGGAGGACTGCTTTCAGCAAATTCTCCCAGTAGGCACAAGAATTGTTGTTCTTCCACGAATGCATTGGATTTTTACTTCGCTGACCTTGCTGAGTTTGTTTGCCCCATTTCTTTACGTATCATCAAAAGCCTTGACCTGTAATTCTGTGGGATGGAAGCTAAAGCACAGCTGGGACAGTCCAGGCCTGATGCCAACACCTGGGGGGCTCCAGAGAGCAGCTGGATTTCCCTGGGTGCCAGAGCACTCAGACTGACCTGGGCAAGACTGGGAAAATCAGGAAAAGGTCTGGAGCAAGATCAGTGGGGTCACTTGTTTCCTTGTCATGAACCAGTCTGATTGTATAGGTTGGGCACAGTGTCTAGAAAACTCCTAAAGGAACAATTTTACACAAGACACAGCTGGTAGGGGTTGTGCAGCTTTCCTGATGCCTGCAGGGCAACACCCATCCAGCACATAGGAATTTGGGTAGTTTGGATATAGGCAATATTATCTGGCACAGTGAATGGCTGGGATTTGAAAGACCACAAGGCACAGTTAATGGAAATGTTTAAAGCTAAAATGTTTAAAGTCTCAGCCATAGCTAACTGTCTTAGGAGCTCAATAGTGATACAAAAAAAAAAAAATTAATATTAACCTATCTGGAAAATCAGAAAAAACCCTTGAAGCAACCCATTTTTACAAGACGAAACTGTTCCCAGGAGAAAAGAAGAGCTAAAGCCCTGCCTACAAAAATTAGTCTCCAGAGGACTTCAGCAGACGTTTGACGTGTCTGGAAAATTAAGCTGTTTAGAAAAGTACAAGACCCTCTACTAATATTTTGCTACTATAGGTTATCTATAAGAGCTAAATTCCTGTTCCAGCCAAAGCTGTGGCCAGTGACAAGGATCTGACCCCACCCCACACAATGTTCTTATTTCCATATACACTTAAGCCCCCTAGAGACTTTTTCCTGCAGGGAAAAAAAATTCATCACCCTTCTGACTTCTAAAAGCAACTTCCTTCAAGAATTTCACAGAAATATTTCTACCACTTAATAAATAAGCTTAGATGATAATTTCAACCTCAGCAGTGTACAAGGTCACAGAATTAACCAGTGAGTGAGGAACACCTCTGCTCTCCAAAATCAATGCAACTTTTGACCAGCAGATCTGGTTTTGCATTCAGAAGAAACTGAAAATGAAGCTTCCATAATCTCCTCCTGGGTCTCAGTCAGAGCTGAATGGAGCTAGAGGGAGCTTTGTTTTAAGGTCAGCTTCCTTTGGATCAGATGCACGCTGGCTGGCTTTGAACATCCATCCTCCAGATATCCAGCTCAGGTAGCATCTCTTAGGAAAAGCCTGGACACATTGCAAATCCTCCTCTTGGTTTTTTATGACACCAGCAAATGCTTGTCTGGAGCTGGAGCCAGACAGCTTTAAGGCTAAGTCATCTTGGCATGTTTGTGTCTTCGGTGCCATAAAAGTTCTGTTTAGAAGCAGTTAACAACACAGCAACAGAGGCTCATGGCTCTGCTTTGTTTTCCTGTTTTGCCTCAGTGTGAGTGATGGATCAAGACAACATAAAATAGATTCTCTCACATGAAATAAAGACTGACATGGCACAAGCCATTTAGATCTCAATGTGCAATGACTCTGATTACAACCAAGAAAATGAGCAAGATCTATTTCGTATTTTATCCGTTGTGTCATATTTAATAAGTGATCTGTTCTCATAAAAAGGATTATTTATTTTTTCAAACTGGTAATCACCACCACTAAGAACATTTTGGCGCTATGGAAGTCATGATACAATTAGGAAATATTGAAGGAACAAATAATTTCTCATTAATACATAATGATCATCATTAATACAAATGCAATTTAAAGTTAATTTAGAAGAATGGCTACATTAAATAACTATGTTTCTCCAATTAAACGTTCTCCACTGAACCCATGCTGAGTTATTAAGTTGTTCTCCTTGGTGAAATCAGAGTTCTGATTTCAATTTTTTTTCTCTTCACTCTGCAATTGACTGAATTTAGTAAAACTACAAGAATGGCAGGGGCAAGAGTGAAGCATCCTTGTGATGACTTGTTCTGTCACGTTCATAGCTAGAAATGAAGTGAAAGAAAAGCAATGTAACAATCTGAATATCCTGAAGGTTGTTATAAGCCCAGGAAAAAAACCAAGTCTTTGTCAGGCGAGTAATTTTTCCATATAAAATGTGAACCAACAATAATTGGTTCCAGCAGTTAACTTCCTTTTGGTGTGACAGGGTTCACTGACTGGAGGGTAGAGAACAATATTGACCCTCAAAAGAGCAGGAAAAATAGAGTACAAGCAGTAGGATCCAGGCAACACCCAACTTACTTTACAGAAAAAAACCTGAAAATTGTTTAAAGCTAATAGACAAAAATGTCACCTCTTAATTGCCGGAGATTGCTATAAATGTTAACAGGCAATTCACTATGCACAAAGAACATAACAATAGCCTAGCTAAAATCCATAAAATTTTGCTATTGGCAAAAAACAGACCCAGAAGACACTACCCGTGGCTTTGGCCACATGAACACTCAGAATACCTCCCAAATTACAGAACCACTGACCTTAAAAATCACAAGCTAGAGGCCACTGGGCTTAGGGAAATCCTCCCATTTACTTCTGCACACTTCAGCTCAGGCCCCAAAGGGAACTTGCATTTACCTCTCCTGTTCTGCAAAGACAGCTGAAAAGCATCTGAAATGATCACTTCTCTTGCACTTGATCATAGTGGCTGTAGCAGAATGCCTTCAAAAACCACAAAATAAATATGTTTTGCACTTACGAGGTGTTTTGGTTTGATTTGAGGGGTTTTTGGTTGGTTTGGTTTTTAGGGGTCTTTTGTGTGTGTGACTTTTTTGTTTGGCTTTTTTTCATTTATGTCCCCCCCTCTCAAAAAAATCCTCTTTAATATATTCAGTAGATTGTGAAATTGTGCAATTTTGCATTCTCATGCAACTTTGTGAAATTAGCTACATATTCCTTAACTAACTTTAAGAGCACTTTTGTTATCAAGAGACCAGCAATTGTTCTATTCTAGAGGTAAAATTAAAAAAAAAAAAAGTCACTGTCTCTATCTGGTGTTTACTCAGACAGGGGGATCACTGCAGTGGAGGTACAGCACAGAACTCAGCCCCGTGTTCCTCTGCAGATTTCAGGGTGAGCAGCCATTCAGGTGAAAACTGTGCAAATGTTTCAGTTTGAACACCTGCCTCTCTGGAAGCTTTTCAAAGCCTCCCTTCAATTTATTAGTGGGCAATTCCTGCCAGAGCTTGAAATGCTCCCTCCTGGCAGGCTCTGAGCTTCCTGGCCTGAACAGCACTGAGGTGCAGTGCTGACTGGAGCCCAATCAAGTTATGCACTGTGGTTTTAGAGGCTTGTGAATATAAATGAGCAAACTCTGCTTTGGAGACCCGTGTACGTTTCTGCTCCGCGAACTTGCGGTTCCAGAGGCACAGGGAACCTGCAGGAAATACACCAGGGAATTTGGTGCTAAAATTAGTTTGCGTTGTATCAAAGCACTTTAGTCTTCTCTTGTGGAAAATTACTGTGTACTTAGTATGGTTAGAGAAAGGATTTTCAATCTTTTGATTTATGGACCCTAAAAAACGTTCCAGTGAAATCATGGGAGACTCACATTCTGTAGAATCTCCGTAAAAACTTGCTTTTCCTGAACCGCTTCAAAACAGAGAAACCTCAGAAGGTCCAGAGATCACAGATCAAAAATTACTTGCATAAAGCAAAAGATTAAAAAAAATCTCATCCCAGATAATTTGCTACTTTTTTTCCCTTTCCCACTCAAGTGTTCAAACTCACTCACCACAGTTAATGATACAGGAAACAGGACTCCACAAATTACTCAAATTTTACCTGGCATCCAGCCAAACATTTAAAAAACATTCAGGTTCATATGGCTCAAATTTTCTCACTCAAATGAAGAATCTTAATGGAAACAAAGGTCTGGCAAAGCATAACCAGCAGTGCCCTTCCTGCATTACCCAGTTCTCAGGAGCCAAAACATTAACCCAGGAATGGATATCCATATTTTGCCAAGACCACCTGGACCCTGGCACCAGAGAGGTGAGGATTCATCACAGCTCCAGCCCACTTAAGAAGCCTAAATGCCTAATTAGAAACTCACTGCCCTCTGCTTTTTGGCCAGTCAATTGCTTTACACAGAAGGGAATATTATCACTTGCAAAAAGAACTGTGGCCATGTCCATCCCTTCTCACTTCAGCCGCTGCTCTGTGGGATGGCCAAGGTGTCTACAGGGAAATTACACAGGTTTGGCCTTCTTTGAGCTGAGCAAATGTACTTATCAGACTGCTATGTTTAGTGTCTAAAATGTTTATTGTGTTCCCATTACATTTCTCCTCTGAACGTTTGGAACTTCAAATCAAAAAGTCCCACAATGTTGGCCAAAAACAAGTGTTCAGCTTTACTTTATCTCCTGCAACTCACTCAATGCCATTACCAGCTTGTTACTCCCCAATACATTTGTGTTTCAAGTATCACATTTACTAGAGTGGTCTCAAACTTCTCAGTATAAAGTGGTAAATGTATCTAAAACAAGCTCATCTGTTATGCAAAACCACACTATTTATAAAAATAATTTAAAAGTCTCCTTTTTCCCTTTCTAGATCACTTGACTTTTGCTTTAACAAATGCTATTCCCTTGCTACAGATTAATCACTACAAAGTGCCAGAAATTCTGTGTCAATTCCTGTAATTTGAGCTTAGCAGGAATTGCTATAACCAACAACTCTGCCTGACCCCTTTTATGACAATTACTAAAATCCCATGCTGGAATACTGCAGGGACAACCTGTTTGACCTACAAACATAATTCAGGGAAATAATACGGATTGTGACAATGCTTTGAAGCCAAAATCAGAAGTAATTAAGGACATACTTGATGCATATGCCTAATTTTTTTTTTTTAACTGATATGTCTGTTTCCAGGGTAAAAAAGCACTGACTAAATCATATTTCTTCTCACTCCCCACTCAGCCAAAAAACAAGATTTTTAGGGATTAAGAACCATTCATCATGGCTTTGTGATCTAGTGCTTAATACACTCTTTCTGCATCTTCTTCGTTACTTGAATGTCTTCAATTTTACTCAGTCTTTATTACTTGGAGGTCCTAGTCCTGTCATGTCCTCCCCATATTTTGACCTGTTCTTCGCCTTTCTAAATTACTTGCTATTTCATGTTACTGTCTAACAACGAACATATACATTTCTGAAATACGATATCCTAATGCAGAAATTGATCACTTTTTTAGAGACAAGAAGAGGGAGAATCTGTTCTGCAGCTTCAGTTTATCTGAAGCTCAGCAATGACTGACACCAAGATCTTACTTGTAATTATTATAAATATTATTTGACACCCACTTGATAAGCAGTAAGACACTGTAGAGGCACCCAGAACCCATCAGCCAAATCAACAAATTTTTCAGCCCTTGGTCCCACAGGTTCTCAGACAATGCAATTGTTATAACCATGCAGTTGTCTCCATAATGGGTACCTTGAAAACAATTTATTCCTCAGCTTCCAAAACTACAATGTCACTGTGGTCACCTGCTGCATCATATGGCCCTGCTTGAACCAGAGCTGGACCCAATGACCTCTGCAGGTCTCTTGCAGCCTCCACCTTTCTCAGTTCATTATGTACATGTTCTTGACATGAAGCTAATGGGTACATTGCTAATAATCCTTTGCACTGCAAATGGTGCCTTAACACCTAGACATACACAACTGGATCTGTGAGGCAATAATGGTAAATCCAGTAGTAGTTCTAAAGTGTTTCCATCCGAGTTGGTAATGAAAGCAGACATGAAGCATTTGCCAGTGGATATTACTTTGCAAGCTTAAATATTCTTAAAAGTTCCTTCATACAACACTAAAATACAAACTTTTATTTTGTTACTGTTTAGCATGAAAGCATCCGTTTGAAGCTGGTATTTTAAAAAGTGGTGCTTCGGATTTTGTTTTGATAGATCAATTTTCTCGTTTCCAAAATTCCTCCTATCAGCAGACAGTTTGTCCTAAATTTACCCTTTAACGTAGCACAAACTAGGTCAGATATGCTGAAGTGCAGAATTGCAGAGGAAGTCCAGAAGGAAAAATTTCTTATGGATTGAGGAGCGTAGTGCAGGGGACAACGTTGTAACATTTGGTTTTATTTCCAATTATTCTACTCTGATTTGATTGGTAATAAATTAAATTAATTTCTCCCAAGTTGAGTCTGTTTTGCCTGTGATGGCAATGGCTGAGCGATTTCTCCCTGTCCTTATCCTTACCCATGAACCTTGAGTTCTATTTTCTCTCCCTGTCCAGCTGAGGAGGGAGCAGCTTTGGTGGGCATCTGGTGTCCAGCCAGGATCAACCCACCACACACCATGACCTAGGCAATAAGCTTAAAGGGTTAATCATAAATCACAAACATTGATCATTGTTGTAGCTGCTGTGTATTAAAAGTCCAGAATTCCACACTGAACACACTTGCTGCAATACAGTATTGAAAGTTAGGAAAAACAAAGAATTTCGGAAGGCAAAAGATCACACTTAATTGTCCGTGAAAATTTTAGCCAACTGCAGGTGTACTCAATTAACATCTCATTAAAAAAACCTCTTGAACTTCAAATAAGCCGTCAGCCTTGTATAGTGTAAATGAAGGGCATAATTGATAGCCACAGCAGAGCTAGGTTAAGTGCTTTAATAACATTCTGGCTCTCCAGAGAAAGTCAGCTCTGTTTCATCAATATAAAGAATCTATGCCAAAGAAGTTTCATAGTTTAAATGAGTTTTCTGTAGCTGCAGCAGAATAAAGGCAATAAAGTCAGGGGAAAACTCAGCATAATGCAGCATGAGCTTTTCCTGTTTGCTCCTGAAGTATTTCCTTCTATTTAGACTGTTTCCAAAGCAAAAATGAAGCACACATCTTATTTACTTTGATAGGCTACTGTGTACAGATTCTCCATAAAGCATAAAATACCTGCATTTCCAAACACACAGGCCCAGTTCTGATCACTTTTACGAATCTGTCTTTGCCAGGGGCTGATTTGTGAGGCTGATTTTGGATACACTGACCCTGCTCACCAGCAACTGGCCAGCACAGGGTGATTATTTCCAGAGCACCTGATGCACAGCAGTCTGGTCCTGCACGCAGATATATTCCCTCGACAGAATTTCTTCACCAGTGCCAGAGATCAGTACCTTGTCCTCTATGCGCTATCTAACCAACCCTGAACTTTTGGAAGGTTTGCACATAAAGTCATAAATCTACACCCCTGGTATGTTGACTGATGAGAGATGGAGGAGAAAAATATAACAAGCTATTTGATCCCTGGCCTTTCGCTCACCGTTATTGCTGTGGCCTTTGTACAGCACAGACGAACCAGGTGCAGCAGCTGTAAAAGAGCATCCATTTTCCACAGGATCATAGTTTCTGTCCTTGAGGGGAAAGCAGAACTTCACAGTTCTGCTGTACTTTGAAGAGGTCAAGTACCTTCAGCTTCTTGCACTTCAGTCAACATTCTCACCGACTCTGACAGCTCATCTACCTCAGGGTTCACAGCAGGACCCAGTTTCTGGAGCTGGTGGACCCGTCAGACTGCAGGTCACTGGGGGTCTGCAAATTACTTCTTAAGTGCTCCAGAAAAGATAATTAACAAAATCATTTCTCCAGTCAGTTTAAATTTGGTCTGCACCATCCCTGGAAATACTGGGAGGCCCAGAAGTTGAGATAGTTTTAAACTAGTGATTGATACCCGGGGTGAAATTCCATCCTGGTACCTGTCTCCTTATTAAGTTTCTAATACTACCTGGAAAGTTGTGATTATACCCTTGATTTTCCTTTGTCTTTTCTGTGTGTTTCTTGGCATCTTCAGACTAATTAAGCATTCCTGGGGCCTCCGTCCACCCTTTGTCCTGGGACACACAATGACCTCCAGGCCAGAGCTCTCATCTTCACGTGCCCTGAATTTTGCAAGTCCCTTTGACTGTCCTGGATGAAGAACATTTCTTTGACTAAAATATCCATGCTGCTTTTCCTCCCCCACCCCCTTGGTTACTAAATGACTACTTTTGCAGTTCCCTGAAGTTCATATCTATTTAATCACAGGGAAGGTTCCCCACTCTCCCCCAAGCAAAGGGTTAATATGGCCTTGTGCTTTGTGAACAGAGAATCTCAAAGGGGTTCCCAACCACCAACTCTCAAGATGCATTGCTCTTCACAAGAGGCAGATTCATACCAGGTCTCTATTCTCTCCATGCTGTGACGGTAATTTTGCACTTACTCTAATTTATTTCATGACCACATTGGGCTCTGTAGTTGCCTCCAACACAAGCAACTTACTTGTCTTATCTTCATGGTCCAAAATGCTGCCATCTTATTACTGAAAGTGAAAATTACCCCTGTGATAACTACATTGCTTCAAATAAGTAATGCCAACATTTAAAATAAAAATTTCATCCCTTTAACTTTGTGTTTTATATTAAAATGGAGCCCCCTCAAATAACACTTGAGGAAATAGCAATCCCTACATTACACATGCATAGGACACTGAATCAAAAACATATTTTAACTGCAGGAAAAAGATCTCATCATGAAAAATATAGAATATCAAAGCTCCAAATGTTCAAATCTTATGTTATTTTCTAAAATTCAAGGTTGCAAGTGATAGTTCTGGTGTGTGAAATTAAAACCATACCATTAGGTAATCCAGTGAAAAATCCAAGAACACAGTGGGTTTTCCACACCTGTGAACTATCACTCATTTTGTTGCAACGGCTGGCAACAAGCAGTGATCTCGAGTTGACAGAAAGCCTCCCATAATGGGAATAAATTTGGGATCAGTTCCAAACCCCACCATCAAAGTCAGCACAATAACATGGCAGCTGCAGGAGATGAGACTCTCAGGTGGCACAAAGTCTTTGAGCACTTCAGGCATAGTGTGGAACATCTCCTGCCTTCTCCCTTTTTCATTTCTACTAGCAAGGATCATCACATGGATAAAAGGCAGTAAGATTTACTGACTTTGACCATGTACTTTATCATGTTTTGATCACCCAGTGGCACAGAGGAACTGTGCCTCAGAAGTGCCAGTCACATCCTGGGAAGGAAATTGTGCTCCTTTCAGCTGTGGCAGCTCTATCTCCTGGGAGACAGAACTAATATTTTTCTGCGAAATGCAGCCTCTGTTGTTTCAAAAAAAGGAAAACAGAAGGGGTTTTATATTTGACATGGCTGGAACTAACTTATTTGCTTATCTTGAGAGTGTTTGCCCTTTTCAACATTCCCTGAATTGTACAGACATTTCCCCTCTCATGTAGCACAGCTTCATAATCTGCTTTACAGGGAGAAGCAGAGTTAAACAGGAGAGTTTTTCCCAGCACCTCAGCAAAAGCCAAAAGACTGATTCTGAAGCTGCACTTGCATGCAACCCACTCAGGAATCTCTAACTCCACTAAAAGGAGAAGTTCTGTAGAAATTCAAACAAGCAAAGCAAATCCAAGCCAAAAAGGAACCTAAAACCAAAAAACAGCAAAGCAGCATTTTTATTCAAGACAAAAACTACGTGAGTAGTTCATGGTATGAGGTCTGACAAGCAGTAACTGAGGTGCTTCATGTTTGCCAGCTTGCTGCTGCTACCACCAGCTGCTTCACTTTCCTCTTGCCCACTACTGATTCTTTCAGAAAGGATGTTGGGGTTTAAGATTCAGGCAGTTTTTGATAAAAATATAATTAACTTGATACAAAACCCATTCATAATCTCAGTCTCATACTGAAAAAAAAAATCAAAAGAAAAAAAGAAGGCATAAGTTCAATAGGAATTCTGGGGGTGCAAATTGCAAAGGAAATTTGGCCTTTAATTTTTAATATATGAGAATCGTGACTCAATTCTGCTGCTCAGCCAGAAGTTCAAGGAGATTTAGTACCTACAGTTCAGGCATTGAATCAACCTTGGGAACTTATCAATTGCATCATTTAAAAGTGGACTGAAAAAAAGCATTAGAGAAAAACTGCAGGGAACAATTTCCAACAGTCAAAAAAGAAAAAAAAAAGATATTAAAGGACTTTTAATGCATATAATTTTATCTTCCCAAGAGATATGGAGAAAATGCAGCTCAAAACTCTACCTGGCTGGTAAACCCAAAGCAGCGGCTCCTGAAATTTTTACTACCCATAATCTTCTGGAAAAGAATCACATATTTGCCATTTCCTGTGAAAAGATTGTTGTTTCGAACCTCAGTCACTTCAACTAATTGTTGCTTACTGATTCTCTCCAAGACTCTAACACTTTCCAGTTTAACCAAATTGTACTTTTGTGCTCTAAAATATTCTTTTCTTAAACAGTGAAAAAGGTGGGATCATGGACCTGCAAAGAAACCAACACAGAATCCTCCATGAAAATTCCTCTTGATCATTTTAGTCTTCAAGTAATCCACAACTCTTCTGTGCCACTCCCAGACACCTGCCTTGTCTCACATGTTAGGTTGAACCTTATTAGCTCAGCCACCTCTGCTGCATTTAAAAAAATAAGTATATAAATATTAAAAATAGACACATATGTTGGAACACCCATCTCAGCCCTTCAATTGTCTTGGCCATCTGCTTTCCCCACAGTGCAACTGCAGTTCCATCTTTAAAAGGAAGGTTGGGAGAGGGGACAAACTAGGTTAGAGAATTAAACACTAGTGGCTTTTAAACTTCTTAATTAAATGCATAGGGCATCATATCTGCATAACTGGATTGAAAGACTTCGGGTCATATGCTTTATTAAAGCCTAAATGAGATCAGTGATGAGTGGCATGTTTTTGACAGACCAGGCTCCTCAGGGTAATCATTAGGTGTGGCCACTAAGAGCAGAGCTGAGACTGTGCCCTTTGTTCCTAGAGAAATACTTGGTGACATTTTCTTCCCTGTTTCTGAATCCACTTGAAGAAGGATCAGCTGGTTGGCATTAAATGTCACTGCTTGCAATTAAGGTCATTTTAACTACAACAGAACTCATTGCTCCGTTTGAGGCAGCATCCCAGTCTTGGAGGTCCCTCTTACTTCCCCAGAACTACACCCTGGTGAATTATTACCCTTTTACAGCTCCATCTCAGAGTCAGTAGCACCACTTTAATGAACAGTTTACTACTTCTGTCTCGTGCTGGTGAAGCTGGACATCACTGCTGAGTGTCCCAGGGGGCTCCAAAGCCTCCAAGCCCCTTCAGGAGCCCCCCAGAGCTCACGGTGCTGTGGCACCAGCCCCTGCACTGATACAGCACAGCAGTGACCCTGCAGTGCAAAACCCAGACAAGCCTGGCAGCAGCACACCCTGGACTCCTCTCTGCTCACAGCCCTGAGCACAGGAGCCCTTCAACAGCCACACTGCAGCTTCCTGGAGCAGCTGTTAGTCACAAAACAGCCTTGCTTCCTCTGCCACACCAAAGGCTGAAACTGAGCATCACAGCATCTGTTGGAATTCACTAAGATTGCTCATTGAGATGAAACATCACCTGTAAGTCCAGTTAGGTCTCTGCACTGCTGTTCACAGATAGTTTTGGGCAGTCACCACATGACTGAGCCACAGCTCTCATTTCCCCCTGTTCTCACTACAGTAAATGTGCAGGAGGAGCAGGGAGGGTTCCTGCAGATGGCAAAGCAAACAGGAGACTGATGGGCTTGTGCAGCTGCTCTAATCCAGCCTTTACATGAGATGCTGATATTCCATTTTGAGACCTCAAGCCACAACCAACCTCCATGCTAACAGAGCCAGATCTATTCTCCCAATATGCCACCTGCCAGAGGGGCTTTCAGGGTGAATTCAGCCTTTTCAATCTAAAACATTTCAAAGTAGCCCAAAGAGCTGAAGCAGAAGAAGTGGTGTGCTCAGTTTGAAGATGCAGGATAATATACAATATACAGGATAATACAGGAAAACAACTCAAGCAAGATGATGGTCACCACACTGCAGTCATTGGGACCTGTCCTGACACCAAGAAACAATCTGGTAGACAGATATGGTTTAAAAAAATCCCTCCCACACCCATTAGATGTTTTTGAAAAGCAGTTTGGTACAACATGTAGTGTAGAGATCTGTGCAGCTTAAGCAGGTGATTCCATGGCCAAAACTGCTGCCCATCCTGCTCATTCCCAGGCACACCACACTGGAAAGGGATTGGCCTTCACACCATCAATCCACTGTTAATTAAGGTTAAGCACAGCAGAAAGACTTTTCCATGCAAACACAAGGGGGAGAAAAAACAACCCGAACATTAACATCCATCTTCAGTCAATTTTTTAAATTATTAAAAGAACAAATGTTCTGTCTCTGGCTGTGAAAAGCTTAATATGGTTTTAAAGTTTTCACTTCATAGTCACAGGATTAAATTCTTTGAACACAATGTGGTGTACAAAGAAGTCATCTAGTCCTGGCAGGACCTGAGCAGTCTGAGGCATAGGCAATCTGTCAGGAGATTGAGTCAAGGATATTGTAATTCATGAAAAATATTAAAAATTAATTGCACTTTAAGTCATTGTTCTCACTTTTAAACACCAGCACACATTGGCTATCATTTTTCTGCACAAAATATGGTTTGAACATTGGTTTTAGCCACTTAAACTCAGAATTTAGTACAGGTTCTAAAGAGAACAAAAATGCAAAGTCATTCATCCAAAAGTATGTGCTTCATTTCATCTTGTTTTGACCTGTTGCAAGGATCACTGAGCTTAGGAAGGGATTGGTCCAAAACATTTCCTTTGTTCTGGTTAAATTCCTTTGAAGTCAGTGGGAGTCAGCACACATACTTGTGGGTACACTCATAATAATAACCAAAAAGTACCCAATCCTAGAGATATCAGGAAGCAGAAAACTTAAATAAAACTATCCGAAAAGTAAATGTGTTCATAGTGCATGCACATTGCAACTAACTAGAAAGCAACTCTTTCTACCTTTCATGTACACACACTCATATAAATGGATGGGTAAAGAAAAAAACCATTGTGTGCAAAGTTCAAAGGTTCAGCAAATGTCTCTAAAAAGCTGTTTGCTCACAATACCAAAGAAGAGTGAGCAGCCAAATTCGACTGTTTGCAGTTTAGCTGTAATCCAGAATCAATGCATGGCACTCTTGACACTCAGCTCAGCTGTACATTGATCTTACAGGACTCACCACTGCACAGAGGGCATTAAGAAGGTTGTTTGCCTCTTGTCTGTCTCTTATTTACAGACCTGTTGAAGTATTTCAGTTTGACTACAATTACAAAAATCAGGTGTCTTCTACACTAATCTATTCATGTTCATCAAGCAAAGCACAGCAATGGAGAACGTTTTCCTTTCTTACACCCTTTAGACCCTAGAAATCATCAGAGAAAACTCTGAAGTTCCCAGCTCTTACTCCTCTTAGAAAACATTGTTATCATCACCTCTACAGAGATCACCTGGCCCAGCTCTGCCTTGGGGGCACAGCTCAGCATAGATTGTATTTCCTTGTTTTAATTATCTTAAATGAAATAAAATTCCAGTCTTCCAAAAGAGTATTTTCCTAAAAAGCGTGTCTTAGCACAGCAAACTAACACACACCAGGAGTTGCTTTCCCCACTCAGACCCCACAAAATCCACAAAAGTACTCAAGGAAGACTTTGGACTTCTGCTCAGAAGCATCAGAGTGGTTTGGATGCAGCCAAGGTAATGCCAGTTTATCCCAGAGAAATACTTGGATAACAGAAGATGTTTCTTCACTGACAGGGTTGTCAAGCACTGGAACATCACATCCAGGGCAGCAGTGGAGTCACCATCCCCAAAGGTATTTTAAAAACGTGTATTTGTGGCACTTGGGGACATGGTTTGGTGATTGACTTGGCAGTGCTGAGTTAATAGTTGGACTGGATCTTAAAAGGTCTTTTCTAACCCAAAGGACTCCACGATTCTATTGGTCCAGTGTATCCCCAACCCACATAATCAAACAGCTGTTTAATCAGTTATCAAAATAAATAAAGGGGAAAGCATCTCCATATTTGCACATCTCTGCTTGTACAAATTTCAAGCTTCCAAGTAAACAAGGGATGGAATGGACAGGTAAGAGCCTATGGAATTTTCAACACCACTTTACCTGTGAGGAGATAATGGATTGCCTCTGCAGCTTTGACTGCACACAGGATGACAGAAAATATATTTCTGATGTGAAACCACATAACCCAACCCACACATTTAAAACATGAAGAGCACAATTAGTGCTTCAGAGATATTCATGTGCTTTCCTTTACACACCCTGCCTTCCTCAGAGAAGGCAGATTCCTGTAGCCTGCCTACAGAAATGAGAAAATGGTCAGAAAAAGCAGAACAGTAATTGGGAGGTTATCCTGGACAGCCAGTCAGAGTCAATAGGAGAGCTTAAAAAATAGTGAAAGTTGGCATCTCTGTCAATATTACCAATTACTTCTCATTTCCATAAGTCTTTCCCTCAAATCCATTACTTCAGCAGCCATAGAAAGTGAAATGGATTCTTAGAGAAGCCATCAGTGCTTCTATCTGCAGAACTAATGAAATTACTGATCAATAAGACTGTAGAACATCTGCCCCACAACTCCCATCCCTCCTCTGTACTCTGGTCCTACTCACCTCAGTGGCAAAGTGACAGAGCTGCAAAATGAACCTGAGAGCCCAAGACTGCACAGAGCAGTGCTTCTGACCTCCACCTCTCTCACAGCTAAGCCTGTTGCTATTACCAGTCTACTCAGCTGCTGACTGTAAGGGAACAATAAAAGGAAAATAAGCTGCCTGCATTCAAGTCCAGAAGTTTTTGCCTATGGTCTCAAGAGAAACAAACAAACAAAATCACCTATTATATTTTAAAAGCTAAGATGCTTCTTGTGGATCATCTCGTTCTCACGGGAACAGAATGAAAGGGCTTGAAAAAATCCTTAGCTAAGGCTCTAGAGAATCCCCAAAAGCCTTCCTGATTCATCAGTGCACACATATGAGTGGGCTGTGGAAAGCCACCCCAAAAATAGCAGCTGTTGCTCTGCTAGGCTTTGTCCCCCACCTGCCTACACACAACCTTTGCTGTCCTTCCTCCTCAACACACCAGTGCACGTGAGAGAGTTTATACTCTCCTGTGCAATGCTGTGACAGCAATATGGCAGCATTTACTGTGGCAGGACGACAATGATGTTTTACAAAATACCGTAAACAATGCAGAAACAGCTTTTGTCTTGCAAAGCATTATGTTAGAAAAGTGACAGAAATCCCAGCAACTCGATTCTGTGATGTGCTGTGCACATCCAAACCCCAGCATAACGGAAATAAAGAAAGAACTGGAAAAACAGGCATGGCTAATTCTTTCAGCTAAAAAAAGATGATGAATTTTCTCTTTAATGGTACAATCATGGTTCAAACATAAAACAACAACAACAAAAAAATCCCAACCTTGCCTGTGTATAGTGTTATATGATAGTTCCAGGGTTCCAGTAGGCAACTTGTTTTAATGTAGTAGAGAAGTGCCTGTCCACAGTGTGAACACCATCCACAAGAAGTCAAAGATCCTCTGACAAGTACAGAAGATGGAAATTAACTGCTTCATGCTACTTCTGTAATTTAAGATCCCTGCACTGATACCACATGCAGCACACAATTCACTGTCAGCATTATCAAACCTCTAATCACACTTGCAGTGTTATTTGAGCTTCTTTCCTTAACAATTCCCAGCTGAGAGCATTACAGATCATTGCTCACATTCCATTAGTCAGTCCCGAGCCAGGAGTTGTGTCTTAAGAAATGGCCAGGGCATTGGAAGATACTCGTGTTATCTTTTCAAAAGAAACTGCTGGAATAACAGCAGCGTTCAGTGTAGCAGATGTCACTGTTTAGAGAGGGTAAATACACAGTCCTAAACATCCCAACAGGTTTTATACTGTAAAAGCCCAGAGCATGTTACAGTAACCACATCACAACCCCTGCAGAGATGAAGTCATAAGACATCCATCACACAGAGCACCGAAGATACTGGAAAGCAGATATCCCTCATTACCTCCACTTCCAAACCCCCAGGGGAAGGAGAGGCAAGCACCAGGCACGTCCATCTCTCCTGCTGCAGTTCTGGGTCAGTTCCCTGGCAGAGCCTCTCGGTATCCCCAGGATGCCTCTCCCCACTAACAGGGTGGGCTGTGGTGGGTGTTTGCCTGGCATGAAACACATCAGGTGACAAGAGCAGCACTTTGTTTGACACGTAGCACTGGGTGCCTTACAAAAGCTTTGATCTCAAGCCTGTCACAGTGTGGAACGTGGGACTGGCCACACTGGTGTGGGTGAGCTCATAGTGCTGGCAGTGACAGCTTCAGAGCACGTGCTGGAGAGGGGAACAGCGCTGGCCATGCCACACAGAACGGAAAGAGCAACAGGACACGAGTCCAACACAACCTACCAGAGGACATGCAGGTACAGTCCTGCTGCCTGACTCAATCCTGGCAGGTCTCAGGGCAGCAGCTGGGACACCACCAAGCTCCAGAGAAGCCCAGGCCTTTACCCAGGCATTAGCCCAGACTCTATGCAGTGAGCTCTTCATTTGCATCGGAAGTGAAGACATTCATTTGCATCACCCTCACTGTATTTTAAAAGCACTTTCCAGCATAAATTTCACTTCAAAGTTCAGTGCAAATCAAAGCTTCTTGATGTGATTGAGTTCTGTCCTTTTCTCTCACATCCTTCATAGCAAAATGCCTACATCAAGCCACTTCAAATTATACCACCACTAGATGCTATTTCTCACCTCATGAGATCAGCTGCATCCTTTACTAAATGCTTGTTTTATATTTACCTCCTGCATGTTGATACTTCATCATGATTTCAGGTAGCAGTACATTTAAAAGACAACATTATACACCAGAATTTTATCAAGCACGGCCAATTATGCAAATTCCTCCAAAAATTATTTTCAAAGAAAAGAAGGATTGATTGTAGAGATTTACCATTTACACAGACAGTGATTTAGGAGGGTATTTTAATTGCTAATATGCCTAACAAAGATGTGGGATTTATTTGTAAACTTCAGGCCTACGAAATTGAATGTCAACACCAGATAATTATCATGTCCTATCCAAAATGCTAAACTTAATCGAAATACTCTTTGTAGTAAATCAACAGTCAGCATTAGTCTTAATGAAAGTTGATTATGATGCTGCCTGTACATAAAAAGTAAAGTACCAGTCACACAAGTACCACATACCTCAAGAAAAACAATGCATAATTTCTCATCACTGCCTGGCATGAGAAGTATGACAATGGCATTGTGTTTGATCCACTCCATAGATGTTGGTGCTTAGGGCCAGGTATCAAACCAGTTTGGATGAGGGCCAGATTCCATATTTCATTCTGGCCTCTATGCTCAAGCATTAATTCAGGACACCATACACTCTTCAGTTTCCATTCTTCTCAGGAAGACACTTCACAATACATGATTAACTATTTTTTCAGCAACAGCTTATGATGTTCACCTAGAAAATTTTTACTATTTCTAAACCTTTTGTTTTGTGCCTCATCCTTCTCTTTTTCTCCAATCTCTTCCACCTTTTTGTCTCTCCTTTAGCTTCCCTCTCTCTTTTCCTGCTCTAATCTTTGACAACAGCTCAGACATTAAAAATCTGTGTGTTGAGGTTGACTTTTGCAATTTCATTCTTAAGTGTACTCTGTGCTGTTCTAAGCCAATTTCCCACTTCTTAGACCACCCTAACGTTGAAATATAACAAGTCTACACTTGGTTTTGCAGAGGTTTCCTGTTTAATTTGCTAATCTCTCTCCAGTGCTAATATCACAAAGAAGCACAATTTAAACTGCCATAACACAAGAGCACACATATATCCTGTTTCCACGATTTTCACAACAATCAAATCCTGTTTGAATACAAATGCACCTTTCATGGAATATACTTATGTCTTCTGAAAATTTGGAGTTCCATACCATGAAAGAATTCTGCTCAAACTGTGAGGAGTCACAAGTGTTTCAACCAAAACCAAGATGATTTGTTTCTCAAATGCTCTTATGGTGACTTATAGAAACTCCTTTTTCATTGCTATTCATTCCCCTTCTTTTACAATGTGGTTCGTGGGAGATGTCTCCTGCTTTGGCCTGTGAAAGACATCCAAATTATCCAGGAAAAATTCACACTGTGTGAGTCTTGATGTGCAGTTTGCAACACCCAAGAGTCTTCTGCTTTATCCTGCACTCGTGTCAGACCAGAGGAACTAAACCAATCCTAACCTACGTAGTTCTTGCCCAAAGTGAATGGGAAGAAAAACTCCTTTTGCAAGGTAACCAGTTTACACATAAAGAGATATTGTTGTGAAAATAATTCCAAAGCCATCCCAAATCTCATGTCATTCCGTGGCTGGAATACCAGGATTCTAATCTACCAGAACAAAAAAGGCAAGGCAAGCTGCAGTGATTCTTGCACAGCTCCACCATCCACCAGAAAGCCAAGTGAAAAAACTCCAGGAATAACTAATGGCTTGCAAATTACTTCAGGAATAGACATTGCTCTGTTAGAAAAATGTAGGGGGAATCATAAGAATGTTTATGGCTTCCACTAGGAAGCCTCAACACACTGCATTAACAGATGCAGATTCTTAAATAATTAGATCATAGCATGAATAGCAGCACTTTAAGGCATGATATTTGCATTTGTTCTACAATAAAAAATACATTTGCCCCATTCTATTTTAAAACATACCCTTCATAAAATAGAGAATCCCAGTTTCAAAATCAGCAAGTCAAAAATTGCACAACTGTTGGGAGCAGAGGGGACCCATATTTCCATGCTGCCTCCCTGGATAAAAAAATCCACCTCACATGCTGAGTCCTCTATGAGGCCTCAGAACTGGGACATGCAAACAAGTTTGGGTTGCAGTTGTTGTTTTCAAAGTTATTTGCTCTTCTCTGTGCTTGTCTCTCCCTTCCCACTATGCTGTTCCAACATTTGATCCTTCCACCACCCCACGCCATGTCCTACGAGCTCCCTGTGCATTCCATGTCTGTTGTGTACAGGCTGCTCTTCCCGCTGCGTGCCATAAACAAAGACTCTGCTCATACTCAAAATAGTTTATTCTCCCAGTAGGAACAAGACATAACAGAAAGACAATATTAAAATAGACAGTGTTAACATATGTCTCTTGCTAGGAGACTGCTGTCTCCTGGGGATAGCCAAGGCAGCCTTAATTTTCCAAGTAACCCTAGGAAGCGTGTGCACATCTAGGACAGCTCCCTCCAGAACTCCTCGTGTTGGGCAAGAAAATCCTCTTAACTATCTCCCACAGGAGAGGGACTGACCCCTGTCACAACTTTGGTTAAGGAGGAGGAAACCCTGAGCAGTCAAACAAGTGGGATAAATCCAAGGGGAGGCCAGTCTGGAAACTCGAGACCTCTCTTTGTTCCACAACAAGTACCTGCCATCTCAAACATTCCTATCTCTCAAGAAACCACCTTTAAGTAAACTCATGTGTTCCTACAGTAAAGGAGCATTACCTTGGCCAACAAGGGATTCCCTAGCTGTGACCATCACCACAGCTGTCCCAGAACCATCCCTGTTCCTCACGCCTACACTAAAAAGTGTCAACCCCAAAACTTTCTTCTTCCGACAATGAGAACATGAAACAAAAGCATGATGGCTTTGTGTTACAGATGATTCTTTTTAAACACAAACCTCAAGCACTGGAAAGCCAAGAAATTGTCATTTTAACAGGATGAAACTGTTGGTTTTGTCAAAATCACCAAGGAAGTTACAAAGCACATAGACAGTGGTGGAATAGTCTGTGTGCTTTGCACCTGTACCACCATGGTTTGATAACAGCATCATCTCCCCTCACTTCTTTTTCCCTGAAAAATTTTAGTATTCTGTGATACTGAGCTTCTCCTTTTCAGCCTGTGTATCACTCTCCTGAATTATATGTGCATATTCCAGCAAATAAGGGGAAAAAGTGTGCCTTCTGTTTGCCCTCAAGCTATTTACAGGTCAATTTTAATGATGGACATGAGAACTAAGAGTTTGCCTGAGGGTTTGAGTTCCCAACTCCATCTGACTCCCAGGCAGTCCCCAACCCCTTTAAAATTCACAGCAGAGTTACCATTTCAAACAGTGTTTCTAATATTCTTTAAACAAAAGAAATCATACAAAAATCCTCAAAACTAAACCAAGCCTGTGTCAAACAATTTATGCAATTCTCAAGAAATGAAAAACGAGTGAAAATATGAATAATTGAATAGGACTCTGTTTCCTAAAATCTCATGGAATATTTCCTTTGTCTGAGACTCCCTGGGGCCTGTGCTACTGAAAACACTGTCAGTTAAAGCTCTTCCATTTCCATGAGCTGCCTCGGGAGTGGGAGCGTATTTATCGCTGTTGTCACACACCCTGTTCTGAGAGTATCAACTGCTGAGAACTCATCTGCTCGGTGCCACTCACTTTGGGGCACCTGAAGGACCCTGAGGTCGCCCCTCACAGCAGCAGCACTAAAACAAGGGGAGATCACAGCTATTCTCTGCTAGATTTCCTTGTGAGGAGCGGTGTGAGAAGGCACCAGCAGCTGCATCCGTGCTGAGGCAGTTGTGGTTTGTGGTCTGGGCTTTAGCACCCAAGCTCCAGTGCAGGCAGGAGCACCACACTGCAGCACGGGGACTTCAAAAACCAGATTCAACCCTTCTGTGACAATAAGCCAGAAAAATATGAATTACTACCTTGGGAGGCCTGTGGTAGGGTGCCACAGCTCCAATCTGCCTTCTCACCACCCAGCACACAGCCAGAGCAAAGCTTAAGATAATATTTATGCTGAATACATCTTCAGTGTAGAAAATTGCACCAAAGGTAGAAATATGCATATAAATTCAGCTATCCCCGACCAGCCATACCCTCCTGCTGAGACACACAGGGAAATTCACACAAACACCTCATAAGAGCCCGACTGTATCAAAGAGTAACCAAACCCTTGGGCCACCATGACCAAGGCTGCTTGAAATGTGCTATTTCCACTGACTTCATCAAAGGGGAAAAATAATTAACAATTGCTTTAGCTCCACTGGTGAGAAAGACACTGTCAGACAAGGAAGGCTCTCTCTTCTTTTAAATATAGAAAGTTTTTTTCTCCTTTTCTTTTTCCTCAGTTGTCTTTCCTTGATTAAAAAGGAAAGATTTTACCCATGTGACTTCTGAAACTTTGTAGTTATTACACTCAGGATGATCCAGAAGTACCGTACAAGCACAAGTCAAGTACTGGCTGCTCCCTTTTATGATAGCTGAAGACCTGGTCTCAAGGTTTTACATTTGTCACTAAAACAAAAAGTCAAATATTACTGAGCAATTTGTGCTGTGGTCCTGCTTCAAAGGTGATGTTTCTTGTAGAAATTAATTCTCATTTTATTTTGGGATCCAAACTATTTCTTCCTATAGCAATAGTGTTTTCTAGAGGTCTGAATTTCAGAAGAAAAATCCTTCCAAGGAAGGCTTTTATTTTGTGCTGTCTCATCTCTTTTGGCAATAGTTACAGTAACTAGAGAGATTTTTCTAGGTTTGATGTTGTTTGTTTTAAAAGAGAAACTGTTACCAATATGTCACTGAGAATTCATTTAACAAAGCCCTCAATGAGTGTATTTAAGGGGGAGAAGAAGAGATTGTAAGAATGAAGAATGTGAAAGAATTGTTATTATGTTGGTGTAAGCAGCTATACATCATTACTTAGCTTAACAACTGAACTATAAAAAAAGATAGTTCTAGCAATAAATATATTTTGTGAGACATAATTCTGTGTATCTGAGACATGGCCCTCTTGGGTAGAGCATGAATTTAGATTATGGAAATATTACTTACTCGTGAACACTTCCTAAATGTCTCCAGGTAAACAAAACGTACATCTCTCCAGCAATATTGACAGAGTTATTATTAAATATTATATGGAAGTAGCTGTAAACAACCTAATATGACAGAGTGTGCTCTTTGTAAAAGATTGTGCACACATTACCAGAGGGGGGGAAAACCAAAAAACCAAACCAATTGAAGGAGTGTTCTGACATCATCTGCTCTTTTTTTTTTCCCCCTTAAAGAAAAAATTGGCCTCATTGATCTTGCAAAGCACTTCAGCCCACATTGCAGTGCGTGGCTCACACTCTCCCAGGACTCTGGCTGCCAGGCACACAGGGATGGAGCAGGCTGCTGTCACATCTGGAGGTCACAAAAGGCACTTTGCTATCCTTCCCCCTTGCACTGACGGGCACGAGGAGCAGCAATGCTCACAGGAAATCTGCCAGATTATGCTTTTGTTTTGCAGGGTATAGATTGAGCAGAAAAGCAGTGGGTACCAGGACAAGCTTATGAAAAACAAATCCAAGTGTTGCCAGTGGTTTTGTCTACAGCCCTCCCTTCTGGGCGAGGCAGCACTTTCCAGGTCCCACTGCCTTCACAGCGGGGCAGGGGAGAGGTGTTGAGAGCTGCCCCTCCCAGCCCAGCACTGGGAGCCGCTCTGCCACTCAGAGTGTGAGGAGAAACCTCCAGCTTTCCAACCTCCTCCCCTGATTTACACACGAGGAGCTGATACCTGTGCACCAGGAGCAGCATTGGCAGATTGTTGTGGTTTGCAAGGCACTGAGACCCTGCAATTGGACAAATTAATGGGGCACTACCCTTCCTGTGGCCCTCTCCCCATCTCCCATGCACTGACGTGGTCCTTGGTGCTTCCCCACCCCAGCAGCAGGGCAGGCAGGGAGCCCGAGCCCTGGTGCCACTCACCTGCTTTCACCTTGGGAGAAAGCTCTAAAGACAGGAAATAAAGACATTCCCTCTTCTGCACATCAAGTTTAATTACTTTTGCTCTGCAGATCCCCTCCTGGCCCTCAGATAAAAGTATCATCTCCTTACAGTAAGTTGGAAAAATACCGCAGGGAATGAGCCAGGGTTTGAATGGAGAGCTCTGCACCAAGAATTTCATGTCTCTCATCGGGGAGCAGGATCTGAGGTGACTCAGGTGAGCCAATCAACACTGCTCAAATTATACAAAATTCATCCAACTTCACAGTGAGCCCCTGATGAAGAATTATTCAAATAAGTTATAAAAAGAAATTCAAATGCATCAGACTATTGCCACCTGTTTGCAAGAAATTTATGAACAAAAATGAAGTTTCATGAATAAATTATTCACACGTTATCTCCCCATTGCTTTTCATTAACTTTGATAAAACACACTTTCATCTCTTTCCCTTGCAAATCATTTGGACAGATCAACCTTTTCACTCAACATATTTTAACTAAACAGTAATAAATCCTGAGTAACCAAGCAGTCTTTATGCTAAGAAATCAGTGCCTATCATAGCCTGTATATAACAATCTGGGTTTCATTTCTTTGCTGAGCAAAACCAATTCCATTTCCAGAATGCCATCACTGGTAACAGACATTTAATAGGCTGGCTTTCTCCAATAAGCTGTATCTTTGAAATAAATCTTGCTGACTCTAATGCTTATAGAAACACTATCTGGGTGTGCTGTGAGACACTTCGAATATCTACATCCCAAAACACCCTTTCCAATTTTGTGGCAAAGAAGCCTTCATGAACAATATCGAATTCAGTCAATCAGATTATTGCATTAAGAAGTCTGTGCCCAGCTGCTGGAAGGCAGCCTGAGTTTCCTCTGACTCTAAAAGAGCAGAATTAGTCACAGATTCCATCTTTGTTACCGATAGTCTTAACACCTACATGTGTCAAACCATAAGACATTACAGTTTTGTTGTTACAAGAAAATATTTGGAAGCTTAAGCTAGCCTTCAAACAATATGTAATCATCCATGGATTTAGGTGTGTGACAAAGTCCAAACAAAGGTAGTGGACTTCACTAGATAAGTCTTTTGTCACTGTAGCAAAGAATAAAAGATGCAGCTCTGCTTTGCCCTAAAGGGCACCTCAGCCCTGGCTGCACAGGCAGCAACTGCAAGTGAACAGAAACATTCACTCAGCATGGCAGAGCCCAAAGCCCAGCGAGGTCAGGGGCCGGGGAAGAGGGAGCAACGGCTGCTCATACATCATGGTGCTGCTGCTGCCACCAAAAATCCCTTGAAATTATCTATCATCTTGCAAGGTACTGGGCCTTATTACAAAACCCAATCATGCAAAACCTGAGTTTTACAAACACCTCAAACACGCAAACCTTTTATTCTTTACAGCCAAGACAAGAGAGTCTATGTACCCGTCCACTATATTTGCCTTAAGCAACCCATTACAAATGAATAAAGTCATTCATAAACACCAAAATGCATATGCTGAGGCTGTAATAAGCAACTGGCTTTCTCCAGCTGCAACACGCATTAGACAAAATTGTTCAATTTACATCAATTATTTTGAACAATAGAAACGAAGTCGTTACAGAGAGCACTGTCCAAGTAACATTCTGCTCCGTTATTGAGATGGCGTTCACCAGCACGGCAATCCAACATTCCCTTTGTGGTTGTTTCAACCAGCATTACAGCATCGCCCACAGAAACAACCTTCAAACACCATCCCCATCCACAGCAACACCCCTGGGTAATTCTGGTTTGCAATGCCATTGCTGGATTTAGCACTGAGAATTTAAGATGGGTGCAATAAATTAATTCTCTCTCCTCACGGACTGTAAATATTAGGAGTGAGGAACCTTTGGTGTAACTCATGCATCTGCTCTATTTCACAGTGTTTATCAGTGTTTCATCTGTTCACCCATATGGGCTGCCTCATTTTTATAAGGAATTACTCAATATTAGAGATTCATGCTCTGGAACATTCCACACACTCTTGATATGATGATTATAATTAGATGTGTGAACCAAATTGATGCTCGTGAAACCCTGAACAAATAACCTGCGCAGCCATACAAGAGCTTCAGATTTTAATATACCCTAATTTATGTTTGGAGTGCTAAAACACTAATAATACCAAGGAGTAATTGGCTGCCATTTAAAAACCCTATTAAACTAAAATATGTTAACATAAACCTGTTGTTAGCAGGGAATAAGCAGTTGTCACCTAGAACACTGTTCCTCTTCCACTTCCCTCTGCTTTTTCTTCTGATCTGAAAACTCAGGCACCAAATGGAGTCACTGTTTGGGAAAATCTTCTCATATTGTTGGCGCCTCTAGAAGTGATTTTTTTTTTCCCCCCCAGCATAACCAGTTTCATACTTTCCTTACCCAGACATACTTTCAGTGACACAGTTTGACCTTTCTCATTGTGACCCTTGGTGACTCCTTCTTGCTCAGGGTCAGTAGAAAAACACATCAAACCTGCCCCAAGCCAAGTAACAGAGAAACTCCGAGCGGCCACAGGAATCACACAACACTGAAATTCACACAGCACTGAAAATATTTTTCCATGAAACTTTATCTGTGAGGTCTAAAAAGTGAGAGGCTACAGAGCTTTCCTGTCACACCCTGCTTCCAACTCATACACAGGCCATGAAGTGCCACCAGCCCTAATCTCATCATTTAACTCTTACCTACATCACTCACCACTCTCAGTAGGGTATTTTCATGATAGTTTCTAGAGAAATTTAATTTCTACTGCTTTATTTTAAAAAATAGACCAAAAAAATCTTGCCACTTTATCTCTCATAGTTTAGGGAGAACTTTTTTTCCACTCCTTTAAAGCTATTTCAACTCTCAGGATGAGCACTGTGTTTAGATAAATCAAGGGCAGCAACGACTGGGCTCATAATTCCCTCTTTAAGGGAATCACAATTATGATAATGGGTTCTATTCATGGCATTCATATGTTTTCAGGTATAAAATAGAGGCCTACAGCATCAGGAGCTTACATATGTATCAAAGCAAAAGCATATTCAACTACAGAATGAGCAACTACAGTGTCATAACATGCAATGCTGATTTTTAAAAGATTAGTAGGTTATTTGAAAGGAAATGTGAGCAGTTTAATAAACTTCTCTTTAAGGACATCTACTAAAAGCCAGAGCAGCTTTCTCCAAGTGAAATGTAAAGTATAAAACAGAAGACAGACATAAGACATTAATTTTCAAAGATCCACCCAAAACATCTATCACTGATTTCCGTACGCAGCTTTCAGATCCAGCCAGGATTTTTTATCACATCTCCTTTCTATTCTCACAGCAGGATCAGGACACACACACAGATTCATATTTTTAGCCAAGACAAACCACCACACACTCACACCCAACTCAGCAGTCCCAATGCCACCTCATCAGCAGTAGCCTGGTGCTCTGTCTGGTGACAAGTGACAGGCAGCAGAGGAGCCCCACAAGGTTAAAATCAGAGGTGACTCCTGGCTGGCTGAAACAAGCTTTCGGTTTCCATTGCAGTGACACTAAAAACAGGTGAACAGTGAGAGAAACTGTCCTGTCTGAGGCACAGCAGGCAGCTAATTATTGGGTGGGAGATTGTTTCTAGTAGCTTTAAATAAAAACTTTCTCTGCGTGTTTAACAGGTTCTATCATACACCCCCTCTTTGAATTCCGGGGGAAAAGATGTGTGTGGGTTCTGGGTTGTTCGTTGTTTGGGTTGTGTTGGGCTTTTTGGGGTTGGGGTATTTTTTTCAGAGGGAGGGCAGTAGTGGGTTGGAATTCTATATAGACAGAAGTCAGCCCCTTTGTTTATTAGCTTTGAGTTTGGGTAATGAACATATTAATGAGCTTTCTTGGCTTGGCAGTGAATGATTGTTTTTTAAAGTTGTAAGAGAGGCAGCTGGTAGCTGCTCTGCAGAGGGGAATTTATCTGTGCCTTACCCACAGCATCACATCCCTCTGGTGAGCACCAGCTCCACACAAATGCTGCATCAAAGACTGAAGGCAATTTGTGCTGCTTCATATCCTTAGTGTAAGTTTCCAGCAATTATTTTTGTAGAAAAGAATAGAAGTTTCAGAGTAATTAGGCAGCCAGGTTTAGGAATTTAGGTATTGAAAAAATCACATGGGAATCAATGAACTCCCAATCATGATTATTTTATTATGTGTATGCATTTATATCTCTTCATAAGAGAATTTAGGCATTCCTTTTGAATACATATATGTGAGTGCAAGTGTGATAATATCCATATTTTCACAAGAATCTCAGTCTGCAGTATCTTGACAAACCTTTTAAATTTTAATGTTTAATTTCATACTGACATTTTAGTTTCCTGTGAGAGGTTCTGAACGTGACAGGAATTTCAGCAGTGTAAAAATTGCCAAAAGGCTTTTACCTGCTTGAGAAAGAACTAACAGAGCTATTATTGTCTGATAAACAATATGCCTGTACCCCAGATAGCTCCTCTGAATGAATTGAATGTCCCAGGGGAATCTGATTCAGCATCATTTTTAGATTACATTTGCAATTCTTCTCATCAATGAATTTATTGTCTTTTTAAGCAAGAGATATTTAATTGAATGTAATTAAATCACTACAATCAACACAGGTTTTAATAGCAAAGTGCTCCTTGATGAGTTTCATAAAGTAGGTTTAGTCAAAAGCACATGAGAAAAGCAGCAAGCAATGGTCCCAGCCTCTAGGTACACATGGCAATTTGGATAATATCCATGAACAACATTTTGATAGATTTGGGTTTTGTTGGGATTTATTTTGTCTGTCTAGTTCAAACAAGGCTGATATGTATTAAAATTTCTACCCATTAACATTATTGCATGTATCTATGAACAGCACCCCTGCAACCTCTTTTATTCTGACTTCAGCTGTGGAGGAGCCTTACTAACTTGTACTTTGATACTCAGTAATTGCCACCAAAAGACTCATGTAATTTTCATTCCACTAACTCAATAGGAATCATTTAACAGGCACAAATGTGTCCCCAGTTTTTAAAGGAGAGATGCAAAACCTTAATGCTGTTATGGATTCATATATGTTAACACATCTCCACTTAGTGCCTGATCGGATGATGTTTGAGGTCAGGATTTATATTTGATGGAATCAGTGACATTCAATAGAAAAATCTGAGCATTTGTACAGAAACAAAGTAGACTCCAATTTCAATAATCTAAACTTAAACCTGATTTCCAGAGCAACACAGCATTTATGTTGTTTAACATCACTACTCTTTCAAAGATGACAATGGCTTTTCATCTGCTTTGCATATATCTGTCCTGCTAACTGCACATTTGGAATATATGTATTTATTCCTTTCCAGACACCCAGGACAGGCTGCAAAGCCTGTACCAGTGTTCCTACTGAATTCTTATCCATAGGGATAGAGTCCATCAGTAGTTACAGGAACAAGACTGCCAGACTACATGATAATATATGTTAGTCACCTCTGAAATACTTTGAGGTCAGCTCAAGAAATAATCAAAATCAGGGTGAACAGTCCCCAGTTTGGTACATCACTTATGGACTTCAGAAGTCTTCCTAAGTAGCAATTTCTTGTAGTCAAGTCTGCCTGTAATTTTAAATTCATTTTAGCAAAAGCAGCTCTCCTGCTCTTGCTTTTCTGGTGAATATTGACTACAAGGAAAATAAGGTAGAGACCCCATAGGCAAGAGGACAAATCATGCAAGCTTGGAGAACACTGCCTGGTGTGAGGACAGTCACTGCCAGGAAACACCAGTTTAGTGAGCTTTGACCTGAGAACTGTAAGCAATACACAAAGTTTGGCTTTATATGACAAATTGCAACCCAGCAACATATTTCCAACTAAACCACACTGTGGCCCTTCACCATGTATCAACAGCACTCGAGAGAAGGATAACATTTGGGATTCTGTTCAGAACTCCCATCCTGGCTCTCTTTGGAGGTACTGTATAACAACTTTGAAACTACTCATCCGTTCTCACCTTAAGGCAGTTTTCCTACAATGCTGTTTTTATGGTGGCACTAAAGTCTCCATGTACCAGCAGCTTCCACTGGTGTGGAAGTTTTATTATCAAGTGAAAAAAATGCTGATACACAAAGTTACTGTAGGTTTAGCACCTGCTAAATTGGCACTGCTGTATCTGAGGCAGATCTGAGTCTATAGACTGGGGAAATTGAGAGCAGTAATATGACAGGTTTGATTGATTTAAGCACTAGGCTGATTTCAGCAGTGATAAACTGATCACAGTTTCCCTCTTCCCTACCTAAGAAAGGTTTTGTTTTCTAAAATGACTTTCAGACTATAACTTGGCTGCAAATCTGAGAACTCCAGAGCAATTTTACCTTTATTTTCAATGGTAAAACATCCTTTCTTATGGGTCCTTTGCTAAATCTAACATCAAGTCATTCATTCAAGTATTTAATTTTGTGTACATCTTTTTCCCCTTTCAGTAAATGTATTAATTGTTGCAGCAGTTCCATAAATCAGACACTTCAAAAAGTGTTTTCATTAGTATGGCCTGGAAAAGGCCATGGCATTTACAAAAACAAGAGAAAAAGTTACACTTTCATTAATTTAATAGTTATTACTGACACTGGATTCTTAGAGAACCGTTTTTACCATAAGGACAAAAGATATTTCAACAAACTACATATAACCAGCTGCTTTCAGAGATTTTGTGATTGTGTACAAAAACTCCATCAATTTCAATTACAACACCACATGGAAAACAGGGTATAAGTTTTCAAAAATGTCATTGTAGACCAAGAACTCAAAATATTTGTTATTTCTAAACTTAAAAAAAAATCCAAGAGCTTTACTTCATGAAGATCAGATCAGCACTTCAGTTACAATAAATTCCAAGAAAATAAAAAGTCCTGAATAATAATATGATCTCAAGATGGAGTCACATTGAAGTGATTAAATCAGCATAAGAAAGCATTGAAATATTCCTTTTAAAAGCTGAATTTCCTTTAAATGAGGTTTGCAGCACCATAAACAAAGATCCAGAAATGATGTCTAGGAAAAGAGCCCTAAGAAGGCAAAAAAAATGCTTTAAGAACCGGCATACAGCTACTTTAGCAGAAAAGAGTTCAAAGTCTGTCCAACAGGGTTATTTATCACCGTGGGGGCTGCCCATAAAACCCCTCTGTGCACAGGACCAGCACTCCCTCCCTGGATGGGCTCTGCAGCTGCAGGCGGCTCCAGGCAGCACTGCTGGAGCACAGCTCAGTCCATGCAGCAGCAGCAGCAGTCTGGTTCAGCTGGGTATTACACAGTCTGCTCACTCCCACCCAAACATTCCCAGATAATTCCTCAGTCCCTTATTGAGCACAGGACCTTTGGAGCAGACTCACAAGGAGGCTTAAGAGGATAAGAAAATAGGACCTTTGCTTTTTTTGATAATAAACTTTCAGCTCCTTGAAACTGTTTTACTGCTATGTGCTAAAACCCTTGGGAGAAGATGCTCAAGTAGTTCATTTATAGAATCAAGCAGAATTTTAAAAACCCCAACTAAAATATCCAGAGTGCAGAAAAGAGCTCGCAAACTTCTATCTCAAATAGTGCCTGCTCCACCTGTGTTTGACAGAGGGTCCTGGAAGTTTTTGAGTCTGCCTGGAGCAGAAAGTGTGATGAGGTAGGTGTTACCAACACCTTTTTACAACAGAACCACCTGCGGGGTGCCAGTGCAGACCCGGCTGGGGGGAGCAGCTGGGACACCTTGCCCATGGGCACGGAGCTCTTATCTTCCCTAAAAACCACAGTGTTTCCCTGCTGGCATAAAATTATTATCACTACTTTAATGATCAGAAATAGAAGCAACACCTTGTGGGAAGTGTACTGCAAGGCAAAAGCCCAGAGCTGCGTGTTTGTGCCAGGCAGGAAGGCAGCACCACGGTCAGAGAATCATCTCTGCTTAGCCTGCAGCCTCAGCTCCACAGTGCTGGAGCTCTTACTGCAACCTGCCCCAGAAGGATTTACACAGACACACCCCAGTGTGGTTCTCTTGCCATAACAAAGGCACTAAAACTTCCTCCTGCTCTCCACTGACTCGGGCGTTTAGCCCAGACAAAGAGACATAGATCAAAATCCTGTAAAACCCATAAGACTGCAGATAGCAGGCACCATACCCATATAATTCTTCATAAGTGGCAGAGCTGCCAAATCCTACCTAGCACAGTTCCAGCACTGCTCTGAGATTAGCATGAGGCTGAGATGCATCTGCATTTTTTAATTCTGTTTTTAAAAAGCAAACTGTACAGAAATCTTTTTCTACCTTTATTAAATAAAATGTACATGCAGGGAAAATAAAAGTACAGATGCATCATTTGAATACACAAATACAGTTTCCACAGAGAACTGTGAATCAGGTTTCTTCTGCTGTTATAATTTACAATTACTTATCACGTTAGCTCCTAATTGTCTTTTCAGAGTGCACTCAATTACAAAATTAGAATCCTTATCTTCCTGTAACAGCCACCTTCTAGACAGATCCACATAAAATGTGCAAATTGACTAGAAGAATATTTTTCCTTACACTTTTCCTGTTCACCAAAAGGTCCTAAATCAAAGCTTAAGTATGCTTTTGTTTTTCTGCTAAAGAAAGCAAAGCAACTGCTTTCTGGAAATGGCTTATTAGCCATTTGCTTACACAGAGACCAGGTGGTGTCATGGATTAATTCTTTTACACAAAATCATAATTTTACCTCTTTTATTTTAAGACCAGCTTTTGGCAGCAAGGCATTCAATAGCCCCTTTTTGTACTGACAGCAGCCGTTCATTTCAATTGAAGGAGGAAGAAACATTTCTTATTTCATCCTTTCCCCATCTCTTTTTAAAACCTGGGGAAAGTCTCAATGTTTCGTTCAACCTCCTCGTTTTATGGGTGTGGTCATCCACTTCAACAGGGCTGGAACAATTAGCAAAAATCACTTGCTGCTTTGACTGAAGCATTAATAGACGCTCCTCACATACCACTGCCTCATGTTGAGAAGGAGGGTAAAACAAAAGCACCCCAAAATGCCCTCCCATCTTTTGTACGAGGCTGTTTTCCCCAGCTGATCAAACAGGATGAAATGCAGAGCCCAGGCTGCCAAGGCCCAGGGCTGGATGCTTTGCAGCTTTAAACACGTCTCAAACACACTGGGGTTATTGTGATCCAGAAAATAAAATCTGAGCACCTTTCAAAGTCTGCCAGGATCAAATCTATGTTTCATCCAAAGCAGGAAAACTTTGACATCCTACAAATTCAACTGGTAATAGCCTGTGAAAAAGGACAGTTAAATATTAATGCCAGTACAAATAGCAGGCCTCATTCATTCGGAGTGCCATTTATTTCCCTCTTCCATGCTCTCCTGAATGTATTTGCATTTCCTTCCTAGAGGAGACCTAAGTAAGGCTTTCCACCCCAACTCATGAAACAGCTCAGCCACGTTTTTCACGTCTCTACACTGCTGTACACAGGAACACTCAGGCACAAGGGCCTGAACGCCAGCACTGCACCAGAGGCGTGTCAGAGTCTGCACACAGCTGCAGATTTGCACATCAGTGCTGATTCCCTGACGTGGGAGCCCCTGGTCACTGCTCAGACCCTGTCCTGGACGCAGCTCCCAAAGGGGAGATCCTCATTGTCCTCCAAGGTGGCACAAGGCTGAACACATCCAAGCACCAGCTGGATTAACAAGGTTTAGTTGTGAGAACTGAGGCTGCACCACCTCCATGACATTTGTAACCTCATCCCAGCCCACACGAGAAAAGTCTGTTTCTATCAATGCTGAGCACATTTGGGTGTGTGTGAAGCAGGGGAAACTGCCCTGAAAGGAGCCTGCACAGAGAGTTCCTGTCTGACAGCACAGTGCACGAAGGGTATTGTGCCCAGATTCAAGGTTTCATCTCCAAGTAGCACCAATTTCTCAACTTCTGTTTTTGGTTACTTATCTCAAAAGCATCCCATGGACAAACTGTTTTGGCAAAGATTAGAATGAAGAAGGACGTGTTATTTATGGGCCAGTTTAAAGTCCCTGGGAGTCTCTTACTGGACTTGATGGTTTTAACAGTAAAGGACCAAGGGAAAGGGATTTCTAGGATGGTACATGGATAAGTAGCATAATTCTGTCAGTCTGGCATTGTGTGTTGCAAGAAAGTCATAAGAAAGATGAATGGAGCAGACAGCAGAACTGCAGCTCTAAATGACAAGAAATACATTGCGAAGAAGGAAAAATTCTACAGTTTCAAGAGAGTCAAATTTTTGGTGGTTTTCAGATATGAACAGAACTCCTCAGGAAAGCCCAGAGTTGTGTTTGAGTAACCCTTCATAACAGACATTTAATCCACTTTCCAGCCTTTACTTGCCATGATATTTTTGCCATTTTGTGATTTCAAGGTAACTGCATAATTTTGCATACATTTAAGGGAAGTGGTTAATCATTATTAATTCCATTGGTATTCTCAGTGCTAACAGTAACCATTGACCTATTTGACAATATTGCACATTCCTTTAGCATTAATGTGATTGTAATATGTAAATCCATAGGAATTCAATTGTAAATTACCATTATTCAATGGACTTAGCTTCAATGCATAATTCTGCAATTTGTGCAGAAGGAAATTACATGTTGACTCATAAGACATAACTTTTCAGGGCTTCATAAAACCAAATGTGAACAATTTGTACCTATAATTACATTAAAATGTAAGTGACATCTAATGCAGCTGTATTAAAGGAAATATACTGCTTATATCTTTAGCCACGTTGCTTAAAGGAAAATGCTTCATACCAAACTAGCTACTTGCATCACATACTCACATAACATAGATTTACTTAAAAGCCAGCAATATGTCAGCAGCAGTAAAGGCATTAATCTAAAGTGTATTAAAGAGGAAGTTTTGACAATTTGAGTTTTAAATATATTACTTTTCAATCTAACATAAAAACCTTCAAGGGTCTGTTCCAAAGTCAGTCCCTGGCTTCAGGGTGCATTGGATGACATCCTGGCAAAATCCTTCCTTTGTGGGGAAGCAACACACGGAGCAGCTGAGGACACTTGGTCTGTTCAGCCTGGAGCAGACCGAGGTCAGAGCTCTCCCTGGGCTGCAGCTCCTCCCCAGGGTCAGCTCCAAACTCTGCTCCCTGTGACAGGACCCAGAGAAATGGCTGGAGCTGTGTCAGGGGAGGGTTGGGCTGCATATCAGGAAAAAGTTCTTCCCACAGAGGGTGGTGGGGCACTGAACAGGATCCCCAGGGAATGGACACAGCCCCAAGGCTGCCAGATCTCCAGGAGCATTTGGACAAAGCCCTCTGGGACAGGGTGGGATCGTTGGGGTGCCTGTGCGGGGCCAGGGGTTGGACTCTATGGTCCTTGTGGGTCCTGTCCAACTCAGGATATTCTATGATTTTCACAAACAACACAACTTTCTTAAAGTCCAAGGGACTTCACAGCGCTTGGGCCAGGACCTCAAAGAAGATCAATTTAAACCCACTCTCACCCTGAAGTGGACACAGAACTTGCTCTACTCAAGAGTTGATCCCATTATTTCTGTGGGCTTTTTATGAAACTACTGGAGGAAGTCAGACAATACATAGCATCAAAATGTCAATCATGTTCAACCAAGATTTCATTCCATGCTCTCAGGAGTGTCATTGAGTTCAAACAGAGCTCTGTGAAATGATCAGAATTTTATCTACATGTTTTAAAGGAAGTGATCTTTTCAAGTTATTCACTTGAGTAATTTCATTGATGTTTAAATTTAATAGAATTGCTCACATATACATTGGAGGTTTGGTAGTTAGTAGTCAGTAAAAAAAAAAAAATCCAAACTTTTATCAATGAAGTTCAGATAAGAACTTTAGAAAAGAAAATTTTTTGCTCCAGGCTGTGCAGTAACACAAAATTGGGCTGAAAATTTCATGAGAAGAGGCTTTTATGGTCTGCTCACTTTAGCCAGAAATATTGCAAGAACAATTTCTGATGATGAAGACTAGAGCTGTGAACTCAATATTCTGCTCTTTTGGGTACAAGGTTCATTTGAAATTCTAGAAATAGAGGGAATTAGAAGGAATATATTCTTGGATTTATCACCTCAGGATTTTTTAAGGTCAACTCATGAACCCATTTCAGATGGAAATTAAATTTGCATCTGTCAATAACCAAGTCTCAGAACATGGAATTGGCTCAGTTCAATAATCTTTGAGCCAAGGAGAACTGAACTTAACAGAAAAACCCCATGTTTCCTAGCTAGTAATGTCCTGTTAGCAACTTCTTCCTCTTCCTAGCATCATTCCATTTCCCCTGGTGCTTTTTCAAGCTCTCAGCAGTAGTTTTACTCAGTAAGATGGAGCACACAAACAAGGGGTACATCTCTGGTCATACTTGCAGCAGACCCTTGCCATCAAGGCTGAAGTCCACAGGTGTTGGGACAGTGATGTTCTAACATTCCACCCCCCAGCAAAGGCTGAGGAGAGCAGCACAGCCCAGCATCACCATGCACACACAGAGACAGTCCTGCAGCGCTGGAATAACGTCACAGCTCTCGCTCCTTCCATCCTCCTGCTGGCTCTGTGTGCACATGGATCAACGCCTGCATCCTACAGGTGCCAGAAATTCATGTTCTACCTTCCTGTCTCTGCATCCAGCCCAGTGATTAAAAGACAGCAGGGACTAGAGTGATCTCAATACACAAAAGGGATATAATTGGGCTCAGTACATTCCTAAATTAATCCAGCATTTCAGGGTAGCATTCCTTGGGCTGCAGCAGATATTCAGCACCCTCACATCTATCAGTACAATTGTCGCAAATGCCAAAGTGTACTTTGCCCCTTCTGCAGCAATATTCTGCTTTGCCCTTCTCTCTTCTCTTTTCTTTTAATGGCTGCAGGGACATCAGGTGTTTCTCAACCTTTATAGCCAACAAAGCACCAAGTCCACAATTGGCTCAAAACCTTTCTGTTGTACCTGCAGCTACAGCTGTCCAAGGCAGATTTTTGTCATTTTGGACCCAAGTTCTTTGAATTATTGATGGCAAAGACAGTCATACAATATTTAGTAGATTTAGCTACCTCCAGACAGTGTAAAGTTTTAATCTTTCCTCCTCCATTTATAGCACAGAGATGCACATACACAAGAAAAACCAAGCAGCTTAGAATTTCTTTAGCTGCAAACTGTGTCTGTTAGTTGGCATTGCTGCAGCCTTAAAGAGTGAGCGTAGAGCTGTGCAACAGAGCTTGCTCAGGAAAAGGACGTGCTGAAGTGTGCTACCTACAGAACAGAACATTTGATATTTCTGAGAGACAGAAGGATAAGAAATTCCCCAGAGAGAGTGGGAAGGATGATGCACTGGCTTCTGCTGTGTTTCTGCTGATCACCTTTTGATATCACCTTGGTTTAGCTGTAGGACTGCAGGGCTGGGAGCAGCATCCCTCAAAACGAAGTGGAAAAGGGAAAGTGTTAAAGCTCAGTGGGTTCTCTGTAAGCATGTTAGAAAAGAAGCAGAATAAGGCTGGATTGCAGATTATTCAACACACATTTTGCCACGGGGAATAATCTTCCCATAGAACTAGCAGCTCTTTTGGTTTTCACTTCAATAGCCCCATTGGGAGGCTTTTAGCATTGACTTCTTCCTCCTCCAAGAAGCAGCGCGAAGCTGCAGCAGTGATGGCTGTTTGAGCCCGTTCCCGCTGACGTTAATGGCAAACCCCACATCGCTTGCTCATGTCAACAGTTTTAAAATAAGGATCAGCCAGTGTTAAACACTGATCATTGTGTAAACCTGAGAAAAATGTTAACATTTGCAGGAAGCTGAGAATAATGTTTATTTTTTCTACCCTATTAGGTTGCCCTTTCAACTTGCAGAGTTTGTATTCATTGTTTATCTTTCTGGCTTGGCCAATGCCTTCCTTTTCAGTTGCCTGGGAGAAATACATGTCACAAATGATCCTTACATTTCCCCCCCATCTTTACCCATTCCTATTGTAAGTATTATTGAAAAGAAAAACGGGAAAGAAAAAGCCAGGACTCTGAGCTTGATAGATTTTGCGGAATCATCCTGCTGGGCTTGTCAGCACAGACTGCAGCTATCAAGCCCACTATTCATACAATTCAGCTGAGGACCACTACACTCAGATCTCCTCCCAATGTTAAGCCCATTTGGTTTTTAAAAGGCCCATATATCTGATCATCTGAAATGGGCTAGTAAGCTGTAGTCAGAGACAAGGACTCTTCCCTCCCACTGCAAATCCACTAACTCCCTTCCTGCAGCAGCAACGGTGGTCAGAGCCCATCTCCTCCCAAACGTCTTCTGAAGGAAACTCTACTGGAAGGGCATTGGAGGCTGAAAAGGCAAAGGAAATGAACAAATGAAGAAACATCAAGGGCCTGATCTAGAAGGCAGGAGCTGCTTTTGAACAAGAGGGAGACAGAAATAATCATTTGCACCAGATTGATAACAAAAGGACATTCAGGTGTGACTCACCTCTGGCAATGCCTATCTAAGCAGAGGAAAGGAAACGAGCTGATATGAGAACCCAAAAACAAAGTGTGGAAAAAGTTAAAGTAGAAACCAAATCAATTTGGTTTACAGCTCTGCCAGGCTGAATTCAGCCATAACTGCACACTTCTGCAAATAAAAGACAATGTAAAGGACAAGCAAGAGGGCTAAAATAATTCATCCATGCACATGAACTAAATTGCTTCAGTGGTTCTTCACTTCATTGAAACCAGTTGGGCGCACGTCCTTGCTGAAGCAAGCAGAGCCCAGCTCACTGCCACTGCTCTCCCTATGGCTCAAACATGCATTATACATGTGCCTCTGACAGCTTCTCCCAGTCACAGAACTGCATGTCCTCATTTATTAGGACACAGAGGTTTGAGCTGGGACTGGGAGTCAAAAGCCACAGGGTCCATGGCTAATTACCCTGTTAAAACAGACCCAAGAGTCCAAAGGAAGATTAACTTCTCTGCTTGAAATGAAGATCTGCTTGTAATTATCTTCAGTGTTGTTTCCTACTTCACTTGTTCATCTCCCAGTATATTTTCAATTACATCCAAGAACTACAATAAAACAGCACTTTATTGCTAAGCCAAGCACTCCAAAATTAAGAATTGCCAGAATTAGAACTGCCCATGCAACTTCAGTTTGGCCCCATTGTATGTATGAATGGTTCTAATTACATGATCACACAATATTTTTTCGCAGGACCCTTGATTAATTTGCATTCTGAACACACTGCTGGAGACTTCAGAGCTATTAAAAAAAAAGGCAGTTTTTATATACCAGCTCATATACAGGTCTGAAAATCAGGAAAACTATTTCAAGACAGTATCTAACCTCATGTTTCTATATATTTGAGAAAATAAGTGTAACAGTTGTGCCTGCCACAAGGGAGTCACCCACTGATGTGGAAGAGGGTTAGAACAGAGGATTGATGCTGCTCTGGCACACGCCTGCAGACTGTGCAGCATCATTTGATGAAGAACCATCTTGTGACAACCTAGGAACTGAACCCTCTTCTTCATCTTCCAGCAGAGGAAAGGGTTCCCCTGGAGCCATCCACACACCAAGTCAAAGGGAACAATTTCCTCCTGCCACCACTACAATTGTTTCAGCTCCACAGCAGGGGTTGCACACAGCAGCCTCACACACAGTGCCCTACCCAGGAGCTCAGCAGAACACCTGCAAGTCCCTCAAAGACAACAGCTCAGAAACAGAACCTGCAGGGATTTTCCAGACTCTCTCAAAGGCTCATGGAAGTGGGCCAGTCTAAGATACTTATGCCCAAAAGCCCTTTAACTGCCCAGAGCAATAATTCTGGTGTGCAAACACCGCACTGTGGTTTCCAACAACTCATCCATGTCATCCTCAGCAGGCACAAGGGAGTCCCTCTGTGTGCCCAGCCATGCCCCAAGCTGGACTCAGCTGCACATCTTCCCCTGTGGGGGATCAGCTCTGGGCTGTCACAACACTACACACAGACTGAAACCCTCTATCGCCTTGTGCTGCACTGATGAAGCCTGATAAAAATAGGTTACTTCTATTAAGTAACAGTTTTAAGCCTTAACCATTTGATGTTTTTTTTTCCTCATTTTAAGCCAGCACATACATTCACTGTAGCAACAAAAACACCAGAACCAAACTGCCTATACATCATCCTTTGTTTTCCATGGGGATGTGGCATAAATACTTGGACAGCTTGTACAATGACAATAAAAGCCTTGACTGCAAGTTTCTCATCTAGAGCTAATCCAAATGCCAGCTGGATCAATTACTGCTGGCCACAAGAATTTTCTTGCTTAACTGCAAAGGAGTCCACACTGTTCCCTCTTCTGAAATAGGTCTTAGGCAGATATTTATAACCTGTGGCACACTGTCTACGTGCCTGGGAGCTTCTCAGTTTGTTTTACTGGCATTGTTAAATATAGCTTTCACTGTTCTTAAGACATCTAAAATAGATTCTCAGAAATATAAGTAAAGAGTGTAGAACTTTGTCATCTTTCCAGCCCACAAGGCACTCTTTTGTTCTTTATGTGGAGGAACACAAGAGGTTTACAATGAAAACAAACAGTGACATTATACAGAAATTACAAGGAACATCAAGAGCACCTAGTGCTAATGAGATAAAAACAGAAAGTTTTCCTAAGGTAACATTTAAATTGTTCTTATAAGACACAAACTATTGTAAAACTGTATTCTTTAAGTATGCAATTTAAAACAAGTATTTAAAGAGTTAAAAAAACCACACTGAAAAGGTTGCAATGATGCAGATACACAAGCCACAAAAGTTCTGTACTTAACCTACACTCAGATGACTTTGGATTCTTTGTTCTAGTTTAGGTATATTACAAAGTAAATTTCATTCCATAATGCTCAAATAAGAACTCCAGAATTCAGGAGAAAGTACCAGAAAGGCCAAAACAGATTTCCATTTGGATTCAATTCCAATTATATTCTTCTGGGCAGTTTCCTCCCTATTATTTTTAATTAGCTCCTCTGACACCATAAATCACACACAATAGTAAGGGTGGTTTGGGTTTTTGGTTTTTTTCCTCTGAAAAGTCCTCATTAAAAAACCCACCAAGTATGATGAACTCACTCTACTGACAACAGCTAAATAATGCCAGGGCTACGAACGTGCTTCAGTTTTAGAACACAGGCAGACCAAGGGGGACTGAAAAAAACCCAAAAAAACACCAAAACCAAACAAACAAAACCAAACTCAACTGCCAGAAGCAAGGCAACAGATCTCTAGGAACTGGTGGGTGCTCACCTGTTGCACAGCACGGGGCCACATCCCACCCTTGCAAACCAGAGACTTGAATGGAACCCCCTTAGTGACCCGTTCTGAAAGGGAGCTGCTCCACCCCACGCCCTACAGCAACCAGTAAAGCTCCTTGTGTTAGGAACAAAGGTGTGAAGGAGCAGTAGCAGCACTGTAAAGGCAGGTCTTGATGAGTTACTGATGTCAGCCCCTCTTCCCGTTCAGATTAGTGAACATCTCACCCTCCAGCATTGCTCTAACCTTACTATTCTGTTGCTGGGGTTCAGCAAAATGACTTCAACACTTCTCACAGCACAACAGATTTCCCTTTCTTTGGTTATTTAGTAAGATACCATCCAAAACACACCAACACAAGAAAGAATAGTTTTCAGGCTGGTCAAGCAAGCACTGATGTGTAATTCAAAGTACAGCTGCATTTGAAACCACAGGTAATTGGGAGGGAAGCAAGAATTATACATTTAATGGTTCTGAGTCTGAAAGGTGAAAGAAGAATCTAATGTCCTGTAACTATAAAACTATAACCGATACTATGAGTGAGTATCTTTGCTATACTACTCTTCACTAAAACATCGCCTAATTAATTACACTGCTACCAGATGAATAATGTTCACCTGCACTCCCTTCACACCTAGAGCACACGGCAGATCCAAATCACGTGAGGCTCTTTGATTGAATCAATACAAAGGTCAATGCAGTCCTGAGGGAGTTTTGAGCACATTATCCATAGGATAAATGATTCTGAACTGGCCCATGACTCTCCCACCTCATTTTACTGGCTGTCTTGAAGTAGGTGACTAAAATAAATAGTTGTAAGAAAGAACTCTTCAGGTGAAACTATGCAGCATTTTATTTCTAACCAACCAGCAGCTGCTCTGACAAGAGCTGTTTTTCTCCTTTTCCCCACCAGTGAAGCCACAGCTTTGCCCTCTCTTTTGAATCAAACCACTTACTCTCTGTGGCTTTCAGCAGTAAAGATTTTGGGCACTAAAGGAGAAAGATCAGTATTTCTGTATTTTGAGGGTTAAGGACTATTTAGCAAAAAGAAAAATAATCTACAGCACTGGTGTAAAACTTCCCTGCTGGGAAGAATTAAGAGGGGAATATGCTCTGATTCTCAAGACAGCAAGATTCTTAACCAATAGCCCAATTTCTTTGTTAATTTGAGATTAAGACAAGATTGATATTACAGCCAGCACTGGATACAGAGTTTTGGGCCTCTCGTCATGAGCTACACCTAACTTGTTTCCCCTGTTTCAGTTACTGGAACCCTCTGTATTTCAGGCACTGATTATTCCACGTACTGAGACATTGGCAAGGCTGGCAGATCAACTCCCTGGCTGTTTTGTACCTAGAAGTCATCGAATTTACATCACAAAGAATAAATGTGTTTTAAACAGCTTAATTCCTTCCCTCACTCTCTTAAGCAGCAGACAGCATGAGAAGCACCCACTGCAGCTCCTTGCATTGTTTGTGAAGACTGGAAAGGGAAAAAACATAAATCCACTAATTAACAGAGAAACAGCAATACATGGAATCTGGCCTCCAGTGCAGCCAATGGAATTTCTGCCAGCCAAGTTCACCCACTGAGTTCAACAATAGTTGTTGGAAAAAATGTTAATAGCTCCATTAGGAGTTTGGAGTGAGGAAACAAAGTCACTTGGCAGTTGGTTATAGTGCAATAGGATGATACATCAGTGAAACAGAGAACATCCACCTGGCACAAGAAGTTTTGGGACAATAACTCTGCCATCAGTGTGAGGGTACAGCAAAGGTTAGTTTACCTTCACAGTCTTACTGTTTCAGAAAACATTTGGCAGGAAAAATCAGAGTTTAACTGCGAGAGTAAAACCTTTAGATAAGCATTTCATCTTTGTCTTTTTAGCTTGATACAAAGGGCAGAAGGCAACAAACCAACTCCAGACAAAATCAGGCATCATCCTCAAGAGAGGCACCATTCCACGAGCACATACCAAGGTGTGAGCAAACTTCCCTTTCTCCAATGTTCAGCCTCAATCCCTAAAAATGCCAAATTCCCAGCCCTCACCACTTTTCTCTTTGCAGGACAAGGGTGTTACCACAAGAGGAGCAGCAATTCCCTTACCTTTAGCAGAGCATCCACTCCCAGTGCCAACAGGAATCTGCTTCCTCTGATCCAAAGCACGGTGGAAGAGCTTTACAGCAAGACACGATTCCTTCTCCCCTCATTCCTCCCCAGTAATCTGTTGCCTTTCATACCCCCAGCTCTCATACAGCAGGTGTTTATAATTCACTGTTGATGAGCCTCCACCACAGATGTGCACGATCTCAGGCTTGCACCATTTCTCTTTACCTGCTCCCAGCCAGCAGTGATCAGTAGTTGATCACACCCAGGTGAAGCAGATTTCTCTACTCAGAAAGGCTTTTTCAGTTGTACCAGGTGTGATCTCAGTCCAACACCTCTTGCCAAATCCACAGCTTCACCTACAGCAGCAAAAAGACCCTCCTGGCAACTCTAGTGCCTTCTCAGAGCTTTTTACAGGTGCCTGCAAAGTCTGGTTGGCTCTTTCTGGTTTTCACTCCCTCCCTGCACAAGGGGAACAGCCCCTGCATCACCCCTGTAAATTCTGGCAATATGTTTATTCTCAATGCATCCCATTTCTTTTAACCAAGGAAAATTTGGACTTCTGTCAAATGTGTTCTCAGAGCTAAAGTAAAACATCTCCATCACTCCTGCTAATTTCCTTCCTCCCTTGTTGCCACCTACTGTGCATGGGACAAAGTCAGCACAGCTGATGGCACTGTGCTGCTACATACAGGTGGGCTCTGTTCTCAGAGGTATGGCAACCATTAGAAACGATAAATGATAAGTAATTTACAGCTTGTGGTACTAAAACCCCGGTGTTCAAATAGGCAGTAGAGTGCAAATTTTAAGACAGTATCACCAAAAAGGAACTGAGGTGAAGGAAACCCACAGACTGAAGTCAAAAGCTTAGAAACACTTAGAAGTTGCCATAAGAATATAGTGCTGATCGTTGCAGGATCTGCCTCCAGCCAAAAGGAAAAGAGAGAATGCAGATTCAGCAGTGATGAAGCACCAGGTAGAATCCACCTCACCAAGAGACAACACTGCAGCCCCACCTCCCACTGCAGTCTCCCAGACACCTCCTGACCGGACTGGACAAGAAACCTGAGCTATCTCAGACGACAGACAAGTTTTTCTGATTTCATTTTAACAATGGAAACATGAGCCAAAGCCAGAGAACTTCCTTCTGTTTTACAGGCCACCAAAGTGTCTGTAATGAAGTTCCTGCTCTTGGTGTCATCCACAGTGATGAAATACCAGCACTGGGAGTGAAAATGTGCCATCCAAACAGCAAAGGTGCAATTCAGACACTTGACCCCAATGGTTTATGGCCTGCACCTTAGTTGGTCCCAAGATGTTTTCCTGAAGAAGAAAATAATCTCTGCAGCTGCACCACAGGATACAAATAGGAAGACCAAGTGGTGGGATAAGACAATATTGCAGAGCCACAGACTTCGTCAGACAGAAAATCTTCGTAAGGCAATTCAACAGGAATGAAAAGCACCATGATTAATAATTGATTTTTTTACTGTTTACTGTTAGACATCTTATTTGTGTTTCTGCAAAAGCACCTGTTTTCTTTTAATATTTTCCCTCTGACAAGCTCCTTCATAAATATTTCTACTTTGTAGTATAAAATATTTAAGCTCTTAATTAAACTGTCATTGGAGTTTTATGGCAATAAATGCATTGAAATAAATGACGGCGTTTAACAAAATGTGCACATTTTTATAGAGATGATCACTGCTGATGTTCACAGGGTAACGTGAAGGATGGTCGTGTCTTCATGCTGCTCACAAGGAAGACTTTTTAATCACTGAGCTCTGAAGATTATTAGTTAAAAGCTGCTGATGGAGAAAGAGAAAGAGGGAAGAGTGGAGGGGGAAAGGGATTGACTGACATTCTGCACTGTGAATGTTCAAGCAGTTCTGAGTAGCAAAATGCTGCCTTGTATTACTCAGTAGACCCTTCCCCTCTGACCTGGGATTTTTTCAAAATCAGAGCCCTGGTTCTTTGCATAGTTATGTCTAATCTATTCTAGAATTTGGAATTATGTTTTTATGATCTACAAGGACTCTGGAGAAGTTAAATGTGATGGGGAATATTATTCCACTACTCAAGTTCTTGTTTATACATACAGAAATTTCTTCACTTAAAGAAAAGACCCAGGATTTGTTTTTAAAAAAAGGTCTTAAAAAAGACAATATTTTCATAGCGTGTCATTTATATACTGAAATTATTGAGCTGGAAAGTTTCTTTGAGGGGGACCAGCTGTCAGATATATGTGCATGTTAAAAGGTACAAGGTAACTTTCTCACAGCAATTCAAAGACAACTCTTAGGTGCAGAAGCACTAACCTTTGTATAAATTAAAAACAAGATTTCACTTTCATTTAAATATGTTCTATTTTTGAAACATACATGAGAACTCTTTAGAGTGAAATTGGTTGTGAATAGCTAAACTTTATGGATGGATAAAGAAAAAAAGCAGCTGCCATTTATACTTCTCAGGAAAACATACAGAGAGACAATATATGGTCCTGCTTCCTTAGGAATGCTTACTTCTGCTCTTCCAGCAGCAAAAGACTTCTGCAATGTTGTGCAAACATCAGGGAGAGGGACTGAAGCTGCACTGCAGATGGGGAGGTGCTGGAAGTTCGCACTCTGAACATTTTCTGTCCATATTATAACCAAAAAGAGAAAGAACTGCTTCCCACCCCTCAGCACTACTGGGGCCATCCATCATAAAGCAGATTAGAAACCTTTAACCTTATGTTCCAGCCAGTCTAAATATTTCCTAAGGCCATTTTATGTTGCTTTGTTTTATTCAATGGCAAGGTAATTAACAGCAAGGACAGGTACACACATGATCCTTTTTCTAATTCACACACTGCCCTCGAGACTGATGCCATAAACACCTCCTGTGAAGAATTAAGTGCCTTTGACTCCTCTGGTGCTATGGAGCGTTCAGGCTCTGTGAGTGATGGCAGGCACTCCCCCGTCCCCGTGTCCCAAGGGCAGGAGTGTGATGGGAGAGCTGCTAAAACTCTTCCCAATCTCCACTGTACACCTGCTAACTTGCAGCTATTTTCATTGCTCTGCCTTTGTTTGGGGAAGAGGAAAGACAGCACTTTGAATCCGAACCTACAGACATGAAAGCAAGTCAGGTCTCTGTTACAGTTACATCAAGCCTGAGCCATTCAGAAGAGCACCCAGACTGTGGGTAGAGACCTGATGAAGTGCAGCTGCCAGAGGCACTTTGTGCTCACTTGAGATAAACCTCACTGAAATATCCTGAAACATTACAGTTGGCCAGTGCTGCACAGTCCACTCCAGGATCGTTCTTCCAGCTCTGTGAGGGCAGAGAGTGTGTTCTGGAAGGTGTGGCTGCTCTGTGTGACAGCACAGCCCAGACTGAAGGAACCGCACAGGGAAATTAGTAATGAATTTAAATCTAATAAATGTGGTCATAAAGCAACTGTTTCTTTCCTAACAGACATTGAGGCTGAAGAATAAACCTCCAGCTGCATAAGCTGAGCCTGCTCTCTTCACACAATGGCAGAGGAAAGCACTCTCTGTTGGAATATGGCCTTTAACATCTTCTCTCTCCCCTACTGCACCTTCCATGCCTTAAATGCAGTGCCAGAAAATACGTGCAAGCCAGTGCCACAAGGTTTTACAGTCTCGTCCTCATCAGCCCTAAAGCCAGGTCATTTTGTCAGGACACTCTTGAAGGAACAAGGTTGTCTTAGGAGACCAGAGTTGAACATGTTCCAGCCACAGGACTAATTAAGGCTGACGCTGATCTAGGCAGAATCCCCGCAGATACTAAAGGTTTATTTACTCTTCATTTCTTAAAAGTTTCACTGAAAATCAAGATCCAAGTAACTGTTTGGGAGTCCATGAAGTCACAATGTCATAAGGAGAGAATTCAGCCCACACTGAATTAGGAGTTAGCATTTCTGGTTAACATTCAAGGAATAATCCTCCTCATCTGACCTTCACTCACTCCCACTGGTGCGTTCCAATATGCACAGTTCCACTTTTCTTTGTTAGGAAAAAGAAACAAACAAAAAAAGGAAAGTTGAAATCCAACCCTCTCCAGTTCTGCTTTCATGTGAAAATCCCTCTCACCAGCTCGTTCCCACTTGCTGGTTTGGATGGTTCCAGCATGGTACACTGACATCCACCTTGGAAACACAGGATATTTAGATCCCTTTAGGATTTAAGGGGAGCTCAGCTGGGGCAGGGCAAAGGTTGAAGTAATCTTCCAAAGCCCTTTTTAAAGATTAGATATTCGTTTTCTATTCCTGTTCTGCAGATAACCAGAGCACAGTGATGGAAAAACCAGCACATGCTTGGCTGAACTTCTCACTAATAAGGACACTGTTATCTGGATGATCTTGCGCCCTTTCTCTCTCATGCTGAGAGGGAAGAACACCACAACAGACATAAAGAGATAAAATACTCCAACACTTCATAAAGCATAACAGCTTTTTTTTTAATCAGTGACTGTCACTGGGCTATAAAACTGTGAGGTTGCACACAGGGCTGGCAGGAGTTTGGCTGTTCAGCCACAGGCCCAAGACTGCAGACAGAAGTGTTTTCCAGCCCCACCACAAACCTCCCATGGGATGGGTGAAACTTAACGAGCGTGTTTCAGCTCCCCATGGTTCAAGCAAAGCTTCCCACCTCTTAAACATCTTAGAGATTTCAAGTTGCAGGACAGGGACATCCTGCTTTGGGTTTGTACAATAAAAACCATGATGGGCTTCTGATCATGGCCTGAGTGCTTCCTCCATAAACACAATGACACTGCACAGACTGCACACAACCAGGACAGAGAGACAGTCAGGGTTTGGCAATTCAACACTTAATGTCCATTGCAGGACTAGATGTTTAGACATCTAAATCAACAACCAGATTTTCTACGGTGAGAAAGAGCAAACAACTTCCCTGGCTTTTAATATTCAGTGGGGTACGTCACATCCAAAGACAACCAGCAGTAACAATAGCACTGAAATTGGAGCCTGAGCCAGGAGGTAGGAACATTGCTACTTCTGGGGATTATTTACTTCTAGTCCTGCATGGCAGCAAGTGACTCACTCACTTAAAAACATTTAACTCCCACCAATTTTAATAATTTAACATTCTCACATACATTGTGGGTTTTTTCTGCCTCAGTTATCTATGAAAATTACCAACACAGAAACTGGATATGAAAAGCAAGCTAAGCACTGTGAGGGACCCAGGTGTTCTAAGAACAGGGATTGAGCATTTGCCCATTAAAATAAAATAAAAAAAGAGGTTGGCAGTCCATTAAAATTGGCATCAAAATCCATTGTCTAAGTGAAAAAAACCAACATGAAATGGAAGCCACGGAAATTTGTCCTCCTCTAGCTATGAAACAGAACAAACAGATCATGCTGTCTTCAGTGAGGCATTACCTTGCACTGCTTTGCATGGGTTATGATTGTGATTTTGAAATAATGTATTAACTACTACAAATACTTAATAATTCCAGTGGGTAGGAAATATTTTTACTGTTTCCTGTGATTTTACTTAGTGCTTCCCCCTGCTAGGCAGCAGAGTATGTGTAGGAGTTAGCGGTCCCCATAAATAAATATTTGCTTTTAATTAAATCTTCCCTGTGCACTTTGTTCAGGACCAGGCAGGATAAGGCCCTCAAAAATGCCCGTGCAGGCTGTGCAGTGAGGAAGCAGGATTTACAGCGCACAGCAGAGGGGATAAATCAAGTTCATGAAACATGTTATTTCCCACTGTGATGTTACACATACTGCTTTGAGAAGCAGCAGGAGCTCTCCTTTCCCCATACAGCTGCTTTCAATATGCAAGAAAATGGTTTAAAAGCCTGAGAATGCACTAAGAATCTTTTAAAAACCGATACTGTAGAAGTTTCTTAAGAGGAAACTGGAAGAGGAGTGTCTGGCAATAAAGATGTCTCGTTAAGTCTAAGAACCTCAGCTGCCAAAATTGTCCTTTGCTCGTCTTGCCACCAAGAAATACTCCTCCCAGTGTAACATGTGATACTCCAAAGTAGATATATCTCGTCTTTGATACAGATTTTCCTTCTGGGGAATCTGTTTCCTGGAATAAAAATCTCAACATAGTGATAGTGGGTGTTACTCACAGTAACACATTAACAGATCAATGCCATCCAAGCCAGGCACCCCTTCCAGCAGAGGTGACAGGAACCCTTGTACACCTTCAGAGGAGATCACCTTCCTGGTTTTGCAGATAAAGCCAATATTTCTGTGTCTTTAGTTTCCACTAGCTGAGCTTGCTGGAAAAAACATCTTGTTCTGCAGATGCCTCTTTGTGCTGGGAAGGTTCTAGAAAACAGCTGAACCTTCTCAGCTGTGATTTCCCTGTTGCACTTGTAGCATCCTTAGTGCAGAGGTTTCCCGTGCAAATAGGACACAGCCTGGACAGCAGGCAGCCCCTTTGCTGGTGCCTGTATTCTACTGCTTTTCTTACATTTGCCAGCCCTACCACAGCAGGAGACCCAGAACACCAGACCCAGACAGGCAACACAAAAGGAGCTTCCTGCACTCCGTGCTAGACCAGGAGTTCTGACACAAAAGATTTCTGAACCTCAAGTCCAGGTGGGAAATTTCCTTAAAATGACAAGACCTCTCAAGAGCCTGATGAGCTTCTCGATCAGATTTGTTCTATCTTTGCAATCATCTGCTCTTTTCATCTCAATATGATTTGTTTAAATAAACAACCAGCATGGCTTCAAGTGCCATTTCACCCAATACACGTGCCTCTAGACAGATGAAGAGGCAGGAAAGAGAATAATAGAAAACTGATGAGGAGAGAAGAAAATAATAAATAAGACCAAAAGAAAGAATGAGCACCCTTAGGGTTCAAGCCAGCATCCAGCTGAGAGGTCTGTGGGTACAGAAAAGATTATTTACATTGAACTATGAATTTTGAAAGTGATATTATATAAGCCTTCCAGCTTTAACAATTAAAGAGAAAAGTAATTATAAGAATTATCCAAATGTTAAATGGTTTGAAAATAACTGAAGTTATTTCTGTCTCCCTGGTGGGCTGTTTTGCAAGACCAAAAGAATAAGTTTCTAAAAGATGGGGGGGGAGGGGGGAGGAAGGGAAAGTGGGGGTTATGATTCATTTAAAAATGCAAATATTTTAATAGGTTTCTTTTAATATATATGTTAATGAGCTTATAGATGAGACACAAACCACAGGCCAAGTAAGCAGATGTCTTGTCAACAAGGTCTAGAATTTAGAATCATTAGGGCTCTTTTAAGAAACATACTTACTCTGACATAAAACTGAAGCATATTATAATATTTCAAATTCACACTGCTCTGTGTGACATTTTTTCCTCATTAAAATGAAGAATGACACAGCCAGAGAGAGGCCCATCTTCCCTGCTTTGTATTTGTAGTTCAAACGATGTCTCTAGCAAATTGTCCCAGAGAGACAAAATATTAAGCACCTTGAGTGCTGTTCTGCATGCAATTAATTTCACAGCCTTTGGAAGTTTTTAATGTGTTGTGGTGACCAGTGAAACAATAATTACTCGCTGCTCATTGTTCCCATCTTGTTCACTCTCTCTTTTCTGCAACCTGTCAAATCCTGTTCAACTCTGCTTGTTTCTCTAGGTGTCAGCTCTTTTACATTGTGCAGCTCTCATGATGAAATTCCTGATCTTCTTGTTCGCCCTTCAACTTTGAAAAGCAAAGAACCAGATAGACCTGAGAAAAGGAAACTCAATGAAGGGTAACGAACAGAGGGTTTCTGAACCCACAGCAAGTAAACTACAAATATGATCATCAAGTAAACAGCACAAAACTTAGGTCTGGTTCCTGAGTTAATTACCTCTTGGACTGAGGTTTTGTCAATCTACTGAAATCCATAGAAGTTTTCCTACTGCCCTAAGAGAATTTCCATCAAACCTTAAATTAAGTCCTCATTTAAACCCAATTCCTTTGGAGCACACACACATACATCCAAAGGTCACTGCCATCCTTTGACTCATAAGGTGGTGAAATTTATACCAAAACCAGCACTCATATAGAATATGTTCCTTGTGACATAGTTATTTGTCCTAAAATCTCCATAATTGAAATGGAAGAGTGTCGAAAACACCACCACTGGTACAAACAGAGGAATCTGCAACATTAAACAAACTTTCAACACCGAGACTTTGACCAACAAAGTACGGTGAAGATATCCTGCATATTAACTAGTTGCAGAAAAAAACCAAAACTGCAATGGAATTCTAACATTTGAAAGGGAAAATAAAAGGGGAAAACACAGCACATACTGTTTTCAGTATTTTTTTCAAAATTGAACATCTAGAAACATCGAAAATATTCCTTGCATTCCTCAAAAATCAATCATAAAAGCACTTTTTCAAATGATACCATCTCACTCATGTCTGCTCTGCCCAGTTGATGCAGCACACTCAGACTCTGACTCACACACTGTAAAGTCAGTGGGTACTTCAGGTTTCTCAAGTATTGTCTTTTCAAATTTCTCTTTTTTGTGTATGAGTTCCATCCTTGGTGAGTGAAAATCGTTTCCTGCATCAAATACTGGCCAACACCCTTACAGTTCAAGGTGAATCTGACTGACTTCAAAACTGTATTCATCTTATTGTTCAACACAGTCCTGAGGTTCAGTGGAAGAAATGTCCAACAGCAGACAATCTGGGATGAGATTGTCTTGGGCCATGTAAGATCAGCCCACATTATTTAATTCACATTCATCGCCAACACAGCACCACTTCACTCTCTACATGAACCTTACTGAACAGCTTTGCCTCTGGAAAGCTTTAATGACCTTTAAAGAAAAATGGCTTTGCTTTAGGGTTTCTTCCCAGCACATGGAACCTGGAGAGCACGTCAATGACGGACAGGCGGTGCCATGGGGATGGATATGAGGTTGATAAGCTGGGAGCAGGTGTGTGTACCTCAGAGCATTGAGCATAAGGACACCAGTAACAGTTCCAGGGCTTTTCACATCAGCAGTCTGTCTGATACCACAAATAGAAGGGATTCATACTTAAAAATTAACCTCTGGTAATTTTAAAAAGTAGCTGTATTTGGGTCAGCCCTTGATTTAGGTTGATCTCTTCTGGGAAAGCTAAAGAAGTGCAGGAAAGACAAATTATTTTTCCAATTCTTTCCCCTATGTAAAAGACCAAAACAAAAACATAAACAAGCCCACTGTGTGAATTTGGGCTGTTTACCAAGAAGATAAGAAGAATACACACTGAAGATACATAAACAAGTGTTTCCTGGGTGGCACTGCAATAACAAAAGGCAGACCTGGCTTTCAGAAGGGTTTGATGCAGTTGTTTTGTATTCCAACTGCAATAGCTGAGTGCCATCCAAAACACAACTAAGCTGAAAGAGGTAGAAAAACAAAAGAACTCCTTTGTCCCAAATGAATTCAACTTCGTTAGTTTTGGCAGCTTTTCAAAGATCAGAAAAAAATACTTGTTTGATCTTTCCTTTCTTTCCACTTAAGGTCAATGATTAAAACAGGATTGGCTCAGTGACTGCACCTCAGTTCACAGTCTGTTGGATAAGCATGCTAAGTACCATTTTGACAGCTGTGGAAAAAAAATTCAAGACACCAAGATTTTTTACAACAGCTTTACAGAATGGGGAAGATTGCTGCTTTCTGAGGTAGTTAAAAGCTCAGGCCATGAGGCAGAACAATTCTGTTCTAATCTTCTCCCTGCAATAGACCTACTTGATGTCAGCCAGCAAGTCATTCCCACTAAAAATTTCAGAGAAATATGTCACAAGCTTGACACACAATCCAAGCTCAGTTCTCAGGAAGTCAAACCATCTGCACAGTACCTCAGGATCAGTAGCTTTCCCTGGTGGCAGAAATGAATGGAAATAATAGAAAGGGGTTCTTCATGAAATAAATAACCAGTCTTGTCTAAAAAGTTGCATCTGACATGCCTTGTCCTACCATTAAAGGTGTAATTTTCAAAGAGTCCAGGCAGGTACATCAGTCCTTGAGGTGCATTGGGTTTTGAATTCCTATCTGCATCACTGCTGCTAGAGACAAGCTAAATCCTAAAGAAGAGATGTGCATTTAGATAATGTGTAGATTGGAGAGATTATCCACCTGTTTCAAACCCTATTTGAGTAATTCTCCAGAAATGCTTAAGCAGATAGCACGGTGGACTGGGAAAAACATCCTATTATCAACTTGAGAGATTTAAGGATTAAAATGAATCTTTTAAGGGTCTTGAAAAACAATAACAACTTTCCCTCTGCTCTTGTAATGGACTAATTCCATTTAGAAAAATCTTTCGCTCAAAAGAAAGAGAATCTTTATTTTAAGAGAAAAAAAATCAAAACAAAGTAGTGGGAATATTGCAATGGGAAATATTGTCCAAGAGGATCCTAGAGTGGCAAAGTTTCACTGGGCTTTTTAGAGAGTTTTTGATTTTTCAGTGGAAAAAAGTCATGGCCTCTTGTTCAAAAACTGAACAATAATGTTGAATTAATTCAGTCTTATTAAGATATCAAATATTCATCCCAGACCATCATCATGCTCTGATAGAGAACCGATGTCAAATTAATAAAAGGGGGTTTGTTGTCTGATAGAATTAAAAGTGCTGAGTTTTCACCTCCAGTCACAGAGTAAAACGGTGAGCCTGATGGACAGAGGTAATTGTAAGCCAGCTTTGTGTTTTCTCATTGTCAGGCTGGCTAATAACCAGACTTTTCCTCCTAGGATAACGTTGGAATAGTTGTAAATACACCTTAAGACAATCTTGGTTCTATCCATGGGAAGGGTGCCCAAGGAAACCTGACTCAGACATTTGCAAAGTGGTGAGAACAATGCCCTGCTCCAGGTCCCTCCACGTATCCACTGCACATTCCTGTGAAGATCATCCAAACAAAAACCCTAAAGATTATGGAACTTTGGCAATCCTTTACCAGCCATAGTTCACAGTCACACTCCACCCTAAACACAGCTACACATCAGCGCTGTCCTGGATTAAATCAGCTGCATTTCACTGGGTACAAAACAAAGGAGAACCAAGTTCACTGTCAAAGAGTTTCTGAAAAGAGGGGACCATTAATCTCATACCGTGGGAGAGCTGTACATTATGTGTGTGTAGAAATAGACATGATCATTACAACGTTGCAACCTGGAACACAAATCTCTCGTTTGTAGCCCAGGAAACTTTAGCGTCCAGTCTTCCAGACTGCAGTATAGATGTCCATTCCCCAAAAATATATTCTTATCTCATGTACTATGAAGACAGAAGTTTGGGATTACTGGTACGGGTACGTATCCATAATTAAATATAAAAGGAGAAAATGCAGTAACGAGTTTTAAGACAGCAATGCTGTGTGCTCAAGTTGCTGATGACCACATGAACACCAGCTCTAACCTGCTCAAGCTCGTGCTGGAGCGTCCTCTTGAATTTTGCTACAGTCTCAGGGTGTGCTTTGAATTTGAACAGACCAACCATAAAACTGCTCAATGTGATTTATTTAATCAGATTTCTCCATTACTGATACAAAATCTGATGCCTGCGTCTTATCTGAACTGAAGGGTAAAGACTGATTCTTAAAGAGTGGGGAGGTAAATCTAGGTGGATGTAGAGAAAAATATTCCTTCCTGGCATGTCAGTTCTTCACTCCTGTTTTTGTCAAGTAAACTTTGGGCAGTTTTATGACTGGAAATAGCCAGTTCAAGCGTATTTTGCTCTTCTTTACATAACACAAAGTAAACCCCCCCCCTCACCCAAGAAACCTGAAGGAACAGAAAAGAACCCACCTGATACACTGCACATACAATGGAGAGAAGCAGCACAAATTCCAGAAAACTTGGGGAGAGAATGGCATGCTTGGGATTTCTTTTTACAATGACAAACCCAAGAGAAACGCCTTGCTATAAAAAAGCACTTTAAGAATTATAAAGAACAAAGCTCTAAAAAAGTTGAAAACATTTAATTATGAATTTTGCAACAACAAGGCAAACCAAAAAGTTGGAATAAGTTGTAATGCTAACAGCTCATTTTTTATGAAGGACTAATTTGAAATCACAGAGGTTTGTCCTACTATTTTAATAAAGTTGACAGAAATAAACAACAAGCAAAAAAACTCTCCAAAACCCATTCTTTTTTCTGAACGTTGCTTTGTTTCAGAAGAGAAAATGAAAAAATCAGCCTAGAGAGTGTTTAATGATTTTTTGCCTGTTCTTAGGAAAATAGATGCTAACACAGTAACCAAGAACACAAATTCCTAAGTACTTCTACTTTCAAAGAGAAAACACAAATATTTATAAAGCAACAACCTCAGTGAAAACCTTTAAATTATTTGGAGGATCTTACAAGGCTGCATTCTGCAGCATAATAAAAGCAAATTAGTGAAAATATATGCAAATAATATTAATGTCCCCTTAAGATATTTTAAATTTTGGCACTGATTACTCCACATTTGTATATCTTTATGACTTCTCATATACTATGCAATTTCACTGAGATGAAACCAGTTTCCTATCCAATTGATTTTCTTAATCATAGGAAGTTATTAGTATTTGTAATTTTTCATCTTTATCACTCACGGTCTTTAAATGATCATTGTAAAGTTGCTGATTAGATGAAGACTACAGAACCCATTAGGATGTGTCAAGACTAATTGTTAGAAGGCAGATAAAGTAATTACTCTTATTCTTTGCGACTAAATATCACATTTGGAGTACAAAAAGAATTTTTACTCTTCAGTTTAACAGCTATTAGAGCACAGGCTGGGAGGTGAACCACATGTGAATTATATCCTTGGCGATGCTGCTGTTGCCTTACTGGATTTGCCCAAGTTCACCTGGATCAAAACCTCCAAGACTGGCCACAAAATCTGTGGTTTACAGTTTCTTGAAAGAAGATGAGTGGCAAGGCAAGGGAGCAACTGTCAACATCAGTACCCCAACCTTGTTTTAGGCAAGTTATCAGCACCACGTGGATCAGCGAGATTCCCAGTAACCACTGTGAGACCAACCACAGGGCCACACTGAAATTTCAATTTTTCTCTCTCTATCACTGGAGAGGAACAAATACAGATCCCTGGGCAAGCTTCTTTCAACCTGCAGTCCCAGGTTTTGGCTCTCTGAACAAAGTACTTGGCCATACTGGAATAAAGGATGGCACAGTTAAGGAGAGACTCCAGTTCCATGTCCCTTCTATGTCCTTGGCTTATTGCACAATGGGTTGGAGATTGCAAGGAGCTTTTATTTTGCTGGATAAATGGAAGCTATTAACAAGGTCCTTGTAGTGGAACATTTAGGAAACATCATGGGCTCTTCATTAGTGTAAATGCCAATATATAGCACAGCCACTAATGTGAAAGAGCCAAAAACTTTTAGTAAGAAAGATGGAGGGAAAGGAGAGAATCAATTCTTTTTCTGCTTCATTTAATTTAAACATTTTACATCTCTCATTTGTGAAGTGAATACTAATTGAAAAATCTCAGCATTAAGCTGTACACATAGATCAGTCAAGTAAACTGCATGCTCATTTACACTTTGTTTATAAGTTCTTTCCTGAAGTCAGAGCTATGTGGATGTGTCTGAACAAGCCATTTGGGGTAAGTCCATACTCAGGGTTCCCTGCTTGTGAATCACACACAGTTTGTCCTTTCACCCACAGGAATGTAAATACAGAGCAACACCAGCAAGGTCAACAGGAAAAGACAATTTTAGTCATATTCTGCATGTTTGGGTTCAGCTTTCTGACAGCTGGCACTACTGCAGGGTGCGGCAGAAAATACTCAAGAACTAAGATTGCTCAAATTCACTTTTGTGTTCCCTCAATGAATATTAGGGATGGCAGAGAGCTTTTCATCTCAGCTAGAGGTACCATTACAGAGTCAAGCCCCTTGAGGGCAAAGCTACTTAGAGAATACAGCTCCTGAGCTGGGATTTAGGTTCTTCCCAAGTGCCAGACCTTCAAGGCATCCCATGGCTCACATTGGCCACTTGTGAGCAACACAGACATTCCTAAAAAACACGTGGTGCCCACCCCACTGAACTTTGCTTGCCCTGCCATTTATCCATCTTTTGTTGGACGAAGTTGCTTCCCAAATATTTAACCTTGTGTGTTTCTTTGGGCCAAATTGTACTCACATCTGTGACATTCACATCTTCGATAATCGAATTCTCCTATTTGCAGACAGCTGGCAAAAGTTTACACAATTAAATGGCAGCTGAGCAGTGCAGAATAACTTTGTAAGGCCCCATACAACAAAGAGTGTCTCTTGCCGTGGTAAATAACTCAATTGATTTCTCATGGCCAGGACAACACCTTGAGTCTAGTTAAGTAAAATTTTTCTTCTTAAACAGTTTTCCTTTTTTCTTCATGCTGTATTTTAAATTGGGAGGGAGTGGCATTTGTATTTATGCAGGAACCATGTAGAAAATCTGAAAATAAATATATAAATGAAATACTTTTCCCTACGAAAAACAATATCTGTGTAAAACTTATCTTATGTTCCCTTTCACTTTTGTTCTAGTGCAGAAGTTAAACAAGTTTATTCCGTGGTATGAATACAGAGCTAATGCCAAAATATTTATATGGCACACAACTCACAGACCCATTTCATCAGTTAATGATAATCATTAGTTTTAGATTGCTTTGACAGCAAACTTGACAACAACACTGTAGAGCTTAAAAAAAAGAAATATTTTGCACATTGTTTTTTGTCTCAATTTCATTTCTCAAATAAACAAATGAAAAATTTATACTGAGTGCCCTCTCCTGAATCTCTGTCCACATGACACTGTTTTTTCCCAGCTTGTTAAGGATGAGATCAGTGCTTTTAATCGGGAGACAACGTGACCATTGTAAGCCACTGCAGAAAGAGAGGGTTTTACTGGGAAACAACTGCATTTTGAAGCAGTTGGGAAAACTGCATCCTGGTTTGGGACACACAAAGCTCCAGCAAATATTGGTTTATGTAAATCAGAATCTGTTGTTGACATTGTTGCTGTTAGCTTGGTTTGGATTGGGATTCTCTCTCACATATTGGGTGCCCTTAGAAGAGACTTCTGAAGATGAGGACATATTTTGAGACCTCTTCCCACCCATTGAACAAAAACCTTCTAGAATGAGAATCTTGCCTCTAGGAAACATTGAAAGAGATATTATCAAAGTTAAAGTCCTAGCTCTAAAAAAAGGGAAAAAAGCAATGAGAAACATAGCTAAAGAATGTTCTTAACCTTGAGATTTCCCTCACCAAGCCATATGCTGCAGTTTCTCAAAGGGTATTGTTGCAGCACAGGGAGAACAATGAGTATTAGTTGAATAATCAGGATAGATTATCAAAATATATAAAATCCAAGTCTGTACCCTACAGCAAGCCATAAAGAAAAGCAGCCATCTGGAGCTCAAGAAATGTTTCTAGCTTTGTCAGTAAGACTTTGTTATAAACAGACAATATAGGCTGCTAATTAAAAAATCTGCAACAAAGCATTCTCCCTCTCTCCAGGGATTATTTCCCATACATGCCTTAACATTCATAACTGTGATCTCCATAATCACATCTTTAAACCTCTGGGGCTGCAGGAGACTGACCACAGAGACTTTGATTTCCATATTCACATCCAGTGTCAAGAACAAGTCCAAACCAATAAGCACTCAGTCCTTGTCCAGTTCTTGGTTTATTGCCAGTTTCAGGAACCTTCTACATGGCATTATGAAAACCAAAAACCACAGAAAATCAACTGGAAATTCTGACGGAATTCTGAGATTCTCAATTTCTGCAATTTCTAAATAATGCGAGGACTAAAGGAGTTCGTTGATTTCTATGTAAGGAATAACTAGAGGGAAAGGTACTGAAGATCAAAAAAAACCAAAATTTAAAAAAAAATCTATCAAATTATTTTCCATTTTTATTTAGAAATGAAGAAGAATGTCCCCTTTTTTTTTTTTTTTTTTTTTCCCTGAGTGGGAAGTTTTGCTTCTGTTTTTACTGATAATGCTGAAGTTTTATGTTTAACTTCTGATCAGGAATAGACTTTCAATAAATACATAATCCTGTATAAACATGCTTTGTGTGTTGCATTTAGAGCTTTCAGTATGAGCAATCATCTTCATAAAAATGAATCAAGATTTTTGAAACAATGAATCAAATTTTCTTCACACAAAGAATCAAGCCAGCATCTTTGCTCTTCTGGCTGATGCTAAGCTTATGAGTACCTTTCATGCCCTTCCAGACAAGCGTCTTATCATAACTGCCCTCGACAAATGTTTCCTTTCCTAGCAAAAAAGTCTTCAATATTTACTTTCCATTCAGTTTCCTACTCTCCTCTACAATCTATGTACCTCCAAGAGCCTCAAAAGTTCTGTACTTTTTCAGCTGAAGCATTTTTAAAACAGCCTGTGCTAGAACAACCATTTTCCCATGTCCCAAAGCAGTCACCGGCTCAGCCATGACCTGAACTCAAAAGACCTGAATAAGAAATTCATATTCAGTCTGCCTTTAATCAGCAGGTTCTCCAGCCTGGAAAGATAATGCAGGCACAAGAAGTCAATCTGAAACTGACTGCACCAGAAGACCACAAATCTGTATTCTACACTGATATGGGAGATTGTTACAGAAAACACAGGGTTTAGAAGTCACTAATTTTAAAAGCTGGCTTTTGTTTGCTTTCTCTTCCAAATGCCAAAAGACAGACTTCCTAAACTCAACAGAAGATGAAGAAACATTATCATAGTAGCAAAAAGGATTTTTTTCTGATGTAATTTTACATTAGAAAATTCATAGTGTTACTGAAAGCACTTGAGATTTTCTCACTGCTTAGACTGTCTGTATATCCAGATCCCCCTGAAGGCTTGCAGGTACATCTCACAGAGTGTGTGCTCACAGAGTGACTCCTCAGGTAGGAAGTACACTGGAACATGTTACAGAGCAATGTTTCTCTCCCAGGCCAAGGTCCAGCTTTAAAAAGAACAAATCAGAGTGAGCTGAACACGGTGCAGACTCAGAGACACCTTTGTTCCCTCTCCCAGCTGCAGCAGCACTACAAAAAGAAGATGCAGCAGAAACAGATCCGGGACCGCTCAAAACCATCTCAAAGGTGGCTTGCAGTTTTCCATATCCTCTGCCAAAATACCTCAGCAGTACCCAAAAGAGGACTTTTGAAGGGCCAGACCCATATTTCCCACTGTGCACACAGAAGAGGAGGTATATAATTGCGTGCTACAGGCGTATATTAATTTATGCACATATATTCCTAGGTTTTCCTAACCCAGAAGGTGTAACTCTATTCCTCCTCTCTATCCCAGCCCCCTCCACCAAAACAAGACCCAGCACAAAGGGCATCTTTTCTCACAGTTTGGTGAACATTTGGGGTGATCAGAAGGGCTGTGCACAGAGCTTTCCAAGCATGAAAAACATTCCCTGTTTTTCATGATGTGTTCAAGTTTCCAGTTCAGGCACTAGTTTTAAAAGAACCTGCTTTGTTTCACATGATGGAAGGTGTCCTACTTACTGAAAGGACAGGTTATTTTTGCTCTTTTGATTTCATGCTGGCCAGGATGTACAGATGGGTTAAAAAAAAAAAAAAAAAAAAGAGAGAGAGAGGAAAAAAAGGACAGATGCCACTGAAGTAGAGAAGAGATTAACAGGGTCACTAGCTGGCACTCCTGGGGTCTGGTTGAAGGATTCCTGCATCTTAAACCTGCGAGTAGTGAGAGATGACGGACTCATCACTCAATGAAAAGTGAGTTACGGCTTTACAGCGTGGACTTACTTGGCTGCTTTCCATTGCCTTGGCTCTGCAGGATGGGAAGGCTCACGGGAAAGCGCTACTTTGATGTTTTCCTGAATTTTTCTGTGGAGCATATTAGACATGAGGCGTATCAGATACAAGCTCAAAGCATCTGGGCTAAATTCACAGTCGGTATTGATGATTTTTTGCAGTGCTTCAGGTGACGTTTTAAGCAGGTTATTTAATGTGCTAATAAGCATAGAACCCAGACTATTTGACTAGGAACAACAGGTCTTTTGTAAAAAGATGTATAACATGGAGTCACACTAAACTTGACAGATATTAGGCTAAGATACAGAATCACCCAAGGACTGTTGGGTAGAGTGCATCTGCATTATGCCAAGGAGACAACAAAAGTTGTGCTTATAAAACAGAAACGTGGCAAAAGCTGCCAAAACATGTCATGTGAGATGCAGGACGTCTTACACCAGGTATGAAACTGGTCCTTGAACTGCAATGCGATATCCAAAAACCCTCTACAAAACTGGCACAGAAAGAAATCGTATTGATAGGGGAAAAAGGAAGTTAATCCTGCAATGTAGATTCTTTTTGCTCTTGTACTTTGTCACGCTATCTTTGCAAACAAAGGATCATGCTTTCCTATATTCATATCCTATTGATATTAGAAATAGGAAAGTAGGTCATGCCAACTGGTTTCTGGTTTGAAGAATAAGGAACAAATTTTTTTAAGGTTTCAACTTCTAAAAATATATACCTATTCTTTCTAGGTTCTAGTAGATAGAGAGCTTCTAGGGATAGAGAGAGACATTCAGGCCTCTTGGGGATGTTGGGCTTGTAAAGAGCTTCATGCCATAATGCAGCTGGGCTCGTGTCAGTCCTTATCAACAGCTGCAGATCAAAAAAATCAGGCAGATTTCATCTTCAGCTCAACTTTTGCCTTTCAGAAACAAACTTGCATTCTGCTGACAGAGACCAAATAACCTGCTTTCAAATCCCATCATCCTCCCAGTTCCTGGCTCATTCCTGATCCCTGTGCACCATGACCTAGAAGTGAGTAAGGAAAACTGACTGTCCTTGCGTCCAAAAACCTTCTGCACTTTTTCTTTTCTTTTTTCTTTTTTTTCCTTGTTTCATTGCCAACCTTGTCGTGTGAAGGATTTGTCAAGATGCAGAGACACAATCCATGGAATCTATTTGGATGATCCAGGGAGAGAATCCTAAGGCACTCCCTTCCAACTCCCTCCCAAAGCCCTTCAGAGCAGGCTGCCAGCCACACTGAGCTCTTTCCTGGAGACTGTTATGCAGGAATGTTCACGGGATCCTTTTCTTTGGACACAGGTACAGTGGATGCTCGAGGTGATAAGGAAGCATCCCAGCTGGGTACAGCTGTGTGTTTGCTGTATGCTCCCTGCTGTGCTGCTGCTGCTGTCATGGAAACACGACCTCCTCTACCTTATCAATCGCCATCCTGCAGGAAAAGCCTGTGAGTGTCCCAGAGAAAATCTGGCAGGAGAGGAGCAGGAAAGAGGGAACCAGAGTGTTATAAACTCCAATGGCAGCAAAGGACTAAGATCAGCAGGAGTGTGGTCTGGGCATTAAAACAATCCTGCCTGATTCCCAAAGAAGCATCATTTCTGTTGAGTAAAGGAGGCACCAATTGTAAGTAATTTATCTTTCCATAGCCACATTGTAACAAGCACAGCAAGCTCACCCGTGAGATCTGACAGAAACTTCAGGTTTTGAAGCCACAGGTTCATTCTGAAGCTTATAGCTTTCCTCACATTCCAAGCCTGCCCTGAAAGCTCTGTCACTGATCTAGATGGCAGCTACGTCAAACAGGCTCCAGAGAGGTCTGTGACAGAAAACTCAGCCCAATCTTGTTCTTCAGCACTTCTCCTTCTGAGAGGAAAGTTCTGAAACATCTGTGCAGTGAAGGTTGTGCTAAGCTTTCTGCTCTCCTCCTTTTTACTGAGGCTACAGCATCCACTGTGTGCACTGGCCCAAGTTTGGTGGCTCCATCTCCAGAGATCCCTGAGGGTTATTTTACCTCATTCGATACTGAGCCTTTCCACCACATGATTCCAGTAACAAAAGACCACTGAAATATGTCACAGCCTGCAAAGAAAAAATTAGAAAATGAAGCAAATTTCTCTCCCATTCACTTCAAAATGAGAAGGACAGCTTTTAGAGGGTTGACAGAGTTTGAAGCACTTCTTGTGGCTGAGACTATACCTAGAAGGCTGTGCAGCCACAGTCATGCAGAGGTAATTAAGATAAGCTGTTCTGACACAAACTAAGTTCCAATTGGCACGTTTAGAGTGAAGAAAAGTATTCTGTGCTTCAAAGAAGGAGAAAGTTGGCCTGTCTGGTGTGTGGTTTCCTCAACTCTGACACTAAAATTAGCCTTTTCAGAAGTTTATTGAAAGCATACTGCTTTCTTTAGGGTCAGAACTTCTGAGCTGCAAGTAAACTCAGGGCAAATAGGAAGTCTCTGACTCACTCAGGCGATGGGCAAGAACTTTGTCATCAGCATTAGCAAAACCAGCAAGAAACAAGCTGTAGTAACCAACTGATGATCTCTGCCCAAGCATTGTAATTAGATGTACAATTATGTCTCATCTTGCTGACTTTGTAGTGAAAGAATTCAATGGGATATCCCAAAGCTGTCTGTGTGAATGCTCCAATACAATGAATGTCAGCAGAGATCACAAAGACCTGGTACCAACACCGTAAAATATCCCAGTGAATTCAGTGACATTAAAGGACTATTTATCACAGGCACAGGCTGTATATCCTGCTGCTGCAGGTTACCAACTAGCCCTGCTATTCCAGTTTGTAAAATTTCATTAAAAGATATATATTTCCTCCTTCTCTCCTGTGCCAGAGGAGCACAGCCTTAAATAAGAACTTAATGTGAGACACTCTGGGCCAAGTTTTGCTGACAGTATCAAAGTTAGTGATAAACCTCCTGTTGGCTTAGAGATGGAGCATTAGAAGTCCTAAAATAATATGAAGCAATAATAGATCTTTTTTTTAAAAATAGTGTAACTTTCACTTGAAAACAGACAACTTCCAAGAGACTGGCTGACGTTGAAGTCAGAATATTGTGTTCAAGCATTTCCCTGTGCAACAGAAGCCTTAGATGGAACTGCTACATCTCTCGAGAATGCTGGGTTGTATTTCTTTCTTCATCTGAAAGGTGATTTCATGCTTCAGGAAGTAAAGAAAGTTTATGCATTGACAATATAAATGCAGATGCCTCCCATAATGATTGACACCAGAGGTCGTGCAAGTGGAGTTTCATTTCTACTCCCTGTAGATCAGGCAGCCGAGCGAGTTAACGTCTCTTCAGGAATTAGAAAGTCAAAGTCTTGACAGTTCTGGCTTCCTCCCTTGAAATGGGTTCAGTTCAGGAGACCTCATTGAGGTCTGATCTGCTCCTCACAATTACCTTTTTTAATAGACAATATGAAAGCCAATGACACTCAAAGTGTACTGTCACAGAGGCAAATTTCTTTCCCTGCAAAGGGCATAAGTGCCAATGAAAGAAATTATTACATACAGAAAGCAGTAAAATACTGTCATAAAGAAGTATTAATTTCACAGAGCTGACAGAAAACTATCTGTGGCCCATTCCTAAATATATATCCCAAAATGAGAGACCATTTCAAGCTTATATATGGAAGAATAATGCTGTTTGTGTAGGGAATAAGCAAAGCATATTCCTACCAAGTCCCTTTGGCAGTTTGTGTTTTCTCACCAATGAGGGGATTTTGCAGCACAATAGAAAAGTTATTAAACTACACAAATATTGTGACAAATAGTAAAAAATGCAGCTCACCATTCGCTCTGCTGTGTATTTTTAGACTGTTGCCTAACTTCTTTGTGAACAAAGGTATACAAAACACAGTACATTAATGGAACATCAATAGGGAAACAGTCATTCTGCTGTTCTTTTTTTTTTTTGCCTGAGGGCAGGTTGATTTTGCCCTTGCAGACGAGATTGTAAAATTGGAACTAGAATATCTTTATGGTCACCTCTAAGTCCAGCTGTGTCTCTGCTAGAACACTGAGCAAGGCCATCACTTCATCAATGGATTTTCTACCACAGCACATTCAAGGTCCCAGGTGAAGTTCCCATGCATTCACCTACTGGTGATGATTCTGGTTTCCAGACCTCTTCACCTTTGCCTTCCATTCTTGAGCACATATTTGTTCAAGCAATTAAAAAATAATGCAGTCTGATAAATAGAGGATAGCACCACCACAGCAAACTTTGATAGTAACAAGCTTTTAGCATACATCAAAACTATATTATATGTAATCAATATATATTTCAGACATCTGAGGTCTGAATACTCTGTGTGTACTGTAACTTAGACCAAAAAGGTTTCAATGACAAAACACAGTCCTTCCAAACAGAAGCAGGCCATCCTCACAAAGGCTCATCCAAAACAACAAAGTCCTGTCTAATTTGTGAGACGATTTAAACTCACTACGAGGCACTCACAGGAGCAGAGGTCTCAGAGGCTGCTGCCAATGCCCTCCTACCACAGGCTGCAAGAGTTGGTGAGAATGGGCTGAGACTCCTGGTCTCAGGAGCTGCCTGGAGTTCAGGGTGTTCCTAAGCACAGCAGGGACACAGCCATCCACAGAAACAGGAGATTATAAGACATTAAGATCCTTTCAAAACAGTGATTCCAAGTCAAAGAAATTTAGCTTGTGGAATCTGTTCTATACTTCAGACAGTCTAGATTTGATTTTGACTATTTCAAACTAATTAGAAAGTACAGAAAATTTGTACAGTACTACACAAGCATCAAGCAGTGTATGTCAGGCTAAATCCATTCATGAACACATTTCCAGTACACCCTCAGGAAGGAAATCCATAACTACCCAGCACCTAGGTAGTGAGAAATATCCCATCCCCTTTTCAAAACCTTCTGACCTCTTTCCTTTGATTCAGGGAAATAGAACCATCACTGCACCGATGCTTCTAAAAAGATAAGTGAAAATGTATTTCAAAACTGTGAAGGTTTGCATTTGATTCTGCTGCCAGTAATTTGCTGCAGCTTTTTGGGAGACAGCCTGAACATTAAGTTTGGGCAAACACCATCTCTCTGCAGCCTTGGAAAACACAAAGCATTTCAATCCTACAGCTGTAAAAATTTTCTTTAGCAAAAAGGTGTTCCCAGAGCCTTGTGGGATCAAGACCTTCCAATCAGACTATCAAACCATTGGGTGTGAGCAATTTGGTACTTGCAGCACTGATCAAAGGAAATGAGTGACAACAGCCCAAACCCAGCACTTACAGCCATGGCTAAGGGAAGGGTTTTCAATAACATTCCCTGTGCAAACCACAAAGAGCTGATCCGAAACCACAGGCAATCAGATCTTTGTTCAGAGACTGACTGACAGCTCTGCTCAGGGTCCAGGCTTTCACAACAGAATCCAAACTGGATCTTTTTTTAGAGTATCAGAGAGTTACTCAGTACTTCCATTTATGTGGACAGATGAAGAGATGTTGTGTGTATCTCTCCTACATCTTTGTCTTCAGGAAGGACAGTGGGGGATGAGTGGGGACAGTGAGAGGAGCAAAGTGCAAACACAAGGAAGCAAAGTGGCTCAATAAAACACCCTAGAGGGAAGAAGTATTGACTGGGATAGGCACACATAGAGCAGAATACCTCACCAGAGAATCAGCCCATGTTGTGGCTGAAAAACCTGTGTCTGAACAATAAAAATAGTAAATCTTATTTCTATGTATAATATTGATCCTTTCATCCTGTAAAATCCTAAAGTCCCTCACAGTCACTAGATACAGAAATCCATGGAATGCAACAGCAATCACAACAAAACAATAATTAGGCATTACTGAAAGGAGGAAATACCAAATGCTCAGTTCTAGGAAATTGGCAAAAAGTACCAAGAAAAGGTTTCAGTAGAAGTCAGATAAAAACTATATAAGAGTAATGGCATTTTTTCATTTTCCTTTTTTCATGTTTCTCTGATTTGTTACTCATTAATAATCTTTGGTAAGATTCAGAATCAGACTCTCCTCCTTTGGTTTTCCCAGGGCACAAACAGAGAACATGATTGATGTCCTCATCCCTTGCTTACAGCAAATTACGAACCTTCTGTATTGCTAATTTTGATCTGAGATGGAAAACCCAACATTATTAACTCTTTTCTTTCCTCTTCCATATAATTATATTAAAGTTTCCTATTTCAGATTCTAAATCAGAGGAAGAAAGTAGATACGAAAGAAAGTGCTAGTTCATTTTAAAAAAACCCAACCTAACCCATGTTCTACCTATAGATCAAGACAACTGAACTTCTGTTGATCACTACAGAAGGGGGTGGGGGGGAACTCAGCTAGATTTGAAGGAATGCACCATAGTCTTGTTCCTACCAGTGATGTTGTTCCCTTTCCTTCTACCTTCTCTGTGTTTTACACTTTCATGGCTAAAAGGAGGAAGGAAGGTCTTGATGGGGTTGGTGGAGCAGCTCAGCAGACTCAGACAGAAGCTCAGCACCCTGCTGCCAGCTCTTCCCCAAAACTGTGTTTACATCTCTGAGAAAAGATGTAGCAAACCAGGGAAGAAGGAAAAAACAAGTGAAATGTTAAGTGATGCAACAAAACCAAAAGAAACCAAGGTGGACACAGGGAAACATGTGTCCCTATATTTTTACAGGATGGAAGAGGATTAGGGGACTGTAGGAGTCAGATATGGAAGTACCCACTGTCTGAAATCCAGGTCAACCCTTTCGCCCTGAATAGTTTTGCACTTTGGGAGCTTTTAGCTGAGCCTCATCCATGTTTTGTGCATTTCTGTCCTCACACACCCACCATCTGGAGAGGCAATTCTAAGGGCAGAGCTGGGGAATGCCATCACAAGAAACTACTCCTTTTGGGTTTTTATGTGACTGAACTGCTGATAATCTGAAACATGCTTTTATTGCAGCACAGTGAAACCTCGTGCCAGATGGTAATAATCACTTAAATCGCCTTTATGCAACCAGCTTTCACATTCATTGAATAAATCATTAAATCTACAATATATTTCTCTGTGTGTTGTGCATTTCAGAAGCACTGCAGGGCAATATTTGTGAAGAAGCTCGTGTTCACTTACCTATCATTACCAGTAGATATAATGGGTAAAGCCTTAGTCCTTACAAAGTCAATGACAAAACTCCACTCCTTCCAGGATTACACCTGAAAAACCTACCCAGCACAGATAATCTTAAAAGTACACACTCAAATACCTCAAACTCTGAAGAGATGCAGCTCATTAATAATCATTAATAATAATCTGTCCAACAGATGGGTGACTACCCATGACACAGCACAGGCATCTTGGCATGACAAACCTCCTTGCAGTTGTTCATCTCCACAGACAGGGCAGGGTGCCTGAATCTGTTTATCCAGTCCAGCCTTAGGAATCAGCAATTGTGGGTAAAGGATTCTGTTACATGGATTAATTGAATAATCCTAGACACACTTCTATGGAGAGTAGGTCTGGTTAACATATACCACATTTTATCAGCCAATTCTAAATTGCTCTAACTAGAGGGAATAATTTTCTTTCATTTTCAGGGGACAAGACTGGGGATCACAAAGGCAGTTCCAGAGAAGCCATAGGACAAACAGCTTTTTTGACTCCCTCTTTGCTGAGCCATGTGGTTTAATAATCATATACTCCTGCAAGAGGACATTTACAGCCCTTTGCCTCTGGCAGGACTGTCATGGACCCAGGCAACCTCCTCCTTCCCCTATACACAACAAAAACAAGAGAAAGAGAAATAAACTAAAGAACTAATCAAGACATTACTGTAATTAATGTTTTCCATATCCTCCTCTCCATCTCTACACAATTTCCTGGAGTTCATGGGAAGTAACATCAAGTCCAAGACCCTGTGCACACCTTCCAAAGCAAAGCTCCCTCCTCCTTTTGCAGGTACAATGAGGCACTTCTTTAAGTGTGAAAGAAGAGGGTTTGAGCTCTGCTAGGCTGTTACAGGCAGTAAGCATGGGCAGCCTTTTCCTCAAGATTACAGTGTGGGATTTGAAAGGCACGAGTAAGCCCAGTAAGTGCAGCTCAGGTGTCTGAAAGGGTTGTTTTTCAGACATACAGTAAAGAAGAGGTTTCAGGAGACAAATCCCAGCTGGACAGCAGTGCCACCCTACAGAGCAAGGCTCACGAGCTCTCCCTCACATTTAGGATCTCACAGCAAGGATGCTCCTTGGCACTGTGAAGGGACTCCCCCCAGGCCCAAAGGTCAGGCACCTTGAGCGATACCACTCAAATGTAGGAATCTACAGGCTTCTCGCTTCTTCTTTAAATGCTAATTGTTGGGAACATTTACAGCTGGCTCTAAACAAGCACAGCAGGCAAACGGCATTGCAAGCTGTGTGTTGGTGTTTGCACTGCAAAGGAGCAATGAGCAGATTGGCAAAGTTTTTCCTAAGTGGTCTTGAAATGGAATAACACTGATGCCACATGCATTATGCAAAAGTGGATGGATTGATTAGTGGGTCACACAATTCCAAAGACCCATTATAGAACTTCCTTTAAATAATTAAACACAGGAATATGCACTGCTCCTGCAAAGCTAACTAGGAGCATCTCTCTGCTTAGAAGTTTCACTGCCTACTTGATTGCTAAAAAAATCTAAGCAGGTTCTCAGTGACTTGGGGCATTGTTCTCAGTTTCATGGGCACTGTTCTATTCCTTCACACACCTCCTCATACCACATGGACAAGCACTGGTTCCCCAGTGCCTTGACTTGTTCAGTGGGGTCTCTTTGCTCTCTCAAGGATTTGGCAGCAGTACATTTGTTAGTGTGAGCAGGGAGTGCAACAGATTTGTTTTTCTAAGTATTTTCCAAGGATTCAGGGTTATTTTTTGTGCTTTATTTCTTGGCAATGGCAGTGCACATCCAAAAAATTCAAGCACTTGACAACAGAGAAAATATCCTAGCTTGACATATTTTTTAAACCAGAACTGCCCATCAAGCCATGAGGAGTTAAGTTCAGATTCAGCTATTTAGATAGTGTCTTTTTCACATCAGGTTTGCTAAAAGGTTCAACACTGCCAAGTTTTAAGAGGGTTATTTGGTAGCCCAAGGAATTTAATTATTTAAAGCTTTAAAGACAGAGCTATTAACCAGCACCTTTTTGACGCCAGTAGGTTTCAGGAAGCCTGTACACATGAAAGAGAGACCCTGCTTGTCACTTCAGCAACATTTTTATGAAGGCACAAAAATGAATTGCACATTCAGTAGCTTTCTAAAAGATATTTAGCTCTAAACTTAAAAAGTATTGCAATTTTGAAAGAAAATTCCTTCAGAAATACACAATATGCATAAAAAGAACAATGAATCAACTGCTTTCACTTACCAACAGGTCCTGTAGCAACCTCAAAGTGCAACAGGAAAAAAGTCAAGTGGGTACAACCTTACATCTAAAGTGACTAATCTGACCTCTGTTAGCTAACAAGATTGGGAGGGATTTAAAAGATTTCCTGTATTTTTCTCTGTATATGTCAAGAGAAGAGCTTGCTTCTGCACTTTCCTTTTATTTCCTAATTAGGTTTTTTTGAACTTATTGTATATCAAAGTATTTCACTTTCTCATCACCCCCTAATCAGATCACTATCTTATCACCTGATACAGAAATAAAATGCCTGGAGAAATCAATAGTCAGAGCAAAGGGTTAGACAGGGATCCGCCCTGCATAAATGATATGTTTGTCTTATTCATACAGTGGCATGAGATCATCTTCAATCAATGAATCTGGAGAATCAAAAAATGGATTCTTAAAGGAAAAAGGATTTAACTTGGCCAAGAAAGCTGAATTAATTGCTTAAATAATGACAACTGGCTGGTTTGCAATATCCTATCACTGTTTTGAATTTCAAAGAAAAAAAGACTAGATAAATAGTTTTGATGTTTTGGATAACATTCTCACTTTTTTTCATCCAGTTCTAAGGAATAAGATATTTATATCGCAGCTAGTCTTGTTTTTTTCTTCTAACAAATCCCATGCAAAGATATATGTGGCTGGAGGTGATCTAGGTCACTTTTTCTGTGGGGGTTTTAAGGTTCTGTTTAATAACCTGCAAGTAAACCATTTCCTGTGGTTGGGGAGCATGCAAAGGGTACTTCCAAGGTCTTGCCCTCCCGTCAGCATCTACTCTCCTGCAGCATGATGGGTGAACTTAAATAATTTGGACATGTCCACTTTCCATCAAATATGGCTTAAATCAAACCCTAGGTTCAAATTCTTTGAGGCAAGGTGCAAGCCTCTCACACACACTCAGTGTGGCTGTAATCTCATTTCCTTAAGGACACACCAAAGACCAAATTTAGACTAACACTGCATGTATAACATCTGTGTACCTCGGCCACGGGAGGCTCTGAGACTTGCTGGAGATTTTCTGTAGCACTGTTGAAACAGTTTTCCCCAAACACAGAAGTACTGAAAACATTTTCATTACTAACCCAGGGCAATCTGTTGTTAAAGCACACTGCTGCAAGGAGACAGCTTCCCGAGGGATTGAATTCAACTGTAACAGCCACACACCTGTGAGAGAGAGAGCTGAAGACTCTCTCACAAGTTGCTTCACTTGCATCATTTTTTAGATGCTCTTTTAATCTAGTTTTGGGGTCTTTTCATGGGGAGAAATCTCATTTCAACAGAAGGAAAACAAATATAACCCCTTCTCTCTGCCTTACCCCATGTCCTCACCAGTGGCAGCAGAACAGAGCAGTCACAGGCCATGACTGTGTTATATTATTTATAGAAAAATTTCACTGCGAACTGTAGGTACACACCACTGAATCAATACCTTCTCCTTTTCTTTTTTAAAATTTTGTCTGACATTTTGTTCTAGTTTCAGCTGGGGTAGAGTGGCTTTTCATCCCAGAATCAGGTGTAGTGCTGTGTTTTGTATTTCGGATGAGAAAAACGTTAGCAGAACACTCATATTTTAGTTGGGATTTTTTTCAGTTGTTGCTGAGCAGCACCGAAGTCAAGGCCTTTGCTCCTCACCCCACCTCACCCATGAGGAGCTCCCAGAGCTCCCACTCACCCACAGGTGTCCCACGTGCTGAGGAAGAGAAGCAGAGCCAGGGGCACCTGTCCTGGCGAGGCGCGAGGGTTCCTCACCTCCAGCCAGCCCTCGCCTGGCGTGATGTCACAGCAGGGCTGGTCCCCTGTGCTGGGCACGTCTGGGAGGGGCAGCACAGAGTCATTGGGGTTGGAAGAGACCTCATGGATGGCACACAGCATCATGCCCAGCATCCAACCTGTGGGAAAGCTGGCCGGGATCGGTCAGCAGCTGCATTAGGCATCACTTGTTTTGTATGTTGTAAATCTTTTATCATTTCTATCGTTGTTTTCCCTCCTGGTTTGGTCCTATTAAACTGTATCCCAACCCATGAATTTTAAGGTTTTTTCCCCAGTTGTCTCCCCCATCCCACTGCGAGCAGGAGGAGTGGGTGAGAGGCTCTGAGTCTTTGGCTGTTTGTTGGGTTAAAGCACCACAGGTTTGCACACGTAATTGCACCATGCACAGCTCCAGATGTTTTCTCCTGTATCTCTGGGAGTTCTCATTGTTCAGCAGGAGAACAAGGGACAGGGCACTCCCACTGTGTCACAGCAGGATCAGGTTCAGACTGGAGTTAAATTTACCAGTTATCCTTCCACTTTCTTCTGTGCTGTGATGCATGTGCTCATCTCCTCAATGCAAAAGGCAGTTCTCCCTGCATGGAAATCAATTTGATTGTACGACTTTACAGGTCTGTGCTGGAGAACTTACACTTTTCACAGACTTTTACTTCTGCTTAAGCATGAGCCAAGTCAAAATTTCCTTCTCTTTCCCTCCCACTTAACCCTTTTCATGCAACTTTAGTATTTGTTTGCTTACAGATGTGCCCATTTCCAGCTGAAGAAACTTCAGCTCAAGGTGGCTCATGCTGCCAGAGGCTCAGTATGTGACAGTAGTAATTCTAACATATTTGAAAGTTTGTGTTTCTTTGTTTCTTTCTTTTGATATGAAATGTGTTTAGAAAATGTTCATTACAGCAAAAAAAAAAAAACAACAAAACAACTCAAGACTTAACAATAAAATCTTGAAATGGAAACAAAGCATTCAGTTAACCAGAAGTAATTGCTTCATCCCTATTTTCAGTTTCACAACAACAACAACAAAACCTCCAGGTTGCGGAGGTTTTATCCTGTTTACAGAAAACATATTTTCCAGGATGCCAGCATTCTTCCCAGAACTTGACACAATGGTGTTTCTCATTGTGTCTCTGAAACACCACCTCTCCTGTATGTTTAAAAAGGTGCATAAAGTGCATTAATTTCTCCATGACCTAAACACAAGTGAAATGTCTTGATGAAAGGCATCTAAAATGTTTTTCTACAAGAATCCCATTGTCGTTGTCGAGCCGATGTCGAAACAAGAGGCGCACGAGAGCGATTGCCAAGAAAAGGGAATTATTTATTTAAATGCAGTTTTTATATACAAGATGAACGTTTACTGGGATTGGCCACAGCCCTCCGCCCCCTGGGGCTGGTTGGCCACAGACATTAACCGCTTGTTCTCAAAGTTCTGAACACCTTATCTTCTGTTTACCATAAACAGATAGGTTTTCTTACAAGAAAGAGGTTTCTGTGCTGTCACATCCCATGACTATGGAATACGCAGGCTAAATCACAATGAAATGACTGATGAACCAGCTTTACAAAGAAAATAAAAAGCCAGTGTAAATTCCAACAAGCCTTTTACAAGCTGTAATCAGTTATGTGTTATCAAATTCTAGATCCTTTCAGGAAATTAAATGCTACAGTGCCCATGATCACACATTTCATATGTCATTCACCTTCTAATAAAACTGGTCCTTTTGTAGGGTTATTGTTTTCTGCCCTGTGATCTCAGCTCCTCTACTCTCAAACTGCAGATCCTGTGTGTTGCTTCAGTGAAAGTTTGCTTAGCAACACACAGGGAAAAGATGTTGTCACGTCACAGTTTTGATACTGGATGAAAACCCAGGAAACTCCATCTCAGAGGGAATGGTGTCCCAGGTTTGGGCAACTTCACATGAAGTTTTCCAACTAACTCTAATACAAAATGTAGCTGAACTTCTCTTTTGCTATCAGGAGAGAGTGATAATAAAAATCTGAGGTAACAGAAGCCTGTCAGGCAAATAAAAAAGAAAGGTGGGGAGTTCAAGCCCATTAACCTCATTAGTTCATGGAATAAATTTGGATAAGACAAGACAATTGGCAAATTGTGAGTAGTCAGCTTTAGACCTCACTGTAGGTAGTCACATCCATAACTGGTTCACAGCCTAAAACCCCAAGTTTTCAGCCAGATATTCCTATCCTACCTCATCCATCACAATTGTTATTTTTGTTTCCAGTGACTGAAGCAAGACTACGATTCAGTTCAACTATTGCAGTGTGTGTTATCAGACCATCATCTAATGACACCAAAAACCTGACCTAAGAGTACAGGTTATTTCTTACATGTTTAAATAAAGAAAAAATCCCCACCGGAGAGCAAGAGGACAATGAAAATATGGGAGGCTTGAATGATTGCAGGTACGTACAAAGAAATGTTTGAAATCAAGGAGGTGTTAGTTATGGGAGGTTTGATTTTTGTTTTGTGCTATTAAAGGATATTATTTCATGATTTAATCTGTGGGGATTTTTTATCTGAATAGGGATTTTCCAGGCAGATGACAGACTGAAAATGCATGTGCAGTAGGGTGCTCCCTAGAATTTGGGGAGAGTGTAGCATGTCCAATAATCACCACAAGGCACCTGTTTTGTTTCCTGCTGCAAACTGGCCTCACAGGTGAGCAGATCATCTTTCTCTGCAAGACTCCTTGACAGCACTTAAAGGTCATGCAGTGCTGAAGTCTGTGCAGCTCAGGCCTAGTTATGATTTTGAGATGCTTTATTCAGCTGTTTCAAGTGCTCATACTGGAGGAAAAAATCCAGCTTGCTGTTATAGACACATTATAGCCAAGGAGAAAAAATAGCCTTGTGGGAACAGTGCCAGAAGAGAAGATTGGTGCTCCTACAGCTCTGGCCTGAGAATGTCAAGCAGCTTCTCTCACCTCTCCATCCATAATGCTGAAATGAGTGCTACCAGAATTAAAGGGATGTTGTGAGGCCAAATCCACACAAGTTCTAAAGCACTTACAGGACTTCAGCTGCAAGGCATGACAGAAATGAAACACTTTTTTATTTTTCTCACTCACTCAACGAAATATCGAAGAGGAAAGGCAATATTTTATATAACTTATAAAAATATCAGAAACCTGACTCATTTCCCATTCAGGTGAAAAGTGTTTTCCTCTGGCTGCCATGTGAGCAAGATTTGGACTAAAATGCCCATAACAATTCCTCATAAACAAGATCCCTAAAAAACCTTACAAATAGATGGCTGCTCTTTGCCTTGGCTTTCACCCATCTTTCACCATGGAGACAAGAGGAGAAAGATGATGAACCTGTCCAGACATAAAAGTTTGCACAGTAACTTACTGTCCTCTGTTAACTCTGAGAATAAGAACCATTGCTAATTTTGTGGAGTCGATTTTGTGGGCTCCTCAAAAGGACAACACTCTGCAGGCCCATCTCTGTCTCCAAAGAAGCTCCTCAGCTCCAAAGAGGTGAACACTTCAAATCACTTCTCTCTACAGTATCTTCAATCACCATATTTCCACCCCACAGTGTTTAATTGTTTCAACTCCCTTTAGCTGATTTCAAAAGTGTGGTGAACTAAAGGACTTGTTTACATTTCAGATGCAAGCTTATTTCCCAAACATTATTCTGCCAGCACTGGAAACAGAAGCCCTGCTTTCTGGAAGCAGGCCAAGCTCTCATCACTTGAACTCCATTCACAAAGTGCTAGAGGAAGTTCAGCCACTGCATATATTTGCTTTGAATAACTTTGCTGCTGTTTCAGCTGGGAAAGACTCTACATGATTTGTGTTTATATCAAACTAACATCCTCTGCATTGTCCTGAATAGATACCACTGCCCTGGCACACGCATTGTTCTGCTGCATTATCCAGGGAGTGTTTCTGCCTGAAGAAATATTTGTGCCTCCTACTTAGCTCCTACTTTAGCTAATGCTAAAAGCACCCCTAGTTGTTATAATAATATTAATTATTTCCTCTTGGCCTCCACTGCTCACCTATGACATGACAAAGTAGCATCTCAGCATGGAAGACACTTTGCAGAATGGGATCCATGAGAGTGACCCAAACACCTCCTGGCATAAAAATGTCAGAATACCTACCCTGAATCACACCAAAAGCCCACCCAGCTCAGTTCCCTGCCCACTCAGTGGGGGACAGGTGACAGATAGCCCTCAGGAACAGCTGCCAGGAGACCATTCCCAGCTGGGTTCAGGCATCTCTTAGAGCCAAGGCTGGAGATTTTGGTGAGTCGGGACATTCACATACTGCAGGATCGGTGCCCACCCAACAACCTGTAATTTATTGGGATGGTCCCAAGTGCTCCTTGTCCCAGGAAACAACACAATCACTGGGATGCTGCCACAGCAGCTACTGGCAGCACAGCAGGGCTGAGAGAGCCCTGGCAGAGGCAGAGCCTCCCCTCCTGGGTGAAGGCAGGCAGAACCAGTCCTCCACGGAAATTGTGGAAGTGATCAGGAGCAGCACCAGCTCAGCCACTTTTTCCTCCTCTTCTTTCATCTTCCTCTACCTTGCTTGGGCATAACCACATCACTCAGTGTTGCTCACACAGTATTTTTGTTTAATAACTACAATTCAAAAAAACTTTTGCTAATAGCCATCAGCTTAGAAAAACTAACTTTTACTTCAATAAGAGATAAGAAATGCAGGGATATTTCCACTGTTAAGAAAAACGTCCCCTGAAACAAAACCAAAATGTCTTAAAAAAATGTTTCAAGATTTCTGACCTACATTCTGGTTTTACTATACTGTAAACTAAGTCTGCCTGTAAATTTTGCTGCTTTAATGATTCATGACTACAGAATGTGTCTTGAATGCAGAGGACGGAAAAGGATTAGTGATGAGAAGGAAAACACATATAACGTTTTTCAGTGTCTTAAGTTTTAATCACTAGGAAACAAAAAATAAATGAGCTATGGGCATTGTATAATTGCAATAAATTTTGAGAAATGAGTAGTGTCCAGAGAAACCAAATTAAGTTTAATAATTTTGTGCATCAGAGACTGGGAGAATGGGGGAGGGGGAGAAAAAATCTAACAAGTTACTGAATATAAAGTTTTCTACTGCAGAAAACAATGCTTAAATTAATGTGACACACGGTGGTACTTCTGGCTGCCTTCCTAATTGATTCTTCTAGTTAAATCAAGAGGAACTTGTGCACAATAAGCAGATTGCTGAGAGGCTCTCCCCTACACATGGGTAAGAGTTTACTTGCATAGAGTGGCTTATTCATAAAAGAACAGTCTCTTTTTTCAGTTAGTGGGGCTTTGCTCTTAAGTTTCTCGCTTAAGGCCCAATGTAACAGCAAGCAAAGACCAAGGAATCCCAGCACTCTCCAAAACCCAGCCACCAAATATTTACCCACTATTTGGCTCGTATGCATCACTTTTCCTCCAAGTGAAATGTGGAGCAAATGCTCCTGATGCAATAAAAGAAGAAAGTCAGGCACTTTTCTGTATTTGCTGATTAATTCTTATATACATTATGGTAAGTGTCAATCTAACAAAGAGTGGCCTACATCAATGAATTATCCAAGCCAAGGAATGCTTGAAATACCCATTGCCAAATATGAAGTGTTTGATTTCATTGTTGCACATCAGAGCACTGCTTTTCAAATAAATCCTGGACTGTAAACCCAACTAAGAGAATGCAAGGGGAGCCCAGATGTATAAAACAATATAGAGATAAAAAAGGGACTTCTGACCTCAATTCTACAAAATCTGTCTTTGGTATTAAAATGAATGAGTCCAACTGGTCAATTCTTTTAGCCAGTCTCCAAGCTCTTCAAAGTTGTTTTTTTAATTATTATTTTAAAAAGTTAATTTCTATTTTTTGGAATTCCAATGGTCATAAACAAAATGAGAGTGCAACAATTCAGAGTTGTCAAGAACACACCTGGAATATCAAGACTCTGAGACAAACTGTCCTGTTTAACTCAGAGAGGTGTCCAACGATGATAAATTATATGTCAGCACTTATGATCAATCCATTGCTTGTGCAGCAAAGGGAAGGAAACTCAGCTATCAGGAGACCAGAACTGACAATCAGGAAATCCTGTCAAGTTTTATCATTCTGTCTGCCCCATTTACTGACTCCAGTAACACAGATTGACGCTGAATGCAAAGTGGAAGATCACTTGCTGTAACATTATTTGGGAACATAACACTGACATTTAATTTTACCCCGGGCAAGTTTAGGAGCTTGGCAGAGCTTGAGGATATGGCAGGTTCACAGAAAAGAACTTTGTTTGTGGGCACAGAAAAAAAGGGATTTTGAACTCCTGTAGTACCCAGCAGGTGTTACATCTCATTTCAGTGAATCTGGCAGAAATTCTTCATGTAGGGGAATAAACTTGAAAAAGATTTTATATTAGGAGGCTTATATAATTTCAGTTAATTAAACATGAGATTTTTTGAAGGACTCTAGGGTTTTCTTCACATGTGGGAGGGTCCAGAACTCAGAAGAAAGATGGGTGTCTTGTCAGTTTAGGACACTAGCAATGGGAGGAAGAGAAAAGAGAAGCCAATTTCTTCATGGTAGAACACGGATTGTGATTTTGCTCAGCTGAAATGAGAGATATTAACATAACTACTCTGTTCTTTACTTTTTGGTCTGTATTAATTATTTTGCGATAGTAGGACCAACTTCCGTTTCAAAAGCACAAAAGGGGAATTTCCCTTTTCTCGGCAAATTCTCTGCTTCCTATTGTTGTTCAGTGCTGGATTCTAATTGTGAAAGTTACAGTATCTTAACCATTTTTCACTTCACCTTTTATTTTACAGCTCTTGTTATAGGTTAAGGAAAATGTTCCTTTCACTGGAGTGGCAGCAGTACCATCACCTCCTGAAACTTCAAGATAAGAATTCTCACCTGACTACTCATAACAAATGAGATGTGCCTTGCAGGATTCACCCATTTTATTCCAGGCAGAGAAAACGTGTGCACTGGGAGACAGAAATGAGAAATGCCAAGTGACCTTGGGTAAGTCACTTCACTTCTTTGTTTCTCCTTGCTGCTATTTTCCCTGCTGCCTTTGGTCTGCCTTACCCAATTAAAGACATGTGAAACAGGAGTGCCCTTCACTTTTCAGCATATCTCACCAAAAAGGTGCTGACCTCACTCAGCTACAATAGAAATAACTTATAACCATGACAACAATTTACAAGCAATGCCCTGCATTTCTAATGTTCTGGCTAAGAAGTGTTCCAATTACTTATTAAAGCACATGTGTAAGTTCTCCTTTACAATGGGAAGCTGCTCTCATTTCTTGTCAGTGTTAATAGAACTTAAAAGCTTAGATTTTCACCCTGACGATTTCTCCTGGAAGGCCGCTGCAGAAGTCTACTGCTCCACTGGTCTGAGAAAAACTCTTCTAATTACAAACTCAAACGCACTCTTGGACAAATCTCACCCTTCACTCTTAGGTCAGCAAGGTCTTCTCCTCTAGTGTTCATGTGCTTTATTTAGAAACAAATCACAGCTCTTCCAGGCCTATATTTTACTAAGTGAAAGTGGCCAAGCCCTCCTCTGAGTTACATGTTACACCTCCATGAGGTCCTCTGCTTGGAGCTCTAATCCATCTCCCATGAAATCATTATAACCTAATTCTGGATTTAAGCTCCTATTGAACCAGGTTAAAAACCTTTCAGAGTGCCATGGACAGAGTGGGAGGGTGACCAGTTCCAGGTCTCCACTCACTTCTCCCCAAAAGAGAATAAAGGGAACTGTGTCCTTGTGCCTGAAATCCATTGCTCAGTGCTGTCCTTGCCTGTCAGTGCTCAGCACCCATACCAGCAAGGGAGTAGAGGGAACGAGCTCCCCTTTCAGGATATGCTCTCCCCCTTCCAGCTTGGTATGGCCTGTATTTACCTATAACATTTAACTAGGTCTAGGGTACAGAATTTGGTGTCACTAATGGCACAACAAAAGCCCAAAGAGTCAAGAAAGAAACTACAGCTTAGAAGAAAATACTGTAATATATAATATATTTGTAGTAGGAAGGATGACTTCCAGATGTCCATTGGCAGGAAGTGTATAATAAGATCTTTTCTTTCTCTGTCTTTTCTATTGACAGCATATCACTTTCAAACATCATAACTTTGCTGGGTGAAAATGTATGCCCTCTTTAATGGAGATAAGTCATTTGCCATACGTAAGCCTTGCTAATTTAGGATTAATGTTGCTGAAGTAATTAAAGTGACCTCAGGCAAAACACAGGGCTATTGCCAGGCACTGAAGTCCTGCTGCTTATCTGTAGGGCCAACATCAGTCCAGTGGTATTAACAGCTGGCTTGGCTTTAGCCTCACAGCTTCAGAGGTCTCTAAAACCCACTTTGTATTAAAGGTCTTCTGCTAAATCTTCCAAAGACAAATGAATGTCAGTTGGTTGTTTGAGCAGTCAACAGATAAGTACAAACTCTCCTGATAACTATAAAGTAAGGCTTGAAAAGTCAAAGATCACAGACAGAAACCAAGGGCGCAAAAATCATGGTATGCTCCTTCTGATTTCAACAGCCACAAAAAAAACGTGAACCGAAATGAGTCAGTGCATAGAGGTGGCATTTGAACTGCTATAAGTATTGCCACATGCATTAGCTTGGAATTTGGTGTGAACTCCTTTGTCTCCAAACAAAAGCTCAAAATAACTCTCCACTCTACTGCAGAACAGCATTTTTAGTATGACAGAGAACTGTTTAGCAAGCAACTACTGGTAGATTAATAATTTATCAAGTACAAACTATGGTTAAATTTGTAGAGTTTCTCTAGCAAGAAAAAAAATCTGCTGGGAAATTTATATAAAAAGAAACTTTATAGGAAACCAAATGCTCCTGCATAGGCAAGGATATAAAATACAAAAGTTGTTTTGTTCGATAACACTTTGGGCTGGTGGCAATTTAAAATGCTTTTCATGCACACAGCCAAAGACCAAGGTATTAATGGCAACAGTTACAGAGCACAATCTGAGAGCATGGTAGTAATGAGTTGCTGAGGCTGGGAAGTTCACTGGCAGATAGTGTTTACACCGATAAAGCCCTACTGATTTTCGTATTGCAAAACAGTTTGACCTCCTAAGTTACTATCCATGATTACTACATCTTTCCCTAGGAACTGCCTGACTGTTTCAAAGAAATTCCCTCTTGAAGATACAAACCCCAGCTCTGTCCACTTTTGCAGCTGACACAAAATCCATTCAATAGTTCCTTTATTTGCATATGGTTTCCAAGGACTTTGTTGAAAAACCTCTCGCAGTGTAAGTGTCATCTGCTTTTCCCCTGTTCATTAAGTCCGCATTATTCACTGCATACAGCACCTTTTGTTCACCTTCTTGATATCAACAAAGCTAAAGAGGGACAGACTGACCTCAAAAGGAGGCCACATTTTTATAAATTTCAAAGCAGGGGTATTTCAAAGACTATTGCCTAGGGTCACTTCTGATACAAATTCCGGACCTTCACATTGGATTTTGTAAGACACTGCTATTCAGTCAGAGCCAAGTTCAAAAGCAGCATCCCTTTATGTGATATGTAGGCTATTTCTGATACAGAAGTCATTATTAAAAGAAATGCACCCAGCAATGTGCTACAGAACAAGAACCACCATTGTACAGGGTTTGCAATTAAAAGGAAAAGGGATTTTAATCTTTTCCAGCAGCTGCCTGTGCAGATGCAGTGGAACAGGCATCTTGAGTTATGGGATACTGAGTACCCAGCAGCTGACTGGCTGTAGAAACGGAGGTGGAACCAGAATAAATTCTGCCTGCACAGAGTTCACTGCTGCAAAGGCTGACATTTGTGAGAAGCACACGTTTGAGCACACACATTGCAGCATCCATCAAAGCAGTGCTGCTGAAGCAGAGATACCCTCCCCACACAGGCACACACCCACCCTCCCCACAATCCAGAGACCCTGCCCATGGCAGTGACCCAGGGGCCAGAGCAGGACAAAACCACCTGGCTCCAAGGGGCCCTTTCTGATCACTGTGTGAAATCCTCTGGGCAGGTTTTATGGCCAACCACTGCTCTGCAGTACAATCCACTCTATCCTTAAACTGTAACAACCATTCCTATTCCCCTTCAAACTCTTTGTTAACACAGACTTAACCAAACTGCTAAAACATAGAGACACACTCTTCTTTCTCACTCACAAACTCCCCTGAAGTATCTTGCTAAAATTGCTGCCCACAGAGAAAGCCACATCTCCTTTTCTTTTTGGTTTTTTTCCCCTCCACCATCTGACTCTAACACAGCAGACATGTAACAATGCCTGGGGCATCATCCCTGACTACGTGAGTCTCCAGGCAATCTGCAGCCTCTGTGGTTGTGTTACAGGTGAGAGATGAGCAATAAGAAAGGAACATTACAGCGTGGAACCTATGGGGGTTTTGCAAAGAGATCAAGCAAATAACTTTCATCAGGAGCTTTAGAAGGAAAAAACCCTCCCTACTAAGCTACATCTCATCAGATTTCAGGCTTGAATAAAAAGCTCACAGTGAACCAAAGCCTCCTCAAAGCTCATCTGGGGTTGCAGTTTTGCTACTTGGTCGTAACTCAGACAAGACTCATTGAGAGCCCAAACGTATTTGAAAGTGTTTGGACCCACTTTCAGGACCCTGAGCTGACAGATGAGTTTATGGCTAAATTTTAGTGAAACTTGGATTTGTATGGTCTGAACTGTTCCAAGATGGGAGTGGAATTACTTGGTATGTGGAGGTGCACATCACTGTCACAACTATAGAGCTGTAAAGCCTGAGAGGTGGATATTGCTGGTAACATGAGGCTGAATTGCTTGCCATGACTATTTCTTCATATTTTCCTGCTAAGTAATTTTTTTTCATCTTTACTGCAGTGTCACATAAGAGATGACAGACCAAGACTCTAATTTTTTAGGCACTGCAAAAGCATCAATTGAGTCCCTGTCTCATATAATCTTGAATTTAAACTTGATAAGAACAGGGTATCTTTTGGAATAAGCGATATTGAACACACAGGCATTTCAATAACTCCATTAGATCAGAAACTGCTCTTGCAAACCTGTTCAACATGAATCAGGGTCTCATACATGAGGGTGTTTGGGGTTTTTTAATTTGCAATGGAAAACATACAGAGCAAGCAGGTATCTTGGTGTTCTTTGCTCTGTTCTCCTTACAAAGCTTTGTTAGACACTCGTATGATTTGCCCAATGCAGAAGGAGTTTTTGCAATATGTATACACGTAGAATTAATTTTGCAAATAAAGTGGTGAAGGTTGGGAGGTTTTATTCCCCCTTTTGCTTCTTTGCTTTAAGATTTTGAAGGAGTTTGAAGTCAAACTACAACATATAACACTGTCTGGTGAATACTGGCTCATCTTTCACAAGATGAACACGCTGACAACAAAATAACTTCCCTTGACAGAAAGAGGTGTGCAACAAATCCCTGGAAATCATACTGCAAATATATCCCTAAGAATCCTTCAGCCTTCCTAGAGTGGAAACTAGAGATATGCTTGAAATCCCAAAAGTAATGTGTACTGTCAGCAAACAGGCTAAACTGCTGTTTCATGGGTAATGCAGGTAAAATACCCTTAAAATGACTGTACCTGCAGCAGAAAAAGTAGCAATTTTTATGACTTATGTCACACCACATCAAAACAGGTCAGATGATGCATTTTGTGGGGTCATTTCTCATCTGACCCTACAAAATCACATGTCAAATGATGGGTAAGACGATTTCTTGGGAAGCAGTATGCTCCAGGTAAAGCCAGGATTAAAGTGAAGGGTAATCTTCCACAAAGTAAGAAATAGGTGACAGGACGAGATGCCTTTTTCACGTCTCAGTCAAGCATGCCACTATCTTGATAAATGGTAAAAATAATGATACAAAATAACAGGAGCAATCAGAAGAGTCATCAAAACAGAAAATGCCTGTCCTTCCTCAGTTTGGCCCAGCAACCTCAAACCAAAGAACATTTTGTCTCAATATTACTAAATCACTCTAGATGGTAGTTGTAGATCTAGAACAGTCTATGGCTATTCCCCTGACCCTGAAGATGAACTCTGCAATAGGAGTAGGACAAAGTTTGTAGGAATGTGGTCCATTTTCATTAGACACATATAGTTTGCAGAAAACATACAAATTTCAGGCTACAAGCCTTCATCAGTGATTCAGACCTCTGTCCAACTTCTCCCTTTTAGGCCCTACAGCAGCAGGCCTTCCAAAGTACACCTCTGCTTGAGCCAGTAAAGTCCAGGGGCACACAAAACCCTTAAATTTAAAGCACTGAACAAGAAATTGTGGGTTTTCCTTCAGGCAATAACAACAAACACCTGGGCTGCTTTAACTACCTAAGCCATGAAGATTAAATTATTGTTCTAAAAATTATCATCTCTCCATTTCAGTACGCAAGGGCAATATCCACTTCTAGTTCTGTGAACCAGCAGCTAATTATCTCTCTGCAAGCAGAAACAACAAACTCTTTTAGCTGCACAAAACTGTGTTTTCATAGAAGGGAACACAAGCATAAACCTAACATCTGAGAAAAGCAAAATCCACCTAAGAAAACTGAAGGCACAAGGACTGAAGTTTAAATCAGTGCTCCTCACTCAGTCATTGCAATGCACTCTGTCATCCCCCACTCTGCCATGAGGATGTTGCCAAGATGAAGCTCCATCTTACCACAATTACCAGTTACAGGGTCAAACCACGCGGAACCTCGTGCTGTTTCCCATCTTTAAGGTACCACACTTTAAGATCAGATTTTTAACAGGAATAATAGACCTGCACAGGCATTGAGAGCCTGAATTCCCTCCTTCACATCCTTTCCACGGGTCAGCAGGTGAGGAGGAGAGGCTGACAGGGGCAGGGGAAAGGCACACCCTGGATTATTTATATATCCTTTCACTGGATGTGAAGGGTCACATCCACATTTGGGGCTGTGACAGGACATTCATCATCCTGCTCCTTCTGGAGAGAAAGGGGAGCAAATAATTGCCAGTAAAAGGAGTATCTTGGAGCTCAAGGAGCTGCTCCTCACGGTGCAGATGATGTTTCCTCTTGCCCAAGGTATGATCCAACTCACAGCATTCACTCCAGCACTATTTACCTTCCAGAATGACACAGATGGTCCTTGCTCAGGTCTGCAGAACCACATGCCACACCCCCAGTGCCTTACAACACCAACATCAGCAACAGCATCAGCTGTGGGGTGCCTGTAAATGCAGTGCTGGTTATCAAATCAGAGTAGGCAAAACCAGATTAATCATATCTAATACACACAGAGCCCTGTGATAACAATGACATGGGCATTGGACAGATGTGTTTGTTTCCCCAAAGGACACAGTAACCCAGGACAGTTATTGAAAACACAGAAGAGCCAATTACTTTTTTATTATTTTCTATACTAAGGCCTTTCCCATTGTTCCACCAGGTTGGTTTCATCTGAATGCACATGGAAACAGAAAATACTTACCTGCTTCTCAATGCCAAGGTGAATTTAATCAGAAAACTAATTGCTTTCATTTTTTCTGCTATAAACTCTTCAATTTGCTGTAGAAATTACCTAGGTGAAAATTTTCTGTGAGCAATGAAGTCCAGAAAGAAATGGTCTGTGTTGTTTCTTGGGAGAAAATTGCCTTTAGAAAAATCCTATTTCTCACTAGAGTTTCAAGGAGAAGGGTGGTGGAAGAAAGAGATGTATAGCATTTGAGATGATCATTAGGATGAATGAGAGAAAATCTGAAGGCTATAAAATACCTCCATAGTCTATCACTACTTCTTACCCAATAATTGCACCAGTAACTGCCATCTTCACTATTTTTATGTAGATTCTTTCCCTGCCAAACTTGGCCCCTAAAGAACTGATGTATAATATCTAGTTCTCTATACACAGGTCTCAAACTGCTGGCAGCTGCAAGAAACATGAATTACAACCAAAATACAATATTAAACTACTTCCAAACACATTAGCAGCCCATAGAAAAGTCCTCATTTAACAAATGAGCAAGAATTGCTGAAAACAAGAATGTGGAGTGAAATACTTCTCTTTTTCAACCCTAGAGTCAAGCACTTGATACTCTGTGCTGCTTTTGACTGGGGTCTATAAAGCAGCATTCAAACATATGATTTTCACAGTTTATAATTTCCTTGAAGTATTTCTTTTTCCTAGAACATTTTGCTACATACCACGTGCAAGAGGGAGATCATTAAATTGTGTTTTAAGGAAACCCACAGAGCTCGTGGAGGCCATTGATACATGTCTCTGACAGAGTTAGAACCTCCAGATCTCACACCAGCACTTCCACTGGACACAGAATAACAGATCCCATAGTACATCAAAGATTCAGGAGGGACCCTCACACCACTTACACTGACATTTCATAGAACAGCCGACCCTGGATTTCACCCAGAAAAGGCACTGTTAAACCCCCAGATTCCCATTCACTTTCCAGGATGAGGGCTCCCATCACCTTCTACAGCAGCATGCTCTAATGGTTCATCACTGGCTCTGAAATAAAACCTGCATCTTGTCTGTAGTAAATCTGGACTCAACACCAGCTCAAAGAAAGGGTAATGGGAGACAGTGCCAAGATACTTGGGAGGAAAGCAAACAAACCAAAGGCAATATGGCCGATCTGGCAGAATCTATTTTCCTTACATAAAAACAGAGAGTTAGAGGTAATTCAGCTGCTGAATTATCCAATTTCAACAGGGAGATGAGGACAGTTTTCTAACTTCTGTTGTAGTAGATTTAGGTGGTCGTGCTGTTCAGGAAGGAAGGAAAATGTGAATTGAGTTGGGTCCAGGAGTTCAAGTACAGGAATAAGAACCAAGTGCTAATTTAATGCAAACCCCAACTTAACGAAAAGACAGATAATTGGAGGAAATGAAGAGCCTCACAATGGTAAGAACAGAAGGTTACAGAGGCACATGAAAGCACTTCCTGTGTACTCTGTTAAATGTGGGTTCCAGAGTGCTCGGAAACACTGAGAGCAACAAGGCAAATCAGAACCCTGGTGCCCAAAGAGCCCCTGGATCTGTGAGTCAAACTCCCTGACTGTCACACAGAGATCTCCAGCGGCTCCAGCTGACTTGCAGAAAAAACAACAATGAAAACAGCAACAGCAATTGTTAATAGACCAAAGGAGGACTATTTTTTGGTATCAGTAATCCCTACTGACCACCTGCCCACATGCTGTTAGCTGACAATGTTCCCTCCCCTCTGCAGAAGCAGAGTACCCTGTAGGGAGAAGAGGAAAAACATTGGGAATTAATAAATAAGCAGAAGGGAAAGCTGATAAAACACAGGGGGGAAAATGCATGCAACAGACATGGAAGAGAAAACACGAACAGGAGGAAGAACTAATGCAGATGCATTCTGCAGCACAGAGAAAGCAAAATCTGCCAGAAAGAAGCAATGGTGTGAGAACAAGAAAACCAAGAGTCATAAAGGACACTAATGCAGAGGAACTGTTAAAGCCAAAGCAGAGCTGTTACATGAACAGTCTCTACCTACATCCTGGCACAGAGGATGTAGGATCCTCGCTGACCAAGCTGTCAGCAGCAAAGGGTTTCAGGACCCTTGAAATAGTTTCACAAGGATAAAGCTTGCTACAGTCCTACAGTCCTTAAAGAAGTGGAATTACCCATCCAGTTTGTTGACAGGAGACATGGAGTTCTCTAACAGTGAGAAGGGCTTAGAAAGAATCATGGAAGCACCTGGAAAATCAAAGAGCTGGTTTTGTTACCAAAATAGAGACCTCATTGCCATCTCATCTGAAGAAATTACTGTGAATGGCAGGCTGGGAGCTCACATATAAAGATATATTTTAGTTACAAAGGGCTTATACATATACCCCAAATTTGAGCATCTCTCAGAAAGCTGCTCTCAGAAATGGTCTCATTATGCCACTGGCAAACAGGAGCACAATAGCAGAGAGACTACTCAGAGCCTAAAACTTAAGCAGGTGCAAAGGACAGTGGGGATTCAGAGAATAGATGGGGGAAATGACAGGACTGGGAGCACAATTTACTGCTGAGTCCCTGTGAAGCCAACAGAAAGACTATTCATTTATTTCAATGGACTTTGGATCAGGCCCCTCACTTCTGAAGAGCTTTGAAGTTGAAAAATGTTAGATGAGCACTCAAAATTCTTATCAACAGAAAAATGTGGCTAAAGAGATGTCTATGAGTGCCTTTTTAACTTGCTTGAAAAGGTCAGAAAATTGAGAAGAATGTTGGCACATAGGATGTGATTTAATGGGATTTGAGGGGAACACTTCAGACACAAAGCATGGATAGCACATGAAATAGGAGCTGAGAATTTCGTACAAGAGTTTGTGGACTACAGACTCGTCAGGGCTATCTAAGGACTGCTAAAAAAGCAGATGAAGCTAAATCAGGGTGTTTTTCTAACTCATGAATGCCCTGAATGTCTGCTACCTTATCATAAATCAGGGTAAAATACTTTGTGTCATTTCTTTGGCAGCAATGCTGGTTTAGCAAATTTTACTCCCTGTATCTGCCCCAGCAGTTCCTTCCACCCCAACATCAGCCTTATGCCATACAAGCAATTTTTCCCATGTGGGGTGGAAGCTGCTGCCTGAAGTTCACAGACATAAACACAAGGAGGGCCTTCAAACACAGAACAACTATTCACCAAATACATCCATCTTCCAGATTTTATTGTTCCTCTGAGGAGTGGTTGAAGCTTTCAGGAAATCTGGGATGTTTGCAAGAACTGGTGACATGGGCGTGTCTCAGTCAAATCACAGCTCATGCTGCAAGCAAAATTAACAAAATTTAACCTGGGAGATCTGACATTAGAACAGACCCCAACAGGTAAAGGCAGCTCAGCACGGAGTTCCCTTTCCCTCCCCACTCTACAAAACTCAAATACTCAGCAAAGCAAGTCAAGAAGGGCAGAAGGATGAGCAGGAAGAGTTTCAGACTAAAGTACAACTCTACAGGCAAATCCAGGCAGTGCTGCCTGTCAAACCTTGCTCCATGGGTGAGCTGCTGCAGAAGGATGATGTTTACCTCTACACAAATCTCTGCTGAATGTTCCCATATGGCACACACTGAGTGAGAAGTGACAAAAGCGATGGATAACTTGCACAGCACCTTCTTCGAGGGTGTCTCTGCAGCCTGGAGCTAACTGCATATCCTGCAAATACCTTCATGGCTTTAGAACTTGCTGTTTTCCCCCTTTTTAATAAAAAAGAAGTCCATTAGGGCCACAGTCACACTATGTCTTGATTTCAGCTCGTTTATCTAAGTTAAATTAGCTGATATGCAGTTGAATAGGAAACAACATTGACACCATAAAACATGAAAAATAACTGCAGAACATGGGATGATAATGGTAGAAACTTACTGTGGGTCTGAAATTTATAGTCACTAAACCAGAGTGAAACAGCAACTACCAAACTAAAATCTGACAGCAAATCACTGCCTAGGTAATTTCCTATTGTTTTATTTACCATGTCTGAGTGAAATTTACTGTGGTGGCACTATACATTTATAATCAGCATGTCATATTTATTATATATAAAGCTTTGGAAAAGCAGAATGGATGCTCTCTTTAGGCTAAAAAAGAAAAGATGAGGAAAACCAGCCTCTTCCTAGAGGTGAGATGTGGTTAGCTGTGAGCCTGACATTACAGGAAGGATATTTTTGATACACAGGACAAATTTTAATGCATGTATTTTAATACACACTGCCATAGAATCCAGTAGGAAAAATACTTTAAGAAAAAGAAAACCTACAAAAAAACCCCAAACAAACAAACAACCCCATGAACACCATCCTCTCTCATTAGGCCACAGCAATGCACTCCCACTGTTTCCTTCCTGACAGAACTTGGATGAGTCTCAGTGGGCTCAGTGTTTACAGGGAAAATGGCAAAGTTCAGAAGGTTCCTCAGCCCCCACACACCTATAATTATCCTGTTTTCTGCAGTTTGGTCAGAAGAGGGATGAACATTAGTTCTTTCCAGCAGTTCTATTTTCATCCTCGCATCACTTCTTGACAGTAAAATATGTCAGAATTGGAACCCATCCTGTGTCAAATGACATCTAATTCACCCTAAACCGAGAAGGGAACTCAATCACCTTTCCCACTTGCCTCTGCACATCTTGTCCTTGCAAAGGGTCAAGAGCAGACAGTTGTGCTCACTTGTGTTAGCTGAGACCCCAGCCCAAAATATGGACCTCATTACCTCCCTTTTCACCTGAGCATTGAGCCAAACCCGTCATCCACATCCACAAATGAAACAGGAGATGGAGATAAGACTATTTTTTTTCCATGCAGTCTTACTTTGTTTTTTATTTTTCTTCATCTTCTTTTCTTTTAAATAAGGAAGAAATAACACCCTATTTTCTTGCAAGAAGAATATCTATTATCTTGTTCCTCACAGAGGTGTTCCCAATGGTAGTAGGGCTTATTCTGATCATCTCCTCTGGTTTTCTCGTCCTGCTTTCTTCTCTTAAAAATATTCTCCTCATATCCAGCACTTCAGTCTCTCAGTGTGCTCTGCTGATCCAAGGAAGTGCTTGAATCCAATCAGACTAACTACCTCTCTGTGTTTTACCACTCTGTGCTTCTGGAGGCAGCCTCGATTCTTTCATCCCTCACTAAATAAAGATGTTTTTAACTGCTCCCTCATTTAGATTGAATGAAATTTCAGTTGTTATGCCCACAGTTTGAAAGAGGCTCACAGCAATATTCACATTTATTAGCTGGAACCAATAACAAACCAAACACTTGTCATTTTGCATTCCAGCTCTGATCTTATTTTCTTCCTTCTTCAAAGCTATTAAAAAATAAATAAATCAGATATGAGAACGAAAAGTCCAGTAATGGCTCATGAATAGTGATGTTTTTATTCTAGAAGTAGTTTAAGGGATTTTTTTGGTTGCTTTTTCTCCCCCACACCTTTTCTGATTGTCACTGAAATGGTTGACTGCTTTTGCCATTGTACTAATTTATTTTTTATTCAATTCTCTGATGTCTATCAGAATATATCTGGGATGCTGCCAAACCACCAAAGAAGATTGGTTGAGAAAGAATAACAAGAAAAGAAGGAGGCCAAATAGAAGTTAAAAAGTGATGTCTTCAGAAATGGCCACCAGTATTGGAGCTCACAAGATCCAAAGCAATTCCCTGCTCTGCCACAGATCCCTTCAATGACCTTGGGCGAATCACATCAATCAAAACCAATTTTGGCATTCCAGGGATATCACTCATTCTTTTTGCCACACAACCTCTCTTCCACCAGAAAGAAACCAAAATTCTTGGGGAAGGAAGAGTAAAGAGCTTACCCATATCCAAGATTCAGCAGGAAATACCATCTGTCTGTCTTGTGAGTCTGCTCCACAGATCACTACATCAAAACAGAAAAGATTAGAGTTTGGTAACTGATTTTCCCTTTCTATAATAGCTGTGCTGCTGGAAAGTTGGGCCAGGGTCAGATGGGGGATGAATCTTCCTGAAACTCGAAACTGGGACTGGAGCTCAAAGCAAAGGAAAAAACTCAAATAATTAATGTGAAAGTGGATTTTCAAAATTATTCATTGACCTCACGCATTTTAGTCACAATTGTTTTTCTTTAATTGACAGAATTCCCTTTTTTCTTTGTGTCTTTATTTTCACCTGTGAAGTTGGCAGAAGTGGAAATACTCCTGAGTGACTGTCCAAATGCCTCCCAGAAGTATTTAGAGCAAGAAATACTATAAATTAATTTGTTTTGATTAGTTGGGCGTGAGACGAATATTCCTAGTTTGACAAATTGTGTTGTTCTCAGTGGAAAAGAGGCTGCTCCAGGAAAAGATAAACAAAATATTTATTTTCTTAGGAATTAAAGGCACATATAGCTCTATTGGAAGTACGTATCGTGCCCCAGCTGTTACTCTATGGCTCTTGAGGAAAGCAGCAGCACACTAGGAAACTGAACAGTAGTCAAAATAAAAAATAAACATTCTTTCTGACGTGTACAGTGTATTTAGGTAACATGTAATTATACAAATGTGAAGATGAGGAAAGCCCAGGGATAAGAATATCCCAACAGCGTGGGATAATTCATTGCCAGTGGCCTGAGGGATGTGTGGGACATAGACAAAGAGTTCAATTAAAAAAAGAGATTTACAGACTTCATCTTTCCAATGCTAGCACTCCCTTTTGACCAGGAAAAGCTGTGTTTATAAACACCCCCACACAACGAGCCTGTGCTCGCATGTATCAGCATCTGTGCATGAACAGGAAAGAAAAAACAGGATTAGACCCTGCACTGTGAGAATTTACAGGTGCCAACATGTTCCTTTGGTACAAACCAGACTCACATCACACATACACAACAGACTGTGGAGTGCAACTACTTTGTTCCAGCAAAAAAAGACAAAAATATGTGTTCCTTTCTGGGCATACACAGAGCTTCAAGAGAGGTCTGAGCAACAGTTTACCAGCAGACACACAAATTTTAACACCTTTAGGCATAAGCATTTTCAGCCCAGGCTTAAAAATGCCAATGGAAGTGTTAGACCCACCTTGTCTATCGTCAAGTCTCACTGTCTTAGGTTTTCCTAAGGAACCTCATACACTGGTATCTAAGTACAAGCAATGAAAACACCACTCTCAAATAATTTGAACCATTTTAAAGCCAATTTTGTTGTCAGTTCTGTACAGAATGAACATTCTTCTACAGAGCCCACAGAAAAAGAAAATATGAAACTTTTACTGTGCAAAAGGACCCTTGTCTCCCACACACAAAAGGAGGCCAGCTCATATATCAACGGCCAGTAAGCAAGTCAAAAACCTAAAAATTGAATAAAATTTAAAAATAAGCCCTCAATTCATACAGGCTGCATTTCTGCAGAAATTGAGGGATTTATACCAAGCAATAGATAATTCTCTCCACTGTCCTTGCCTGACTGACAAGAATAAACTCCCAAATAGAAACCAATACCAAGAGCACTTATCCCAGTCTCACTCCTCAGTTCACTGCACATCAACAGAATGCACTGAGTGTCACCAAAAAGTCAAACTAAACACATTTACTGTTGCTCCCTGAGGAAAACAAAGTTCTTCAAGCATCACTATGGTGTCACCATCAGGTTACAGGACATAAATTGCTGCATTTATGAGATTGTGGCCATTCCAAATTTCAGTCCTGGACTGCCTTGCAAAGGACTGACCACTGGTTGCCCATGAAGTGAAAAAGGCAAGAGGTTCTCACAGAAAAATACAGGCTCATGAAAAGTTATCAGAGTCACACTGAGATGGCTCTCATATTAGAATTGCCAGTTCTGCAACTTTCAGGCTTTATTTTGGGTCTCAAATGAAAACTGAACTGGACAGTTCATTCAGGAGGCAGTATTCACTTCGGTGCCACCAGGACTTTTCAATTCCAGCGGTGACTCTCTCTAACCTCTCCTGGTTTTTAACTTACAGGAACATATTTTGAACTGATTGTGCCTGAAAACATCTGACACAGATTAAACCATAACACAGCTGGAAATATCAAACTCTGCTGCTGCCTCAGCCACTGCTCCCGTGGGAAACATCACCCAAGCACTGTTACCTGGGACTCCATCACACAAAAGGATGAGGGCAATCACTCACCCTCACACCCCTGAACCTGCACTCTGGCAAGAGGCAGCTAAATCACACTCTGGGAGGATGATCTGTCACCCTGCAGACCCACAGAAGTCAGTGAGACACCACAGAGGCCCCCAGGTCGTGCCTTTCCCAGGGAACAGGCTGCAGGATGAGGGCAGCCGTCCTGCTGTGCGGAATGACACCAGAGAGGCTCCCAAGGAGCGGCGGTGTGACGGCAGCAGGCTCTGGAATCATCAGCTCATCCATTATCACGGCCATTAGGATGAAGACACCTGGCTGAGAGGCAGCAGGGGAAAGGAGAAAAACACAAAAAGAGGGGGAAAAACTGCATGGAGATTATCATTAGTGCATGGAGGAACCAATACTGGGAGGTGTTTTGCCGTGTGTCTTAGGTGCAGAACAGCTGCTTGGCTAATAGCATTATACAGGATCATGGCAGAAAAGAGCATTAGCCATATTACAGAGCAGGAAAGAAAAGAATTATGTGCTGCATATTTTGTTCCCAAAGACTAATATAATGAAAAGGGTTCTGCTGAAGCCACTAAGGCACCCTTCAAATCACATACATTATAAATCAGCAAAGCCCTGAGGCATCATGTTTATATAGACACTTAGATTTAAAACAAAAATACTCAATCTTCATTTCTGAGTAGAGATTCAATTACTTTGAGCTTTAGAGTCTGAATAATATGAAGCATAAAACTAAGTTTTTTCCCCAAGGTATCTCTCACTTGTGGACCATTTAAATCACCTAGTTGCATGAAGCAGACAAAACAAATTACACCAAAAAAGCAACAAAATTAGTCTTTTATCTGTGAAATCCAATACAAACTGTGAAACAGAAAACCATGCAAAAAGCACTTGGGCTATGAAGCATCATGAAGCCCTCATCAGCTGTACTTCTTCCTTTTCCCTAATTCTATAAAGCTCTCCACAGAAAGGCAGGAAATATTTTATTACTGCAACTATTTGATAAGCTGGTCGTAATACCCTCTCACTGTCTAGGTGAATCAGTGCCAGAGTAGAGCATAATGAAATTTCAAACGTAATGCAATAGAAGTTATTATGATGACAGCTAGAAAGTTCATTGAGACTATTCTGTAACAGCAAGTTCTTTTATTTTCTTTTTCTCCTCTTTTCTTTTTTCTTCTTTATTGTTTTTTTTAATCAAATCAGAGATTGGCCACTAAAGCCGTGGTTCTGTAGCTGAGAAGAGGAGCACACAGTGCTACCTCAGATTAGCTCAGCTGAGTTCAGCAGAGTCCAGCAGAGAGAAGTGCACCAACAGCAAGTTAAAGCAAAGCAGTCAAAAGATCTGAGCTTCTCTAAAAGTCCAGGTTTGCAAAGCTGGGGGTTCCTCCAGTCCCTGTCTTACACTGCTGTATCAGCATGGTGTAAATCCAATTGCTTCCTCAGCCAGCCCTTTTACAGGCAGTGTTCAACTACTGCAATGTCATCTAAGGCAGTTCTGCTGCTCCTGTGTGAGCAGCTCTGGCAGAGGTTATTAGAGGCACAGGAAAGGTGTAGAACTTTCTCATGAGTAACACTGAGGCAGGTAAGAGCCAATTCCCAGGCTCCTAAAGGCTTCCACGAACATTACAGTAAAGCCAGATTCCCAAGGAAGCAGCCAGAGTTATGGCTTTGAAAGGGTTCTCAGAATCAGATCGATACCTGTCTGCAGCCAAATGCAGATTCACTTACCTGAGTACAACAGCAGCCAATGTCACTTCATGCGTCTCTGCCAACTGCATATAGATCCCCCGAGGTTCTTGAAGGTTTCTATTTCTTGGCCAGCCAATTCCCTTTCATTCTGCAGCTACTTCTTAAAGGTTTTCTACTGCTACAGTATCAGAATAACTTCCTCATTGGAACTTACGGAAATAAAAATCCTGAAATAAACTGCTTTTTCATCAAACCACACGAGACTGTTAAAATAATTGCAAAAGCCCAAAGTTTCCAACAAGACAGACAGTGACACATAGACCCTGTGGGGTTAAGCAATGCAGTTCTTCTCACAGCCACTCTAGTTTTAGAAGCATTTGGGCAAAGCTGCATACACCACTCCTGCTGTACATCTGTGCTGTAATGTTCCAACAGACCCAGGTGCTCTTTGCATAGACAAAACTCATGTCTACTTTGGCATCTGCTGATGTGCAGAACCCTCAGCACCACCGGAGAATGCTGGACTGGGCCCAACATGTATAAATAAATGTGTTACCCTCCAAGTACCATGAGTTCCTGGGGTTTTAGAGCAGGGCAAAATAATAAAAACCAAGGACAGTTCTGCCAGGATGGAGGTGTAGCCATTGCCCAAGACTGCAAGTCTGGTCACCCCTGGAGCTGGCAAGCAGCACGTTGGACTTAGAGCAAACTGCAGCATGGCCCCGTGACGTGGCCAGACCCACCAGACTCAGATAAATCCAAACAAATTGATTGCCTGGGACCTGCAGCACGAAATCAGCACAAGACTTTGCTCTTGAGCATAAGAGTTCTCCAACATCTTTCTGCACGACTGTGGCACAGTGCAATGAGTGGAAAGGAACTTCCTTAAAAGTCTCTGTGAAGGGCTCTCAAGCTATAAAGGATTCTGCTAACAGCCCTCTGAAGCTGCTGAATGCCACTTTATACTGATTCAGAGGTGCAAAGCAGCCCTATCTGGACCAAAAGCATGGCCTTCAGGTCTCCAGAGATAAAAGGCCAGAGCACTAAACCATTTCTGTCTTGCCAGCCACAATAAAGAGTCATTTAATTTAGCCAAACTCATTTAAAATAGGGATTGATAAAGAACAGGACCAGATTACTTAATAACAAAAATGAAACTATTCCTCTGGGTTGGATGACATTCCAACATTCTTGCAAGAGAAAGAAATGGTAAAATGTTTAATAGAATTTACAGCATTTGATTCAGATAAAAGAGAATGCTCAATTTATGGGTGATGTTTGGCTCAGAGCAGCAATAAAAGTCAGGTCAATAAGTGATTCTTTTTCCTGACTTGGAAAAAATATTCTGACTAAACAAAGAATCACCATAAACCACAAACAGGCAGAGAAAGAAGCCCCCTGATAGCAAGGCCTCCACTGAAAAAATAGCAAAAGGTGGCTTTCTTTTAGCTAGCTGGAAAATGTCAAAGCAAAGCAAATCACTTATGTGGTGTCTGTAAATAAAATATTGCCTAGGAAAATAAGAACACTCAGTTGGAAATAAGTCACAAAGTCACTCCCCAGGGGAAGGAAAAAAAAAAAGGCTGGTCTTTTTAATTAAAAATGCTTACCAAGGTCATCTGTGAACACGTAAGCCTTATTTGATTAAATGAAATGCTCCAAACTTAAGAAAATCCTGAAGAAGAAAATAGTAGCAAAAAAAGTAAAGGAGTTTTAGGGCAGCGTTGAGAGCTCGTTGCAGAATAGCCATGGAAATCCCTCTGTCTAATGGGGGAGATGGAGGTGCAGAGGATTTTAATGCAGAACTCAGCACTGGAGCATGCTCGTCTTTTCTGCTTCTCAAACACATTCCAACAAGGCAGTGAAAAAGCCTGAGTGAACTGTAGTTAATGCTTCAGTAAATAAGGAATATAATGTCTGCAAACTGAAATGGCAGTAAAGTGAGCCCCAAGTCCTTTAGCTTCTATGGAATGGTTTGCTCTTTATCCTGCTGGCAGCAGAATTATATTTAGGTCCCACACTGTACGTGGGACGGAACGTACCCAGGGTGAGGAATGGTCCTTTGGCTTGGAGAGGTCTAATGATCCAACTAGAACTAGAAGGGGAAAAGCTGTGTGAAAGATAGGATTCACCCTATTTTACAGCTGAAAACCATGGCACACACAGATTGAATGAGCTGTCCAGGGTCACATGTACTCTGATACAGTCAGAATTGAAACCCGAATCTCCTCAGTTTCATGTCAGTGCTTTTACCTTAGATTCTCATTTCACTGTTAAAAAGTACGAATTAATCAAGCCCTGCCCTATCCCAGCAGTGAGCTAAATCATCCTGTTCATGTGACAGGCAAACTGAGAGAAAGGAGAATTACAGGAGATGAAATCTGTCAGAGGCTCGTTTCTTTTGAAAGGCAAGTCAGTAATTTAGGTGCTTAACTCAGGAACCCGCTCAGAAACTCTTAATCCCAGAACTCACTCTCAGCTCACTCTTAATATTGCAGAGTTTTGCACTGCTGCTGTGCAACCCCACTGTATATCTCTTAATTACACCATCACTCTCTGCAGACATTCCCTGGTTCCTAGGGTGGAACTACTTGAAACTTATTTAGCAAATACCCACTGCCGAGCAGTAACCCTATTCCATTTGAGCTGGAAGCAGAACAGCCAAATAAGAACATGACTCAAGGCTCCTCTGACTAAAGAGAAAGAGAACAAGGAGATGGAAGAAAACCACAGAGGGAAACTTTCTGGATCAACTGTACCAAACACCAACTTATTTATGAAACAGGTTGTTTGCAAAGATTTCATGCCAAGTGCTGGCAGGCAGCTACCATGGATTGGAGTCAGGCTGAAAGTGCAGCTATAATGAAGATGGGGAATGATCCAAACAAGCATTTAGCTGGCTGGGAAGTTACTGCTTTTCCTTCTGCCTGGAACACATACATAATTCTCCTGAAATGCACGTGTGTGGAGGCACAAGTCCAAACTCATGTGTTCTTCCTCCCTGAGGGCACAACCACGCCAGACGTCACATCCTTGGAATTACTGCATTTATCAAAAACATTCTTACAGACAAAAGAAGTCAGTGAAGTTTTTGTGCTTGGATTTTTTTAAGCGCCACAGAATGAACAATGAGAATAACAAGACTGAACACAGTGATGTGGACAGACTATTGCCTGGCAGTAATCTCAGTGTGAGAGAAGCCTCCCTGGCTCTCTGGGAACCACCCTGAGGTTTGTTTGCATCAGCCTTGTGATTTTGTGCACATGTCCCAAACCCTGCAGTTCTCCAGAAACTGCCACTGACAATTGCTGATTTATGCCCATAAACTTGGAGGAGCAGGTTCAGTAGGCAAAGAAGATTCACTGTGTGTTTCCTGCTTAGGGTATTATTATCTTTAAGAAATAAAAATAAAAGGAGGACGTGATTGGATTAAAATCAGCCACCATGCATATCATTCTCTATCTGTTTTGCCTCATGCTGTTCCTAGGGCTTTGCAGCATATGAACATTCCCTCAATATCGTTAGGGTGAGCTGTGGTAGAAACTGCATGCTCAAAGTGTTACACTTCAACTTGAATTGCAGTTTGCAGGTGGAATATGGAGATTCCTAAAGAAAATATGCAGCAGAACTGGGGCCTTAAATACCAACTGCCATCTGAGTAAAGACAATGTAAAGTCTGCCAGTTGCAGGTGAGACATAAGGTGTTCTATGAAAAGTCTGAATTCACACAGGTTTGTCTTGGGATGATGATTGGGGGCAGGGTGTATTTTAGTAGTGCCATTAAATACAATCCCTAAAGCAACACATCAGAACACAGTAGCAACCTGTACCACCAAACAGGTACCACCTCTCTGTGTCTTAACATATCACAAGTCAAAAAAGAATATTAACTTTTGTTTAATCAGGATCCCAAACAGGACACAGTGAAGCTGTGGCTTGCAGGTGTGTTTTCTGAAGAGAAACAGCAGAAAAGCTTTAAATATAATGACTCCATTTACTCTTAATCCCCTTGCATTCACAAAACGAGTCTAAGTCTGCCAAAAACGGGAAGATGCCCCACGTAGTCTAAATTTGGACCTGAAGCAAGCAGGATGTTTCTACTTGTTACAGCCACCACCTCTGAAAACTTTCCAACTCCCTGATTATATTTGTAGCTCTGGGAACAAGAAAGGGACAAACAACAATAGGCAGCTTGGCTGGAGAAAAATTACCAGTGATAAAAGACGACAGGTGATCACTCTAATGGTCCAAGCTGTCTTGGCTACCACTTCTATCCCATTGTTCAAAACCACAGGAAGACTTTTTAAGGAGGAAAGGAAGCTGTTAACACCAAGTCTTTGAAAGGTCAAGATGAGCCAGTGGAAAGTATTTGGTGAAATAATCAGAAAGAAAGGGAAATAAAAATATCTAGGTGGGGAAAAGTGAGAGCCATTTTCACTTGAGCATCCGCTTTTCCACTTAACAGCACTAGAATTCAGAGATGTAAAATCACTGATTTCTTAAAAGTTGTCCACAGTTTGAGTGCCCCAGTAAATCCAGCAGTGGTTTCATGCACGCTCAGTGACATCACTCCACAGTCACCCAGAGCTGAGGGCTCAGAGGGTTCAGGTGCTGCTTTTTCCACTTACAGGCACCGTGCACTGCACACGCTGGATCCAAGTGGGTCAGACCTGAGTCAGGTAAGAGACACTTCCCAAAGGCTGAAAAGAAAGAACCACTTCTACACACTCGACACCTAAATAACCTCAGGGTCAAGCAATCCATCTCATCTGGATTCAAGGACACTGGTTTAGAATGGAGCTTTCTACAGTCCTCATATTCTATTTATAAAGAAAGGAGTTTGTAGAGTCAGCTTTGTCTGAGATATAGGTTAAGAGTTGAATATAAAATCAAAGCTATTCATTTTTTTACTTTCCTTTTTTTCTGCAAGGCTATGAGAGCATCTCCCCTTCAATGCCAAAAATGTGATTCGTTTTGGTATATGTCAGTACAAATTCAGAAATTAATATTTAAGCATAAAAGTTAAACACCACAATCTAAATCACAAATTCAAAGTGAGCTTAAATCAGTGTTTCAATTAAAACTATTTGAATAATCATTCTGATATTGTCCTAATAAGAAGTGGTAGAACTGCTCTGCCAATTTTTTCATTTTTAAACTGCAGGAAGCATTGATACTTTTGCTTTTCACTTCAGACTGGAATTTTGTTCTGAAACAGAGGTTCCAGCAAAAGAAAAGCTCTTACTCCTGAATAGGCTGGCTTCACTTTTCCTGGGGTAAGGAACATGGCACAATTATTGTGTTTGTTCTGCTTTCCCAAAGGCCATTTCTGACATCACGGGTGCAGTATTTCACAGCCACCCTCAGGACTTCACCCTGACACACTGAGCTCACCCAATTAGCACAGCCTGGTGAAAAACGCACTCATTAAACATCACAAGGCAAATATGGGCAGCAGAACTTTGCAGAGTTCTCACCCATCCTCGGGCAGGGAGCAGACTAGAAATACCAATAATGTAAGAACAGATGCTGAAAATAAGGTTATACTTGCATGTACAGGTGCCATTCTTGCCTTTAAGATCCCCACAGTAAATACAGAACTCAAAGCTATGTGGGTTGTTGGCGTTTTTCTGGGAAGTTGACTCACTCTGGTGTCAACATTTCCAAAAAAGACCTTGCCTCTACCTCAATAAATTGCCAGTGTTTATGAAGACATACATTCCATCAATTCCACAAAAAGGTCATTTCATTAAAGAACACATTGAAAGGCTAATTTAAATAATAAAGCATTTCCTATTAGTTATAACCCATTAAAAACATGTATCAGGTTGGGGTTTTTCCTGGAGGTTATTTATTTAGTTAATAATTTGATGGCTGGATTTTCCCTACCATCCATTATTTGGTATATTCCTTTGTGATAAGCTTGCTATAGGTTATTTACAGTCAGGAAAGAACTCAGTCCTGGAATTTCAGAAAGCTATCTTGATCTTTTAATCCAGCTGACTTCTCAATGTTGTAAAGTTCTCCTTAGCAGATGGACTCTGATAAAACTCTCATGGATTCTATTTATTCCTTCCTGCAGGGGTAAAGGTCACCCAAGCAAGATCCTCCACTTAGCCCTCAAGACATACAGAGGAGAAAGGAGGTTCTGTTATACCAGGGAATGCAATACCAAATCCCAGAGTAGGAGATTTCCTTATAAAACACGTGGCCAGTCACTATTCTTACCCTGCCACTGTCACACAAAACAAATAATGAGTTGTTGAGTAGGGCTATCTATTTCACAATTCCACACGTAAAATAAATCACTGTGCAGGCAGGTATTGGCTCTTTGGCATACAGCAACCTGACACTTGAGGAGCCAGTTTCTAAAGAGAAGCCAGAAAATCAACTTCCAGAAGGAAACATGTTTTTAAGATTGAAAACAAACCTTGGTCAGCATTTGTGCCTATACGACATCAGCTATAAGAACTGTGCCTGTGTAGAGAACTGCCTACAAGCGCTGCAGTTTAATCATCTCATAAAAACCACAGGTCAAAACACTCCTGGTTAAGTAAAGTGGGGCAAAACAGCCAATATCCTTCACCCATTTCCTTTGGCCAGTGCCGGATGCAAACCAGCAGCAAGTGCTATATCATCCACATGCCACTTCCTTCCTCCCAGGTTTCACTGTCGTCTCCCCCGACCACACAAAAAGCCACCACATTATGCACATACATCACTTTAGAGCTAACTTTGGAAATCAGCTAGAACTCAGTTGATCAGTTTGTTCCTCACAGACACCATAATTAGGCTAAGACATATTTCCTGGCTCTGACAGATGAAGTGCATGGCACGTCTGAAAGCAACAGCTACAAACCAATCACGGCCACGGTTTACAAAAAGTACCCCAGAGGAAAATGACATTGACAGCTACCCAATGAAAATGGTACAGGCCTGATTTGTCTCTCAGCTGGACACACTGAGGGAGAAGTGAGTGGATTTTCAACTAGAGTTTCCGTTTTTGGTGAACACAAAGGGAGAAATGGGAATATAACACTAATTCATGAAGACAACGTACCAAAAGCTACTGGTGCAAAGCTGTGATACAGGAAAACAAACAAACAAACAAACAAACAAAACTAAGAGAAAGAAATAATCCCTCCCCCAGTGATATATTAAGAGTCTGGTAGGTTTGAAATTCCCTTGTAGGATTTACAAAATAAAATCTTTTCAAGAAAATTTGCCCACTGCATTCCGTGTTTCCATAAGGGAATAGTCTCTTTGCTCATATGGCTTTGGAATGCAGACAGAATTCCTTCAATGCCTTGAGATTATGAAAACAAAAGGGTCAATGTATAAGTTTTGTGGAATAATTAATAGATACCTGCTAAGTATGTTTGTCATGTTGGAAATAGGCACTGCCCAGCTGTCCCTACCTTTCAAGGCAGGGACTTGTCTCAGGGTAAATGCTGATTATTCTACAGGAGAATGTCCATACTAATGTGCGTTGAGACAAGAGCTTAAATGGATTATGGACTTCAGGACAACAGCCTCGTATTGACTTCTCTGTAACACAAATCCCTGCTTCTCTGCCTGACAGGTTTATCCTCTGGTGTTCAAAGGATTGGTCCTGCTTTCTCATGTCTGGAGTTAGTAAGTCAATACACTGATCTATTTGGAAAAATTAAGTAGCATAAACACGAATAATTTGGAAAGAAAAAATTCTTCATCTTCCAAAACAATGACAGTGCTCCAGTAACCACGTGAGATGTGAATGACAAAGGGAAAAACCTTCCAAAGAAAAGCTGTGCGTGCACAAGGTGTCACTCTGCAGAACACCCACTCATCCTTTTTATTTAAGAAGCTCAGAGAAGTTATTGGTTATTGATGCATCAACATCATTTTCATTATATTCAAAAATCAAACAAAAATCAGGCCTAAAACACCAATCCTCCCAGACTGCAGGCTGCCATTCTCACTCTCTTGTTTCCAAAGACATTTATTCTCAGCTAAATATTAAATTATTGGTATTTCAGTACAAAGCCAAGCTGCAACACCTAATGCTACAAGCAGTGAGCTGAAAGCCTTTTCTCTGCTCCTGAAAGATTAGAAAATGTTGTTGCATGTCATTTCAAGTCATTTCCCAGAAAACAGGTTGTGATGTTTTCCATCAGATCCATTCTTTTCCACAATTTTTGCCTTTCATACAACTGCTAAATCTCCTAGTGTGCTTTTTGGCAGTACTTTTTGTTTTGGTTTGTCTTCAAAACACACATTCCATTTGTCATCTGCAGGTTACACTTTGTTGAGAGGGCAGACTTGTATAACTTTCATAGGCATCAGAGCATTGGCCTTAGCTCCCTTGAAAGCCAAACCAATGAGCTAAGCCCCAGGGACTGTTAAGGAGATGGAGCCCTAGAGAATCAAAATCTTGATTCACAGAAGTATTTAAGTATGTGCTAGAATTATTAAAAGCACCTTGCCTCCTGTTTAAAATTCAGTGGCCACTTGGCCATTTCTTGTCTTTCATGCCCTGTACATCCTTGAGGCAATTACCCCCAGAAGTGGGAATCACCCTGGTGCCACACACAGCTATGCTAGTCCAGCTAGTGAAGCATCCAGCCAGGAAATTCTTCCATCGAGGAAAATTGCCCCTACTCACCTGGAGGAGTGATTTGTGGTGGATAAGGTCCCACTGCAGGTAGGAGGGCAAGGTGCTCACCAGAGTGAAACACTCAGAGCCTCGTGCCGGGCTCTGGCTGAGGCCACCAGCACATGCAGGGTGCCACACCAACTGTGGGGACCATCCCTAGCAATGAAATGGCACAGCTCCATTTCTAGGGGTGATTAAGGGCTGGGCAACAATTGCACTTGTGAGACACTGACCAGTACTAAATAAGTCTGTAAAAGAAGCATTTGCAATAACAAAAATGAGACAAGGACACAAGCTGTCTCAGCCTGGGAAAGTAGAGAGTTCAGCAAACTGACAGAAAAATACAGACACTGCTTCCTTCTCGTGGTAGGAAAATAATACTCTTTTAAAATATGCCTCAGAATTGCTGCCTTAAAATCCTCAAATAAGTGTAGTTAAAAAGTTCCTCTTCAAAGATCTGACATTGAGCAAGGCAAAATTGTTCCTGCTCAGGTTAGGAGAAATGAAAAAAAAATGAAAGATAAAAAAAGAGAGAGAGCTAAATTACCAAAACAGGAAGTTAGCTTCTCAGATGAGATACAAATCTATCCAAAAAACACATTTATACCAGAGAGTGGGAAAGCTAAGCACAGTATAAAACAGCCCCAGAGGAAACTCTCCCCCCCCCTCACCTTGCAACCTGCATATAGTACAGATAGAAATACAGCCCTGGAAACATTGACATACTTGGTTTTGCCATTAAGAAAAATCTTACTGACCATTTTTTAGACAGTCTACAGATATAAAGATAGGTCATAATGCTGGTTATCCTCATAATACTCACAAACTTTATAATAGATAAATATTTGACTAAAACCAGGAAGAGTAAAACCAGCAGAGCCAGGCAGTGCCTCACAAGAGAGAAGACAGGAGTAGTACGTCAGCAATTCCAGAGTCCAAAGCATAGCCTGCCTGACTTGCATCTAAGCAATGCACTTGGGCAGTGCCAAACAGGCCTGGATTTAGGATTTACACAGGTCTAGAAGGAAAATGAGGGAAAAGGAAAGTGTAAGGAACTCTCCCAAACCACTCATACCCTGCATAAATCTGAACGACAAATCATCAACATTAAGGGAACGGCCACCAAACTTATGCTGCTTTCATGTGTTCACATCACAGAGACACATTTACAAAACTGAGTTTGTAAATTAGCCAGGAGCATCCCTCTTGTCCTCTTAAGGCTGGGCCACAGAAGGGCAGTTTGACTTCAGCACACCATTTGTGATTGCAGCGCTTCCAACAGAGGCCAGTCTGACCAGGTGATCCTGTCAAAGGACTGACACTTCTGCCATGGCCATATTCACATCAAATCACATTAAGCTGACTTCAGAACCAATGGTTTGCACTTTCAGAGCCTGGAAAATTATACACACATTCTGAATTCTTAGAAATTCCCCCTTGCAATCCGAAGGCACAATAGACCATGCTTGTTCACTTACCCTTACTTGCACAGCATCCCCAAAGGAATAAAGGGAGCTCTATGACAGAAGAAAGCAGGCCCAAGACTTAGATCATGCACAGCCCCAGATGAGACAGGTTTTAATTTCTCAATTGTCACAAGAGTGAAAAGAAACATCCCTTTCATACAGACAAGAAGCAGAAGGTTACAAACTGTTCTGTTATACAGACACAATCAACACGCATCAGATGTGTGAAGCAGAGTGGCACTTCTCATAACAATTAACCCAATGGTGATTGCAAATACTGAGATTGCCAGAAACAGGAACAGCAGTGAGTCAGAGCTGCCTCTGCTGTGCCCTGGCAGCTGCTGCTCCCAGTGCAAACTGACAGACATAAGGACATGCTCTAAACTTTAAGCTGTGACAGCCACTCCTGCCTCCTTTACGGCTTTTACCTACCCAGGGCTGTGCATTGCTGGCTTGTCACGTACATGGGCCACCAGGCTCTGCTGTAACACAGGAAGGATATTCACACCTGGATCCACCACAGTGCAAGTCTGAATCCCACCAGAGGGAATATAACAGTGTAAGAACTGTTTGTAAGTGGGACTGACTGCCATGGGACAGACAAAGAAAACACACCATGAAGTAAATCCTGCCACTGTTCCCAGTGCCAGTGCTAAATACGTGATCCACTGGGGATAAGGATGACCTTCAGGCCTCTTTTAATCCCTCTCCCAGGCTTCTGCCTGCTAAAGAGGAAAATTCTCTCCTGCTGGAAGATTATATTAGGGGGAAGATCCCCACTGCTCTCTTCCTTTGGCCCCTGAACACCAGTGGGGCAGAAAGGAAGGCTGAGGCACAGATCAATAAAACTTTGATCAGTTATTTCACTCCATTTGGTATGTTTGTCCTGTTGTACAGTTACATTTTAGTTCTCTAAATTGATTAAAAGCCCCATACTAAAGCCTGAATTTGCAGAAGTACTTGAGTCAGTTATTTGAAAACAGTAGTTTTGACAGCCTTGTCAAAACATTGCAGCCCACTTCCAAATTTCATTAATAAGCTAGGTCTGCAGGTTCTTTTGCCTTGCACTCTGCTTCAAATAAAATTCCTTTTTCTTCCTACCCTCTCCATGAGGAAGGTTCCTTACTGAAAAGAGATTTGAAAATCAAGACCTGTCACCAAGTCCTGAACTTGAATCTGCAAGTGCACCTGGAGATATTTGACCCCAGACATTTTGCAGAACGCTATAAAAGTGGTTACCTGCAAACAGGTGGTGTTGCCAAGAGTGCTGGGCCATTTGCTACTTTTCATTCTTTCTGTCCTTCAGACTCAATATAAAATTTTTCATTTCTTTCCTCTCCCTCCACTTTGCCACATTAACAGAGCCCTGGGGAGCTGGCTGAGGCCACCAGTGGGTACAGAGTGTCAGACCAAGGCCAGCATTTCAAAACCAGATGGGCATTTAGTGGAACCACTGGTTTCAAAGAAGCCAGTGTGCCTTGCTAGCTGGTACAACATGTTTTACACCCTTTCTTTAAGCATCCAGACACCAGGGAGTACTCAATGCTGGGAATCTGATTCACTGAGACACTGCTTCTGATTTGAGAGAAAGGAACAATGACAACCTTGTGAGGGGAGTTTGTTTCTTTGTCTTCTGTTTATGTGCTTTCCAGAAAGGGAAGAGCCTTGTATTCTCAGACAGTACAAGGCTAATGACTGCTACTGTCTTGCATTATTCAACAGGAAGTACACAATTAGATTCTTATGTGCAATTTGGTGTTCACATTAGCATCAGGTTATCATAAAATATAATTATGTGAAGTTGTAAATATGTGCTCATCTTTTCTTTGCTGAAAACCAAGGGCAATACTTGCATTTCCAAAGAAAGGTCACAGCTCTCTAAGCAAGCACAGCAAAACTTCTGCTTGAGCAAGTTCCCAGGGCACGTTCCCATGTGGGGGGAGCTGAAAAATTATCTGTAGCACCTGAAACAAAAGGACTGCAAAAGGCATTGAGGAACAGCAGAGTGGCACACGACATAACAATGCTGTAACAATACAGGAATTGTTCAGCAAGGGAGTGTGAGGACAAGATGAGGAAGGAACCTTTGCCCTTCACAGACCACGCTGGGCCAGAGACAGGCACCCAGAGCCTTGTCACCCAGCTCCTCTCAGTGAGCCTCGTCAGCTCACAGCAGTTTTGGAGGTCAGGTTGTCCACCTGTGAAACGGGTGACACAGTGACTCTGCCCCTGTTTGAAAACACGGTGAGTCTGACTGTGGCAGAGGAGAGCGAGGTCTCAGCAGCTCATCACAGGTCCGAGTGTCACGGTACTGTGCCTGCCCTCCCCTGTGCCTCGGGCTGCATCTCCTGCCTGCATCCTCCGGGATGATACAGCAGCATCTACCTCCCCCTCGTGGCACGCTCAAAGAGCATCCCAGTGGCACCGCTCACCGGACAGCCTGGTCCTCTTGAGTCTCATGCCCTGCCAAAGGCCACCCGATCATACCAGCACTGCTAGAAACTGGGCAGGCTCCAAAAACCTGTGCTTGCAAGAGTACAGTTCCCTTTGGCTCGGAGTCTGTGCCATGTGGTGCCCTGGGGAAGTGCTGGGGAGGGGCAGATCGAGCTGTGCCACGCAATGACGATGCTTTAACACAGCACAGGCTTCTGTTAATGGCTTCCTGTAGGTCTAATTCATTAAAATAATTTGATATGCAGGGCCTTTATTATGAGGCTCCTATCCCAGAATAAATAAAAGAGAACTTCAGATTAAAAGAGTAGAGCTTCAGGGAGCAAGTCTCTCCACAGGGAAATCCTGCCAGAGGTCCAACAAGAGACCTCACTGATTTTCTCAGAGCACTCGGGCAGTGACCATGGACCCAGCCATGGGTGCAGAGGGAATTGCTCATCATTGCAGCCTCCACATCAGGACACCCTGCAAAGCCTGCAGGAAGCTGCTGATTGCTGTGAACCCATTGGGACTTTTGTCAATTTGCTGCAAAGCTTTCTGCTTATCGAGCACAGAAACAAGACAGGGAAAGAGAAGACTGGAGATGTGCAATGACCTCCAACGCCATTGCCATGAAATAACTCTATACAGGAATTGTTAGAGGGACTGCTATTGGATGGAGATCCTGATTAACCAAAGGTCTGTGGGTTTGAATCTCCTTTTTCCTCACATCTCCTTTCCAAGTTATTCTATTTGCCCACTTATGAAAAGCAACACAGCTCTCTCTTTGTCCCTTGCTACTGGTGGTATCTATCTTCTCCTTAGAGGCTGCAGTCACTCAAAAAGAGAAGGAACAGGAAGAGCTTCAAGGATGCATCTGTGTTCTAGTACCGGCCTTACTGAATTTAAAACGAAGGGGGTTTTTTAACCTATAACTACCCTGTACTGCTGGCACTCTACTTTTCCAGGTCCATAAAGCTTAGACACTACTGTAGCAGTGTTATCATAAGACAAAGAAAATATTTTTAAATTACCTCCATGCTTTCACATACCAACGCAGCTATTTATGAGGGGATCCAGAAATTAAATCAATCTAAGGTTCTCCCCAGTTAAAGGGTTCAGACAAAAAAAAGTTTCAGAAATACATTTTCTCTTTCAGTGAGAAAATGACCACTGTTCCAGAGAAAGCATCATCCCAAACGCAGGAGAATCATATTACACCTGTCCTTGCTTTCTTTCATTTACAGCTATTCTTGTAACATGAAGGCACACATGCTCCCAGAGGTTTGTGATTTTCATGTAGGTGATGTCTCTCAAAGAACCAGACACCTTCTCCAAAAGATACCCAAAAAAAATCTGAGAGGAACATATATTATATTGTAAATATGTTTTCTTTCAGGCACACAACAGCTAAAGACCTCCCAGAAGAGATCTGCATTTCATCTACTCTGCCAGCCAACTTTTTAAATGCAAGAACATAATTCCATAGCTAGAAACAAACCACTTCCATTTTTTATTTGATAACTTCCTTCTGCCTTTAACCAGGATGAAAATTAAGCACAGGAGTAATTACAGTCACGCACAATTACTCTCATAATTACTAACATGTAGGCAGAGGAACCAATGCATTGTTTATTAAAATCAAAGCAAAGAAGTCTCTGTTCATTTCAGCGGAATCAGAACCAGTTCAGGCATCATATTTGGACAGCAAGTCTCAAAATTACAAAACAAAAAACCTGCTATTTATTTTTTGTCAGTTCTCAAATTATCTCCAAAATTAGTCTACGGACAACAAATCAGAACAGATACTTTGCTAAGTTTCCACTTAAAATGCTTTTACAGAAGAGGCTGAACTCTTTTCTCTGATACATTCACCACAGACAGAAGATTCACTGGTGTTTGGGGTCGCATGGAGCCCTGAGACCTAGAAAATCTTAGCTCAGGGATCCCGTAAATGCTGGGAAGGGTCTTGAGGTTTACAAGCAATTTGTCCAACTTGTTATCACATGCCAAGAACAGAAAGGAACAAAATCTGAGATACAAACACTGCACCTTGGGATTCACAAAACCCCTGCCCACCTCCACGATTTGGAGATGTGGGTGAATGGGCACAGCCAGTAAGGGGATATGAGCCAGGATACGAGCCAGGCACCTCCCTCTCCATATCCATCATTTTCACGGCACGTTCCCACCGATGCGTCACTCTGCAGGCTCCATGCAGTCAGAGCTTGTAAGCACCTGCTCAGGACAGGCTCCCTCTCCCAGTAATGGCTAATAAAGCTCCTGAAGGCATCTCCCAGCACCAGCCAGGCTGCTAAAGCCAGACCCAACCATGGCATTTCACTGCTTTTCACCTGCATAGCAGTAGCAGGGACCCAATGAGATGCATCTCCTGCTTTCCTTCATGTTGAGGTTAAAAGCTTTGTGGGAATGAAGTCTTAGCAAAACCTAGAACAAAATCCTGTCCCTAATGAGGCAATGGGAGTTTTGCCATCAGGCTGCACTGGAGAAATGCCAGGATCTCATTTTCACTGCACACTGAAATCAGTGAGAGCCCTCCTGCTTATTCCAGTGTGTACAACCCAGAGTCCCTCACAATTTGCTTTGTATTAAATGCCTGGTGGTGGCAAGTTTGAGCTCACCTCTGAAGAACACACAATAAATTGCAGAACTCCTATTCTAGCAAATTTCTCCAAGGCTATTTAAAGAATGTTCTCTGATTTGCTTTATTGTTGAAAATTTCAGAAGAGAGCCTAATAAACACTACATTTAAAATTCATATTTGCTCTTCACTATAGGAAACACTGACAAACAATAACAGTTCTTCAACATCTTTGCTTGAGAAAAATGAGACCAATTTTTTTCTGTTTTCATCCAGGTCATTAAAATATATTAAACTGATGTTATTGGTTGAGTCAAATTCTAGAAAGGGCTTATTATTTAGAGCGTTTTCAAATTTTCTCAGGATTCAAATATTTAATATAGTCCAAATATTCTTTTTTGTGACCTGTGCTACTCTCTTGCTGCCTTCAGTGTAAGTTTACGAATCATTTTATAACTCAGACCAAAGTCGTGATTCAGAAAACCTCTAAGGAAACAGCTTCAAGCAAACCCTTATGTTAAACTACAGATTTGAAGAGTTTTCATTCTTTTCTTACTTAGTTCTTTATGACATGAAATCTTATTCTATATATCAAAGAATCTTCTGAGAAAACTACAATAAGTGCCCATTTTTCACCTCACAGTGTTGGTTTCTGAGTGAAAACTGCAAGAAGTTGAGATAATAGTTAGGCAAAAGCCTGTTGACACCTATAGTGTTGCCTAGAGAAGCACTAACAGGAAGAAATCCCAGCAGTATTTTAAGCAGTTCTATGATTAAATATGCAAAGCAGACATTCTCATCAATTCAGTAATGAACAGCAGAATGGATGATAAGAGAGCATAGACACCAGCCTATTTTTCTATTACTCCAGCTTTTCTTTTTAAAACAGATAGGACAGACCAACTGATTAAAATCCCTTTAATTTCCTCTTCTTTTAATGTCAATTAAACTTCTCTAACATGAAGGGAACATAGGGAAAGGCACAAAGCAACAATGCAATACTAATTACCTAGCAAGGGAACAAGATGATAATGATTAACCATGAAATTTTTTATCTAGAATAAAAGGATTTTGAATGAAGGAGAATTTTGATTGGCCTCTGCGTGTGTAGTTTATTGATACAGACTGAAGGAGCCCTGCCCCAGCCACCCTGGGTGCAGAGATGCTGTTGTGGTACTGTTGCACAATTCTAGCTTTTTACAAAACAGAATTCATATTTTCTGGTTGGTTGTGCATTTGATCTGCATAATCACCCCACAGCTATGCAAAGCTCCATGCTCTGAGCAGCTGACAACAACATTTAATCCAAGGTCAGTGATTTCCTTTAATTATTTTAATTTTATTTTTTTTTCCAATCAGCCATACACTGCATGGCTCTCTGCTCTCCCTGCTGGAACGGATACATTTCCCCAGCTCACTTAAAATCTAAATACCCCAGTGCAGCCCTGGGCAAATGCTCCTCAGTAAACGACCCAAGCTGTCCAAAAGGTGCACAGAAATAAACGTGCTTAGAAAGGAAGATCATCTTATCCAAACTGTTTTCCCATGGTTAAACTTCCTGCTTTACAACTGGTTCAGAACAGAATGAGGTCCAAGCTGCTTGAGGCTGTGGAGCTCAGAAAGGGAAGAGGAACCCTCTAAGGTTTCCCTGTAAAGTGCTCCTGAATGAAGAGAAGTACTGGAGTGGCTGCTGTTCTAGAAGTTCTGCTTCTCAAACTCACAGCGTTCTCCCTTGAGAGCCATTCTCCTCCCAGAGCAGCCAGGAGCCTTCCCACAGCAAATGGCAAACCTCTCATGGTACCTTCCCCATCACTGTGCTGTTGTACCCTCTCTGTCACTGCCAGGGTTCCTTCACGGGAGGTGAGAGCAGATGGGACCTAGAGGGAGGTAAATGTATTTCCCAGCTCTATTACCTCCCATTTGGGCTCCCATTTGGAGTCCCAAACACAGCCAGAGATGGGTGCTGTGAGAAGCAGCTTCTCCCTTGTGCTCCACATAGGAATCATGAGGGCCCCTGGGGAGGGGCACCATGCTGGGACAGGCAGAAGGACAGAGCTTTCTCCCTTGGTGTTCATTCAAACCAGGATGCACTTATTATTTCCTCAACAGGAAGCCCTTTCCAGTTATCATTACAATAATGAATGCTGCCAGGGATACATAGCTTCCTTTATAATAATTCACCCATGAAAAGGCAAGAAAAACACAGTAGAGAAAGCACTGAGCTCTTTTTTATTTTTGTTTCGATCTCAGTGACTAGGAATTCATTTCATGTTTCAGGAGTCATTAGGAGCCTAAAGACTGTGGCAGCTTTTAAAAAATTGACCAATTAAAACTGAGTTGCAGGGATGTTACTGGTGAGGCTGAGTAAGGTGGCCCTGCATAAGAATGAGCGAGTGCCCTCACAGAGTGAACCATGCAGGAAGCACAAGGAGACAAAACAACAAGGTGCCCCTTGCAGTCCCAGCTCATGGGGCAGAGCCCTCAGGCTGTCCCAGAACCCCCACACGTCTCCAGCTGGCAGGATCCCAGCCCTGGATGGTGTTGCAGGATCCCTGCCCTGGATGGTGTTTGAGGATCCACAGGGCAGCAAATGCAGATGCAGCTAAGACAGAGCTGAGGTGGCCTGAGACCATCTTCCTTCTTTCTCCCAAATCCAAATCCAGAGACAAAACAGCCACAGATACCATAAAACTCGAAATCTACCTAAATTTTCAGTGCTGCTACAGAGTCAGTGTCAACCAGCCAATAAACCTCCTGGGGAAAGCAAGCCAAGACTCCAGCGAAACCCATGCTTCCGGATGATGGATTTTTAAAATGCCTCCAGAACCATTCCCCCACTATTCCCTGCAATAAACTCTAGATTTCTCAACTTGTAAGAGAAGACCCAACCCTTTTTCAACCATCTTCAATAAGCAATAAATATGCTCTCACTGCAACTCTTCTAACCACATACTGCAGCACAGGCACTTTGAAGTGGGAACCCTGTGAAGAACTAAAGGAGCAGCATGTAACATAACATTATTGTATGTGAGGCAGTAGTTTCACATACACTTTAAGTTGGCTTAAGCTAGGACAAGCACCAGAAGAGGCAGTCCTGCCCTCCCCTAATATTCCAGTTGTTTGTTCCCAGCTCCACTCCTTCATCTGTGCTGACAAGTATCTGTGTGGCCATGTGGGGAAGTGGATCAGGGAACTTATCTGAATGAAAGCAAAAAAGTTCACCCAGGAGGGCAATTCTGGGATGGGAAAAAGCAGCCAGGGGCATAGGGAGGGTTGAACTGCTGGTCTTGGCAGTAACATCTGCTTATACTGGCTCAAAGTGCGTGTGAAACTTCACTCCTATCATCGAGACAATTAATGGCATCGTTACAGAAATGTCTCCTCTCGGGAAAAGCTCCTGCTCCTGACTGCTCCCCCTGAGAATCAGTGCAACACAGTTATTCCCTGACAGCAGCTCTCAAACAGGCAGGCTCCTGAACAGTGCAAACCCTGCGCTGAATTCACAGCTGGAAAACAATGACAAGAAGGAAGGGACTATACCATAAGGATAATTCTTTAACTGGGCTCAGCAGAAAAGCGAGCTGAAGGAGACAGATGAGCTTTGTCTCTCCATGGGCAGGTAGGTCTGGGTGTGATGCCTGCAGCTGTGGGGGCAGCAAAGCTCCTCCTGTGCCACAAGAGCAGGAATTTTTGTGGTGGTTGCAGCCTCCGTGCTCAGCCTGTTTGGGAGCCCATGTGCTCCAGTGAGACTCTTCCACAGCACGGAACCAGGGGTCTGTGCAAATGAAAGATCTGCTTCCAGCCAAGGCCTGGGCACAGCTAACAAGGCTTTGATACCACAATTGGATCCATGCAGGCGTGTTCCATCCACGCCCAGAGGTCTGTTATGCACAAACAGTTGGATTTTCACCACAGGCAGCCACTACAAGAGCTTGGGCTACGTCCAAACGGCCATCAGGAATCTCCATGGGTGTGGGCTACAGCAAGAGTGTTTCTTGTCTTAATTGATGCATTAAGGTTCATTTCTCAAACAGGGCAGACCAGGCAGGGACCAAAATACCGAGTTTTCCAATGCCAGTGGAGAAGAGAATGCACACTGCTATAAAAAACTTATACAGAACTGGACTAAGGAGACAGGGCAAGGAGGGAAACTTGGTTTTTGCTGATTTCTCATCATTTTCTCTTGTTTAGCAAAACCAATATTAAGTGTTGTACAGTTTCTATCCCTTCCCTTCAAATTTCAAATTCACATATTTCCAGAAGTCATGGTTCCAACTTCAGAACATGAATATGTCAAATTGAAACAATTTAGAAAATAACTTTATCTGAACCCATGCACCTTGGATGTGAAGACTAATTTTCAAAGAAATGAAACCACAGAACTTTCTGGGACTTAATGCAGCTCAAATAAACACAAGGGAGTGATGGAAAAAATGTAGATGGGGAAGAAAACTACTTGAGCATAACGTTTAAGTTTTAGGAGCATCAATGGTGTGATGATGCCTATAAATAATATAACTGGGTTTCTTTAATGCTACTTCAGACTTATCTGCAATCAAAGCAAAACACTCTAATTTGCTCTCCAGTTAGCTAAGAAAACTCAGAACGTAGGTTTACAAATATATTTACCAGCAAAATGGGCAGAGTGAACAGCTTAGTTAACTCAGCTTCACTTACCTTTCAGTTCATTCTAAGGAAAAAGCAGTTGACTGCTGGTTTTCATTTCAGTTATTAAGACTTTTATTGTAAAGTATATAAAAAAATTCTTTGATACATATGTAAATATACCCAGACATTTAGTTACCATATTGTCATAATATTCAAATTAATAGTAAAGATTATAAGACAAGAAAGATAACTTTGTGCCTGCAAAATCTTATGCTTTGTTTTTGACAGTGTTAAACCAGTGAGTAACAATTCATATTGTTTCTGATTTGCCTATTTTGTATATTATCAAAATCTAACAATAAGTCTAAGGAAAGGGAAGCAAAAACAAGACCTGAATACACCTTGCATTTAAAAATGCAGATAAACAACTGGAAATTTACAGGTATTTTTCTGAAGGAACCAACAAAATAAAACCCAGTTGTGCAAAGCACAACACTGTTTATATTTAAAAAATAAAATTAAATGTAAAAAACAACCAGAAAAATCAGCCCTCTTGTGAGGAGACTGGCTACAGCTTACAGCTTGATAGTCAATATTTTATTTTCCCATTATTTCTTAGACTTAGAGATTAAATTACCTATTTTGATGATCGAGACAGTAAGAATTGTAGTAAAGACACAGAGATTTTCTCTGACCCAAATCCCAGACAGTGACAATGACAAATGGACACTTTTGAATGTCTCTGAGCAAGCAGTTTTATTCATGTTCCTCATTTAGAAGTCTCCTCATCATCAAAGCCATTCACTGCTCCCGGCATTAACTGGCACCTGTCTCAACAGAGGAGATGAAGATTGAGGAGGTGCAGGACTGACCAGTCCTCACTGTCCTTTGGAGCTGACTTTACTGTTTCAGAGCCAAGGCACTGACAGCATCACCAGCTCCATTACCTGCTCTACCACATTCTGTGATTAAATAAATATCATTATTCAGCTTGGCCCACAACATAGAGAGAAGAGAAGGGGGAGGAAATGCAAGAGTGAATAAGCTTTTTTAAATTATGTGGCTCCTGAAATCTTGGTAATTACATTTATTTCCCCAAGTTAAGTCTGTTTTTCCCATGACAGCAATTGTTGAGTGATCCTTCCCTGTCCGTATCCTGAGCCATGAGCCTTCTTTTTATATTTTTTCTCCCCTGTTCACCTGAGGAGGGGAGTGATAGAGCAGCTTTGTTGGGCAACTGGTGTTCAGCCAGGGTCAACCCACGACCACAGGTGAGAAGCTAAACTTTGGAATCCAGCAGCATCTCTAATGAGGTACTGGCTCCCTGGGTGACCAGAATGCCAATGGGGGAAAAAGAACAAAAAATCAGGAACCTCAGAGAAACCAGGACAAATCAGGAGTGAAAAGCCAAAAAAAAAAAAAAAAAAAAAAAAAATCATATGGAACTCTGAAATCATCTCTCCCCCAGAAAAAGAACTATTTCCCATGGACACCTTGTAATAGCCTTAATACAGTTGGAGATTATTGGCACCACAGTAATAACACTCCACCTACAGCTGCTATCCTTCATTCCCAATGACCTAAAGCAGCTTCATTTATAACAGAATTTTCACAGAAATACGAATAGATCCAAGCCTGCTGCAATCAATGGAAATACTTCCAAGAGCACAAGAGGGCTGTGAATCAGGATCACACTTCACAGCAAGCACAGGCCTCTGCTTTATCAGATTCACGAATACACCTTCTGACTGACTTATAAAACAGACCTCTAGAGCAAACTGGAACTCTCCTAAATTAAAAGACAATGAAAACTCAGCAAAGAAAAAGAAGCTGTTCTGTTCCAGTGTGCCAGTGAAGAAAGGAAATCGCCAGCACTCTGTCCTGTAGCCCCAGAGGGACTGCAGGACACAGCTCTCGTGCCCTGGCTGCTGCCCTGGGCTGGCTGGGAGCCACAGGGAGCTTGGCACAGCTGGGACACGACCACGTGCATCTGCAGCCTCATGGAATCATTGAGGTTGGAAAACACCTCCAAAACCTCTGAGTCCAACCATTAATCCAACACCACAATGTCCCCAAGTGCCACATCCACATGCCTTTTGAACACTTCCAGGGATGGTGATTCCACTACTTCCCAGGGCAGCCTATTTCAATGCCTGACCACCCTTTCAGTGAAGAAAGTTTTCCTAATATTGATCTGGAGTAAAAGGCCTGGTGTCAGGGCTTCCCTGAGTTGTGAAAAGACAGGCTCTGAGGTAAGAATTCATGTGAAGCAGTTAAATTGTGTACAATAATGGAAAGAACCGCTTACCAAACTCTGGAATGAGGATTGAATGCTTACAGATGTAAAAGGATTTCCCTCAGAATTTATTCTTACAGGATAATCACAAATTGGTTTCTTCCATATCCCATTGCCACACCAAATATTCTTCACTACAGAGCAACTTCCTGCTTTGTTTACAATTCAGGGGAAAAAAAACCACACAAAAAACCCAACAAAACCAACAGATTCCTTTTGGTACATTGTAGACACAAACCTGTCCTTGGGAAACAGCAATTCTCATCCTTCTGAAGTTTGCACAGCTACAGTTATTTTCACTGGTTTTCTCTATCATATGGATTTATTTATGGGTTTTTTCCAACATTAAGACATACTAGTCTGCCAACCCAAGAAACACAAGCGTGAACACAGCTCTTGTTTCCAAAGACAGGAGATTTCTAAAGTCAGCACTCCAGTTGTCATTTTGGGTGCTGTCTTTTTTATTTCATAATTACACAGTAAAAATACTTCTCCTGGACTTAAATGACCTGTTTTCAGGCTCTCCAGTATGTAGAACTAAAGAACACAATCTCTTATTAGTATGCAGACATGTCCAATGCTTTTAAGAGAAAGATCCCTCTCATAAATTGAATTATAGCAAAATGTTTACCCAAAGCAAACACATGGTATATTTTATCTATCAACGTCCTCGTACTTATCTAAGGAAAACAATCCTACACAACATCAGTAATAAGCCCAATGCCTCACAGTGCAGTGACCTTATTTCCTTCCAGTCAATACAATCAACACAGGATTCTGTGCACAAGAATAATGCAGGATGGGGAAGCATTTGAGCTCCAAGTTTGTAATGTTGGGACAGCGATCCTCCAGTTTGTTGGAAATAATTCTGTGTACAACTCTGTTTTACTTCTCAGTACTCAAGAACTGTTATGGCACTTTCTTTCACACTCCATACTCCTGGATAGAAGACATGGATGGAGTGATTGCCTTCTCGAAAGTGCAGATAAAAGCTACAGGAAAGAAAAATTGCTGTGGTCGACAGGACTTTCCATAGCCCCAGTGCCAAAGCTAGGTAGTAACTATTATCCACAGACTCTCCAATTCCCTCATAATTTACATTACAAAAGAAATATTTCTTTGCTTTTGTCAGTGATAAGGAAATCCCAGCCTGATGGTACTCATTGGATGAGAGGAGTCCCAGCTTTTGTGGGGCTAGCATAACATTGCTGAATTATTTTGAGCCACGTCGAAGAGGAGTCAGCTGGGACTGACTGAAATGTATGCAGAAAATAAAACAAAATAGCAGGTGAGGACTGATGGCATCTGTGGACCACCAAGGACTTTTAGATCTCTTTGGTTTATATACATCACCATTTTTGTAAAATAATCTTTAAAGTTTTCAAGAGCAAATGAGCCTTTTACAACAGACTGGCAAGCCTTTGTGCATTCTGGAATCTGAATGCATGGTGAAGGGCAAGGAGCTAGGTGGAAACAGCAAGGAGGTGGAGAAACTAAGGGTTGTCACCCTTTTTGTGCTCTAGAAACATGTTCTATCATACACAGCTTTTCCTAGTTCCCTGCTGCCCTGTGTGTTGTCCTCCTCCAAGACTGGCAGCCTCAGACCACACAAGAGCAGACACACGGCTTGTCCAGAGACGTTCCCATCTCCACTTGCAAGAATTACCCCAGCACAGACAGAGGGTCATGTTGAACATTCATCCACATCAGTGAAACTCCACTGATTTCAGGTGCCTGGAGAAATTTTCTCATACAGCAACTTCACACCCAAGATCAAGGCAACTATAAATAGACTGCCTGGGTATCCTGATTAATGGTAGGCACCATCTGATTTTAATTAAGAGTGAATCTGTTAAGTCTATGTGAGGTTTACCTCCTTCCCCGGGTTTGACATATGCACCATATGGTTCATTTTCCAACCGGGAAAACTGCTCTACAAACCAATAGCAGTTCTCCCAGGTGAAATACTGTGTTCACAGTGCTATGATATAACACAGCTAAATTACTTACATGATCAAACACTGAATATGGAGAAAGCTTCCCATTTATTTTCAGGTATGCATGACCTATTTTATCAATTTCACATTATCTTTTTCAGCAGGCATCTGAACCTGTCAACTTGTTCACCAATGTCCATAAACAGAAGAAGCAGCTTCCCTGGTCTCTTCCTTTCTAAATACTAACACACAGGTAAACAAGTTCAGGATTGAATTCAGTCTTTATAGCGTTTTGCATTGCAAAGTTCTCATTGCTGATGAGATGGAAACAGGTTTATTAATCACCCCTGGCATTTTTCTTGCTGCATACAGGGACTAATCTCTATCCATTGACTTTACAGTAGTGAAATCAAATGGCTAAAGTTAGATCTCTAGCTAAATCCCTCCTCCTCTCACCTACCAAATAAATCACATTTGTGTGAACACACTGTTTCTTTAGTAACCAAACTTACTTAAAAGAACAAATTCTTTTCAATGGGATCCAAATTGCTGAGGTAGCTGTCCAGTGTTATAAAATGACACCACCATCCCAAACTTGTGTCCAGCCTGACTTTTTGGCTAGCACTGCTCAGTGTTTGAAATTTGAAACGTTAACACAATTTCTGAACTTGAAAAAGTTTACAAAATACCAAAACTCTCTTACCATCCCCCTATTAAAAGCATGCATTTCCATATAGACACATATATGAAAGAATGGAGTCTTTAATATATTTCAACATTGTGAATTCTACACATTGGAAGGAGAAATGGGAACGTTGCTCCCACCCCTTCACGTACAGTGAAATGTTAAACCTTGAGGTGAATTTGTCAAACAGGCTGGAAGGGATTAGAACTTGACTGGAACCTTCTTGGCCCTCATATAGTTATTTAGAACACTTAAGGACCTCCTGTCCCAGGTGACAGAGACAAATTATCAGTCCACCCTCCTCCCCTGTCTAGCATGGAAGCAGAGTGACTGCAGCCAGCATTTGCCAGCTGAACCGTGTTATTCTGCATTACTGAGGGGTTTTGTGTTCAAATGATAACCTGTGCTCAGTGACATTTTCTGTCACGGTCTTTCGCCCTAAACTGAGCTCTGAAGAAATCAGCTCAGCAGTACCATTTGGAAGAGGAAAGTTGTACAGAGAACGAAGACACAAATTGCAGCTGAAAAGCTTTTATCTGTAAGTACCTGTCTGTATCTGCAAAGCTGCAGAAAAGTTGACCAAGAGCTCCTAGAACTCTCTCACCAACTGCCTCAAAAGAGGAGGAACCAGGGTGCCTTACCTCTAAACCACAGTGTTCTGGGTGTGCAAATGAGGGAGAACTAAGAGAGAAGGAAAAATATTCTCCCTCTTGTACCAACTTCCTGCACTACCTGTACTTTCATCACGTGTGTTTTTCTAACCATCTTTCAGTGATATTCCTTAATTACACACTAATGAAATACACTCACTCAAAGTCAGTCAGAAATCTGCAAAGCAAATAGACTGTGTGCAGCACACGGGGAGAAGGGACTCGGCTCGGCTCACGCTATTCAAACACACAAACAGCCATTTCCAAGAGCTCTACCACTGCCAGGCTGCAGCACAGCAAGGTTTTCGAGTTAAATCATTGCATAATATGATGGTAATGAGTTTCTCAGCAATCATTATGTCTCTGTCAGATGGTAATAAAATGGAGTATTTGTCTCTGCTCTTGGTGCGCTCAGAGAATATGCAGATATGCCAGTCCTCATTATATCTTGATAGAAACAAAATCCATTAGCCCAGGTGCTATACATTTTAATGAGGGAGACATGTAGGAACAAACCCAGGTCAATTATAATAAAATGGTTACACATAGCTGAAACTGATAAAAATCTAAATAGGTCCATATCAATGCACTGCCTCAGAGATGCATGGTGTTGTTCTACCCACGGCAGGAGTGTACAAGGGGCTTTCAACTCAATGACTCTACGTAATTCATAAGTAAGGAGTGATGTTTCCATGATAGGTGCTGCTTTTCAAGTGCGTATCAATACACCATGAAAAATTAATTCTTTAGGAAAAAATTCTCTTAAATCCTTTTTTTTTCCCACAGGCGAAAAAGAGATGCATATGAGAAAAAGACAAATCTAATTGTGTTGATAAGTTAGAATGGAAACAGCTTGCAGCTTTATACACACCATTGATCCTTAAAGGTAAGAGTTGTAACTGAATCACAGTCACCATTTTCAGGACAAGAGCAGTGATACCCAGACAGTGATGCCTTCACTCTTTTCAGCTGTACTACAAGTAATTTAGCAAGTGGCCATATGTGGCCCGTTGTTTCAAACTACCTCACCACGCCAAGCTTACCCAGGGCTTGTCCTTCCCGAGCCAGGTTTGGAAAGGACTGGTGGGTGGTTAGTTTAGTTAAACACAGGTGTGCTCACCCCGGGGGAGGACACAGGACAAGAAGTCTCTAAACTGGCATCAGCACATTCATGGCATTCGCCATGTGGTCAGGAAGCCCAAATTTAAACTTTCAAGAAGAGATTCAAGCCTGCCCTTGGCAGACAGCACTGTCATCAGCATGAGGCTTGCCTGGCCATACTCTGACAGCTCTGGCTCAGCCCTGCAGTGTGCAGAGCTGTAAGGGTAAATCCCTCCAGGGTAAGCCATGGTGTGTCTGAGGTTTGCCTCCTGAGCAGCAATCAGAACGTGTTTTGTCCTGAAAAGACCATGTGAAGGGGTGAAATTATGCCTGATTTTTCTTTTTTTTTATTTACATCCTGAAAGGAAACACAAGCTCTGCTGTGAGACTGTTCCAAATGAACTCCAGATGAAATCTCCAACTGGCCCAAATTCCCACTGACTTCACTGGATGCTTTGAACAGGCACAAAGAAGGAGAGTCTGATAGCTCTAAGCTGGAAAACATATTCACATATGGCTGCCCCATTTGTTCCTAACTCACTGAAAGCAATGGAATTGCTTCCATGTTATACATGTGTGCGAGCAATTTTCCATATCACAGCCACAAAGCACAAGATAAAAATAGTTGTGGAGCCTCATGTCTTTGAAAGTTGTCTGTAGTACATGATTCGCATAATTCTTTCCTCCAGTTATCCATTCATGTACTTCCTTTACCTGCTTTAATCCTTCTTTGCTTCTTTTTGCCTAAAGAAAAGTTGCTTTAAATTTGTATTTTCAGCTCTTTTACCTATTATGCTTCAGAATCACAATGTTAAAAAAAAATTGTTCTTTCCATTTAGACTACAAATCTATGTCTGATACCAAATGACACCAGATTTATTTCTGCCATTTGTAAAGCATCTAAATATACCCCCTTTCCTTCTGAGACATGATGAAGTTTACTAAGAGGGCCTCCAGGTTTCTCCAGGCACACTATGTACTATTCCCCTAAAGGATAATGATGGGGGAAAGAATTGCAATCAAGTTTACATATTTCTTTGAAAATGGGTTATTTAAAACTCAAGTTCACATTAAATAATAATAATTGTTTAAGTAATAAAAATTCTCTTTTGCATAAGGGAACTTGCTAAACAGGGTTTAAAAAGTAATTTTTCAAATTGCCTACAAATAATGGTTTCAAGGAAGCATGTTTGCTTTCTGACATACAAGGATTCTTGTTTTCTCACACTGAAATCTTACAGCTGCTTTTTGAAAGCCTGCCTTTAACTCAGATGATCTGTGTGCTCCCAACTCAGTGTAGGACCAGCCTGAAGAAACCCAAAGCTGCTCCATGCCAGCTGTGCAGCCACACAGAGCAGTGGGCCAGAGGAATCCTGCCCAGAGCAGGGCACAGCCTGGGCACAGCGTTCAGCCCTTTCCACCCTTGCAGGAGCAGCTCTCCCCTCGGGTGGCTCTGCTGCTCTGTCCCTTCAGCTGCAGCTTCAGCACATGGTCCTGTGCGTGCTCTGCTCCACGGCCAAGGAGACGCCAAGGTGTCCAGGAGGGCGTGGAGGCTTTGCTGCTCTCATTTCACAGTCCCCTGACACAAACCCAGCAATTTGCACATTCTCAGCAACTGAGTCGGTCTCGGTGCTTCACCTGTGGAAACTGCTGAGAAGCTGAGCCCCTGCAGTGGGGAATTGAAACTGAACCTTTTCACTGGGTGCAGTGGGAGACCAAGAACAGTGGAGCAGAAAGACGGAGGGGAAGAACCATGAAGATGAAGATATGTCCAACATCACAGAGTGATTCAATAGCAGAGCCAGCATTTAAATGGTTGCTCCTTTTGCAGCCAAAGACAAAGCTCAGGTGTTTCCCAGACTGTGGGGAGGTCTAACCCCACTTGTACAAACCAACTGTTTGACCAAGAACTTGTCAAGTAACATCTCTGACGCAAATTCTTTTTGCTTTCAGGTGCTACAGAGGAATAACACAGCGCAGCTCATTAAGTCTCAGTTGTGTGGAACATGAACATGTTTCCATTTGGGTCCCCATCAAACAGCCAGCATTTGTCAACTGAAAATTATGAGAATTGCAACATTAAACAAATTCCTCTCTGTCCTCTGAAATACTAACTTTCATTTGCTCAGTTGCAATTACAGCAGTAACAATACTCTTTCTAAAGTGTCTCTGTCTTTAAACCTCCTAAAATTGCCAGGAGAAGACAAAAGGAGGTTTTTTGCATCTGTTGAACAGGTAGCCAGATTCCTGGCATAATATGAACATGAGAAATATTTCTGTGAAAGACTTCATGCTCTCTACAGCAGAGAGAACTGTAGGTGAGAAAAAAGCAAAACCACATTTGCCGCTTATCTATTCTGTCAAATTAACAGGAGAGAAACTGTGGATGGGCTGCTGCCTATTAATATTGGTTTGGAATTTAAAATGAGATCTGGGGCTTTGAATGTCACTGACTGAGACTAGATCATGTCATTACATAACACCTGACAGCCTTTGTGGAGCTGGGTCTGCAGGGGCAACCTTAGTGCAGAACTGATAAATCGTTTCTAGACTTCAGCAATCAGTAAATAGCCTTACAGATTTACTCAATGCTTTATTTTCTCCAGTCAACCCATATATAAATTACAAGGGCCTCTTGTCTTTTTCACTGTTATTATTTATTTTAAAAGAGCTTATTTTGAAGTTATCAAGAATCCATACACACTTATTCACCAGTGTAATTGCCTGGAAACTTTTCAGCCTTTCTGGTGTGACATTTCTCACCTTGAAAGGGACATTTGCATTGAGAGTTGAAAACAATTTTAAAACTCAAGGCTGAGAACACCTAGGATTGCTATTACTCATCTTTACCAAGCACTGACAGTTTTAAACCTCCTGAGCACTGAGATAGCTCTGCAATTTCCTGGGGGAGTCAACTATTGTGTGACACCATTGTTTTCCTGTGATAGCACTTTCAAATCATTAGCCCACAGAATTTCATACATATCTGTAAACAGGTATGATTTATAGCTTGTAGGATGGAAAAACAGACTTCAAATATTACATTAAAAAAAATTGTACTAAAAAGCCCCTCTGGATTTCTGAGGAACATGCCTCATCACTTTATTATTTACATTGGGACAGCTCAGATGAATAAAAACCCCATTGCAGTGGGCAGCATGTAAATAAGGAAAATGACAGTTCTTTCACAAAAAGTTTAAGCTCTACATTTAAAAATATCTATTTGAGACATCACAAGTGATTCATAACTCAAAAATCAAAATGTAATTAATAATGATCTTAAAAATAAAATGGGATCCACAATATTTTCTTCTTTCTCTTTAAAGAAAACTAAATGGGAATAATATGCTCTAGAACATTTTAAGGAAAAGGATATTACAAACAAATTAGAGTTTACATAAACTCACAATGACCACCAATGCTGGATCCATATGTGATTTGGGATATTTTCCAAATTTTGGAAAAGGGCAACAGGTTTAGGATGCAAAACTGAGAAAGAGAGAAATCAGGCATAGACATTGGACAATAAAATTTGTTTCAAGAGGTCCAATGGCCCTTATAATAAAATGGACTAAAACAAGTCAAGAATAAACATAAGACTTCCGAACTGTTCCACTGTAATTAATAAGAGGTAACTGAAAACCAGAAGTTCTCAAGCAGCCACACTGCAAACACAAAACAGAGATGCCAAGAGGCACTGCTGAAGGACAAATTGAACTCAACACTCCCTAAATCCTGCCAATATTTACTTAGGAGATGTTCAAAGGCCTGCCCCATTTAGATCTCAATTAATTTAACTAGATTATTGTAATCCATCCTACTAAAACTCTCCTTCCCGTTTAAACCATCAGGTCTGTCCCTGGAGTTCTCACAGCTCTGGCAGAGAACCCTGGACAGTGTTTCCACCGTAATTAAAAGCCAGGACTAAGAAGCTTGGAATGAAACATCACAACTTCCCTCATTTCTTTCATTTTTACACAAACCCCACAAATACCTCCATACAGTGTGGGAACATGACTGAGTGAGTGCTGCTTTGTTTACTCAGTGCTGCACTCAGGATGTGCAAGGATTCATCATCTCCTGGATTAATCTTTTCAAACTCTTTGTTAAATGCATCTCTGTCCAAAAATCTCTCTTTTTTTTTTTACCTAACACAAATTCATACTCTCAAAATACCTCATGACTTTTAATCATAGTGATCTGCTCCCCCATCACTGTAGAAGGGTCACATTTTTTTTAATTGGGTAGCCCCAAAACATAAGGTTCCTTTAAATACCAGCTGCAGATCAGCTGAAAATATAAGTCAACACTAGCATAGTAAAAAAGACCAATTTTTTTTACTTGCTTTCCATTTAAAAAATAAATATAAAGTTTGGTATTAATTTGACATGAAATGGAATGCTTCTAATGTTGAGAACATGCCAACAGCATCCCACCAAAAAAGTTGTAATTGACTATGTTTCTGGTTGAACTGAAAAAAAAAAAATTAAAAATTGATTTTTACTATTTTTAAACTTTGAAAGTAAAATTTTCCATATAAAATGCATTGAATATTTTAAAAATCAAAATTAACTTCATCTTTAAATAGTTAAAAAAGAACAACTAGTATGTCGTTTTCTGAAAGCAAAATTTCTGAAAACAAAACTCTTCTGGGAGAATACTTATCATACTCAAGAGATGGGTGACAAGAAACTGAGCCTTGGTGTGCCCTGCTAATAAGAGTGCCCTTACCCACAGATTAGTTTGTCTAAATAACAGGAAGACATTTATAGGGCTTAATCTGTCCAACCTCCATCAGTCTTTTTCCTATTTAGCCCACATAACACAACAGAAGAAAAAATATGCCCCTCTGCTGCTGTAATCAAAGTGATTGTGTTTCAGATCAAAAACATTTATTTACTGCATGGATTAAAGGATTAAATTGCATAGGAATGCTCTGCCCAACATTCTGTGCTTGTGCTGGAATCCAGCTGCCCTTAATCTCCACATCATTGACACAGTGTATTGATAAAATGGTTTTCCCATTATGGCTTGTTTGTTTGTGATGTATACAGAATTGAAGTAACAAAAATAAGATTCTGGGTCATTTTCTCCGATGAGGTTGACTCCTGAGCCAGCTTCACTGGCACCCCATGCCCGTTCTCAGCCACCCCACAGAGCTCTGGCTGTGCAATCCCCCACGGGGCCACACGGCAAGGCCACCTTCATCCCGAAAGCACCGTGGACAAATTTCCCTGATGTTTCACCATCCATGGGGAGTTCTACCCTTCACCAGGCTGCGTTAGGCTGGCAGATCATCCAGTGCCAATATCACACTGCTTCCAAGTCTGGAGGTGCCTCAGGGATCTTGCCCTCAGGGTGAAAAAGATGGGCTCTAGTTCACAGACACTAAGATGGTTCAGCCCAGGGAAAAATGAGTCCAAGTCACTGCTGAAAGAGCAAAAAGCCAATGGTAAACTCACTGTGCCATAACAAAATCTCAAATGTCTCCTTGCCTAGGCCAGAGTCTCTAAATACACTGCTCGTAATCTATTACAGAAGACACACCTATGGCTACACTAAAGCACTAAAAGTTTGTTCTGCTTCCTGTACCTCCAAGGCAAGCTAAATATTTGAAATGTACCCAAAAAAAGGAAAGGATTAGAGACATCCTGTTGTAGGCAAGAAGACTTAATTTTATTTCAATTATTGACTGATTACAAAAAGAAATTGCGTTGCTTGATGACAGGAATCCACTGCATGGCTCTTGCTCTTCTGTCATAAACAGGGACACAGTTCACAACCAAAAAAATCCATGACTGACCTTGGTGTCAGCAGCCAGTTACAAAAGATGAAGCACTTTTCCCCTCAGGTCTATTGTTGCAGGCTCTCTGCAAATTCAGGCAGACATCACTGCATCGGGTTGTATCTACCACACAGGGAGAGCTGCCCTAACAAAATATAGATTAAATCCTCTCCTTTTTTTCCCCCTCTAACAGGAGGAGGTACCATCCACATATCCCAGTAAGTTTTCAGTTCTCTGCAGCTTTACTTCAAGAATTGTTGACTTGGTAAGCAAATATGGTAAGTTAATTCAGTGTTATTGCCTAATGATCACAAAAGAGGAAAATAAATTAAGAAGTGTCACTTTTACTAATCTTTTTCTATTTTACAGGGCACATGTTGGTGTGTTGCTACTGTTGTTTAAGATTATGACGCCTTTAAAGTTTATTTTGTATCTTCAGGCTTCTGCTGTTTTGTGATTAAATGCATAGAAGCAAGTGGAATAATAATTATGTAATTTATGTTCATACACTTCCTCCCACTAGCAGGCTGCTTCTTGACTGAAATTGTGTTATTTGATTCATGAACAGCTACCTATTAAAGATGGTGGGGACAGATACTGCAAATCCCTAAGAGCAATCATGAAAAAAATATTTCAGCTACACCACTGATGTCAGGTCCATTTGCACATTTTTATCACTGATTCATGTTCTGTAATCTACTGCTTCAACTGAGAGTATTTATCCCTGCTACTTCTGAATACCATTAAAAGCACACAGAGAGGTGAATCACACAACTCTAAGTGTGCAGTTCTTGCCACTGATTCAGGAAAACTAGGAGTATAATTGTTAACCAAATTTGCAAATACAGAGAGGAAACCTTTGCAGCTAAGGCAATTAATTTGTGTGATTCTATTTTCTTCCACTCTAGGAAAAGTAGAATACCTCAAAAGTGGCAAACACAGATCAATTAAATGGGAAGAATTCTGCTCAAGGTAAAAGAGGTAACATTTCTGTCTGTATCCAACTCCTGGGTGGTGAAAATAATCATAGCTGAAGGGCAGCATATTATTTACACAACAGGGACACTTAAGGACACAGTCCTGCATTGGGCCTCTCCTTGTGCCAAGCTCTGTTCAAGTTTTCCTTTGTGGACAAAGCAAAAGAGTAGCAGGGAAATCAGAAGGAGACAGGAGTGAAGTAACTTGGCCAACGTGACAGAGTCAATGAGAAACAGAAAGCAGATCTTGGCATTTTGCAGCCTGTGCCATGGCTGGCAGATGGCAGAGTTTCTCTCACATCCTCAGGTGTAGGAATTGTAAACTAAGTTTGAATCCATTCAGCTGCACTCCTCCAAAACTGAGCCACAGTCACTGGACAATTCCAATTCTGCATCTACATTTAGATTTGTGTAAATAATAGTGAAGTTTTTAAGATTGTGATCTGACAAAGGTACTCTGTTCTTTAGAAAACTCATGACTATTCTTTGAGTGAACAACATTTGAAAGTAAGAGAAACGCTGAGAAGCTGAAGGCAGAATTTTTCATTGCAAAGGAAATATATCAGTGTTCTGTCTTGTTGGAATCTGGGATGAGGGGTTATGCCATTAATTCAGTGTATGATGCTCTTAACAAAACCCATAAAACCTGTGGTTCTCTTATTTTACAAAGACAGGACTAAAAATTGGTGAAAATCCTCTTTTCAAGCATTGCTTCCCATGCTGCAATAAATACCAAGAGCTACAGAAGCACAGCCTAACCAAGTATCCAGTCTTATTCAGAAACAGCCTAAAAATGTACAAAATGTTTTCTAAAATAAAACCTCTTATTAAGAAGTAGGGGGTTAGAAACTAAACTGAGTAATGAAATTAAATCAGCTCCCCTAAAGAATAACTTCTGTGTCAATCTATGAATTTATTTCATTAAAAAAAACACTTGTGGGGTTAAAAATATCAAAAGTTGAGTTCTCTTTCTAGGTGGATTTGCAGAAGAGTGCTACAAAGGAAGCTGAGCACCTTTGGGTGTAACTATTACCACAGCAAAATACCTTCAGAACTTCATTCAGGTCATAGAAAAGAACTGGTGAATCCCATAGTACACATAATTCCCAAAAAATACATGTGAATGAAAGCTAAACTGAGCTGAGTAACTTTGCCGGCATGACTGACAGCCTGTTTGAGAGCAAAACACAGAATTCATATCTGTACTGAACCATCCCACAGATCTACAGCATCACATCTGTCACGAAAGGAATAAAAGAAGCATTTTGGCACTTCCAAGAGTTACCTCATTCACAACATACCAGCTCAGTGAAACAGCCGAAGCAGAGACAAGCAAGTCATAACTTCACCCCAAAGTAATGCTTATTTTCTTGCAAGACTGAAAGGCTCAGGAAATTTGAGTCTTCCCCAAATCATCAGATCAAAACCAGATAGTAGATGGTCAGAGAAAGGGTCTCCACTATTCCAGTTCCTCAATGTCTCTGCCTAATAAATCTTCAGTTTTAGATCTAGTTCCAGAATACAAAAGAATCCCAACACTTTCACCAAGAGTTTATAGGCCACAGTAAAAAATTACTGTTTTCTCTCCAGAAATTCCCAAAGGCTAAAGCAAGGGCAACACATCTCACACAGGGTGCATCCAGCTCCACATCTGGAAACCAGATACAGCCTGCAGGGCAAATTCATCTGACCTGCCTCGGTTTCACTGTCGTTGTGCCATCTCCTGTGTGTCTGGGCACGTCCATACGTTCTGTCTCTGCTGCTTGTTGCCAGGCATACAGAGCGACAGGGAGAAGAGGGTAAAGGGGCTATGGGAGATCACAGAATTTTGGACACTGTCCCAGAAAAGCTTCTCTAAATTCGCTTAACCCCAACAAAATTGAGTTTGGACCACCCAGACTGCAGTACCTAAACAAGAAAGGCAAGAAAATTGTTTTAACTGGGAGACACTTCTTTTCACCCACAGACTACAAAGCCACTGGGTTTTACAACACACACACATCCTAAGTATCGAAAATATCAAATCCTTTTCCCCCACACATTTATTTCATACCAGAGAGCTTGCACCACACACAGAGTGAGACAAGAAAAACTGAAGTCCCAAAGCCCACTCCTCCACAGAACCTCACAATTATGGGGAGTATTTCCTTCACATGCTCAAGCTAAAAAAATAAATGAGAGCACAGTTTACTGCATGAGATCTTAAAAAACAGACTTTACAATAATGTATGCAGACAATTTACAGAATTTTAATACGGCGTCTTTCTCTGCTTGATAATTGCTGTGTTTTTTCATATTTCAGAAAGGAATAGGGGCAGCTATTACACAAAGAAACAACACTTCAGCAACACCACCAGACCTCAATTAAAAGTTTTGAGCCACTTAGTATTGCTTCAAGGGATGGTAAAGCAACACTGACCCACTCTAAAGTGGTTTATGAATTGCTACTGATGAGAACTCTTGCTGAATAAGCAGAATAGGTTCTTTAATGCCACTTTCTTACAAACAGCAGCAAGGAGTGGAGAGAGACAGTAATTAATGTGTTAGTATCAAGAGAAACAAAGAGCCTGCAAAGGTCTGTCCTTTCCCAGCTATCAGGCTGAGAAATCTGCTTCAGTACAGTTGGTACTGTGACCATTCACAGGGGCTGGACTGAGGGGAAGCAGTGGCTGATTGATTAAGGTACAATCCTGACAGCATCTTAGAGCCTGGATAAATATCCTTTCCCAAAAAAATAAAATCAGGCTGCAGGCACCAAGTGAAGCCTGGTATTAGGGTGCAGAGCACATGAATTTAACAAGCCAAAGCTAATAGCACCTCCAAATATACCAAATCTACAGCATGTTCAGCACAAGAATCAGGTGGATTGGAAACGGGCTTTTACCTGTGCTTTATTAAGACAGGTGATTTCTGGGACAGTTAAGTGTTTTCTTCCAAGAAATCCAACCAGTGTGGATTGAATGGCAAGATACAAAGCTCTAACGAGGTTTGCTTTGCTGAACACAGTGAGAAATGAACTGCTTCTGCCCAGACCACTCTGCCAAAACAGGGGGCAGAGGAGAAGTGCCCACACTAGCCAGGGCTTCTCCCTTGGAAGCACAGGCACAGCCAACTTTGCCACCTCATTTTTACAAGCAGCATGATATGATCCTCCAGGGCTAGACAAGGTCAGGATGGGTTTTATAGCTCACTCAAGACAGATTTTCCAAGAGTATATTAACCACACATAGTGCTCCACTGGAGTCAGAGGGAAAAGCATCACCAAATGACAAAAACACCCCAAACAAAACAAACAAAAATGCATTTCCTAACAGCAGAACATCACTTAACAGAGTTTCTTGACAATGTGCTGACTCCTGGCTGTGCCAGACCCAACCATCAGAGCAATTTACCCAGCTGAAAACATTTGCCAGGCTGCTCACAGTCCCCAGCAGAACAGTCTGGGCTGGGGGATTCCATTCGATTTGTTGGCAATTAACATGAAACTCAGTTCTTGAGGGGAAAGAAACAAAGAAGCAAACAAAGAAACAAACAAAGAAGCAAACAATGAAACAAACAAAGAAGCAAACAATGAAACAAACAAAGAAGCAAACAAAGAAACAAACAAAGAAACAAAGAAACAAACAAAGAAGCAAACAATGAAACAAACAAAGAAGCAAACAATGAAACAAACAATGAAACAAACCTTAGGGCAGTCTCTTTCTTCCTGTTTCACCAGGCTCAGCTTCACCTCTGCCACTTCTGCTTCCTTGCCTCAAATTCCATTTTTGCAGTGGATTCCACTCAGTCTCTCCCCTCGGAAAAGGGGCAGCACATTACGGTGCCCATCAGCCATCCCTTCCCTCTTTCCCTTCTCCTCCAGAGGACTCCTCTCCCCGCGGGTTCCCCGGTTCTGCTGCTGCGCTCGGGCGCAGCGGGGCCGGTGCCGGGGGCTCCCGGGGCCGCTGAGGGTCCCCAGCTGGACCTGCTGAGCCCCAGGCCGGGCCTGACCGTTCTCACCTGGTACGATCCTGTGTGGCGTTCTCTGGGGGCGGAATTGAAAGGAAAACAAAAGATTTCTCAGGGCAAAGCATTGGATTGTAACAGGGGACGGAGAAGTTTGAAGGCAGAGAGGGAGCACAACACGGCTGATACAGGAATGGCACTGCCTCGGCTCCGTGCTTGGGGCTCTCAGGGAAAGGCAATGCTCATTTAAAGATGAAAAGGCCACAGTCAAGAGATGAAATTCTAAGTTAACAATTTTGCATACTTCCTTTTTTTTTTTTTTTCCCCCTGCATTTCAGCACCTTGAGCCCTGGTTTAGGAGGTCCCAGGTAACACTGGCCTTTGGCTCACAGCTCATGCACACAGGACAGTGAGACCCAACACACTCAAGGGCCGATGATGACAAACCACACACAAGACATCAGTTGTTTCACATGTGCTCTCCTGAACCTCTCAAATGTGAAATGCACCCACATCGAGCTGATTAAAAGCTCCTGTGAGTGTGAAATCTTCTCTCTGAAGAGGTTTCTACACCACAAAGGAACATTTCATACATCATATTTGAAACAGATCGGAGCCTTAAAAGCAACTTTATTCTACTGCCATTATGGAACAGAGCTTTCATTGTCTGCCACTGAAATGCTTTGAGTCATCATCTTCCAGTAATAACTAATCCCTTGCTCACTCTCTCTATCTGACAATTCATGGACAGCCCAATTACAGGAGAGAAAAGCAGCACACCACTTTCAGAGGGTAGACTCAAACACTCAACTACTGTTAAATGCTTTTGTTTCAGAGTACAAGTCACTTAAGCAAACAAATTCTGGTAATCTACTTTGAGAGCAGACTGTAATAATAAAAAGTTAAATTGCAGCAGCAGCATCTAATAAAGACAGAGCCAAACATGATGACAAAACTCAGGACACAAAAGCTACAGTGTAATTTGAAAAACCTGACAACTGTTTATTCTCCATATAATATCCACAGCTTACATTTTTACCTACAATTTTCATGCCAAATTTACTTCTTAGTTATTAGCATTTCTGTGCCTTGAGTGACCTCCCAGAGAGCCCACTTCACACCAACACAGATACGAGTGCCGAAGTCTACCAACATGTACATCTCTGTATTTTATACAGAATTATGGCTGGCACAATTTTAGTGTCAAGGACTTGTGACTGGTTACCCTCATGAAGATCTGGTAAAATCTGTCCAGAACTCTACAGGGGTTAAAAACCATAAACACAACAGGAGGAATTTTCAGAATGGCACAATGCTCATGCACACAATTTCAAGAGAGAATTTTAAATTTGACCTCTCTTAATTCTCAAGTGTTTGGTTTTACAGAATAATGACATGGGCTTTTTTTGTGTAGTATCTTATCTGAGGGGAGAGACCTTAAAGGGAATACTTAAGAGTGAATTGACAATTAATGTAGTTCAAGTATCTGCTCAGCAAGATGCATTCCGAGCGTGGATCTCAACTAACGAGACAGAGGGAACCTTTATCTACCATCATAAAAAATTAAATGCAGCCAAGATAGATGTCACATGTTCATGAAGATGATCAGAACTTCATTCCCTGTACTTTGTCAAACCACTTACCTGCTAATGGACAGCTGCTGCCCATACAAGAGATGTCAGATTTCCCCCAGGCTCTGAAGAATGCTCAAGTGTAACTAAAAGCTTTCAGATTTATCTCCTGGAGCTGGTGGTAAAACTCTGGGTTAAGACCGTGTAAGCCTCCTCACAGACTGAGGCACATCCATAGCATATGCTCATGAAAGAAGAGAACCAGGTATTAACATTTGCCCATTAACACCATCAGGGAGCTCATTAAAGTAACTCTCTGCTCCCTCAAACCCCAAGTCTTCTTTTAGGAGTATATTTGAGATGATGCCACAAGCAAGAGAGATGTCACAATTCTAAAGACAACAAACTTTGTCTCTTAGCTTATATTCGCATTTTCCCATTAAGATTTCTATCATGGACAGAAAACTGCCTGAATTATCTGATGACTTCCTGTCAGGGAATGCTGTCATCTCCCAGACATATCCAAGACGTGCAAATGATTAAGAAATGATCCTGCAACTCCTCTGATGCAGCGTGTGCTGTATTTCACAGCTGCAAACATTACAATCTTCAATAAAGGGAAGGCAACAATTCCCTTGGAGTCATGAAAGCACTGAGCTCAGCTGTGAATGACTGCAGAGAGATCGTGTTGTGACACATGCAGGAAGTGTTGTGCTTTATAAGATTATTCTTGCCAACGTGATTTTGATAAGGAAGCAA